>JACCIB010000346.1:0-177495 GCA_018906965.1 Philotrypesis tridentata
ATGATCTACAACAACTGAACCAAGTCGCCAAGGCCAACAACTTCCTGCCGACTATCAAGATGACAGACCTGGTGCAGGGCCAACAGTACAAGGTGACCAAGCTGAGGATGGTCAACACAAAGTTCGGGATCCGCAGTGTGGCTCATCTCGACGAGGCATCTCAAGTCTTTCTGCCTCAACGCTTCGCCACCGCTTTCGAGAAGGAACAAGGAGTTCTTCTCTCGAATGTCTGCTGAAGCCGTTGCCGGCAAGCTGTATGTCAAGAAGAATGCGACAACCTTGAATTCTCATCCTCTCTTTAATATGTATTTTATATTGTGTGCGTGTGTTTTTTAATAAATAAACAAAGCTAAAAAAAATTTCAAAAATCTGTCGTTTTCACGACAAAAAATATATACAACGTAGAACAATGTATATACGTTAATATGCTTGCGGAGGGAGGAATATAAGCCGAGCCATCATCAGCCTCCAGTCACTCGATCATTAACAGTCGAAGAAAATGGATCATCAGAGCGAGACCATATCAATGACTGCTGCAGATCTGGAAGTAGATTCGTCCGTACATAGTTACCGAGCTCCAAATGATTGACACCAAGTTTGGAGTCCGCATTGTTTGCTCGGATCAACGAGACAGATCGTCTCTTACTACCTCGACACTTCACCGAGGCATTCGAGAAGGATGAAGACTACTTCTTCCACATGTCAGCAGCAGCCAATGTCTACAAGCTCTTCATCGTGAAGAAGAATAATAGCCTTGAATTTTCCTTCTCATGATTCTTATTTTATAAATAAATAAAATCACAAACTGTCGTTTTCACGACAAAAAAACAAAGTTTACAGACAAGGAACAAAATATTTCAAAGTGTCTGAGATTTGTTGATCCACGAGTTGTGTGAATCGTCAAAACCCAACCATTTTACAAACACTTCGTTGCCTCGTTTCTTCAAGATCTTTTCGATCAGATAGATGTCGGGATGTGCAGTTTTTGAGAGTTCTTGCTCGTAAAAGCTGCCTGCGATAGTATCACCGCGAAAGTCTTTTAGATGATAGGTTGTAGGCGTGGTACGTCTTACTCGACTGATTGTAAATATCTCAGTCGACCAATTGGCCGTATAACCTTTTTCGAACAAATTTTTTGCTTTGCTCACTCTAACTTTGTCGTTGACCTTGAACTTTGGCTTGAGCTTTTTAGTTTCGTAAGCAAAGTTTTTTATCACACGCTCGACTCTGGCTGCTGTTACATCTTTGGGCTTCATACCGATAGTGCGATGTTTGCGACTATTGTACGATTTCAGCAAACCGCTCAAGATATCACACCATTTAAAATTACCTCGTAGACTGAACTCCTTCCACATTACATTTTTCAGCGTGCGGTTGAAACGTTCGCATATCGCAGCCTTAAGATTACTATATGTCGAGTACAAATTAATTTTGTACTGTTTCATGAGATTCTGAAAGGTGGAATTGTAGAATTCCTTCCCACGATCTGTTTGCAAATTTTTCGGCACTCGACCTTTACGCAGTATACTCTTCATAGCAGCGGCAACGTCGTCTCCAGTTTTTCTCTTTACCGGAACGGCCCAAGCGAACTTTGAAAATATATCTATGACTGTGAGCATGTATCTGTATCCTTTATTTTCACGCGAATACGGCTGCATCTCAACCAAATCGGCTTGCCAAGTCTCGTCTAAGCCACGCACATCGAACTTTCGACGTGTGTAATTGCGACGAGCTGGCTTATGTATCTCCTCGACAACTTGTCTCTTTGACATCTTTACACACACTTAATCGTTCAAAGAGTGAATGTTTTGATTGATCTGCATGATCACTGTTTTTATAGTCTCCAGCTCGCTATTGAGCCGAAAAAATTTAGCATCTATTTGACGTCGATGCTCGAAGATGATTTTATCCAACTGGTTCAATCTGTCAGTTACTTTCTTCACTTCGTTGTGCACGGTGAATTTCAGTGTTCTGAGATTGACGGCATCACTCGAGTCATTTGCTGCAGCGACATTGCACAATCGTTTATTCTCCAAGTCGAACTGACCATCGGCGGAGACTTTGAAGCCTACGCCAGGAGGACCTCGACTTCCTGCCCCGCTACTTCTCAAATTGCGACCAAACACGTCGACACTCATGATGCAAATGAATGAAGTGTACTGCTGCATCTCAATATATATAGCCAGCCTCGGTCAGCTCCTCTATGATCGAGTGAATTTCATTAGTGTGACTGGGATTTCCAGCTGACATCTCTGCCATCAAGAGACGCAGTCGCTCGACAAGTTCGTTGGGATCGTCCCAGTAGACGTAATCCATCCGTGTATCTCGTCTCGCGATTTTGTACGGAGGAGGAGGAGCAGGAAGTCTGCCACCGAACTTGGGAATCTTTTTACCTTCAAAGAGTGGCGAGATGATTTCATCATATTTTTTACTATTACGATAGCGAAGGTTCTCATCGGGACTGAAATTTTTTCTGTGTACATTTGAGATTTCGAGTATTTTGCGGTAGTTGGTATAATCATTCGAAGTTACATTCGCACGATTTGGTTTCTTGAACACAATGAGCTCTACGAGTCCCTTAGTTTTCGTAAAAGTCTCGTCGTCCACTTTGATAATATCACCCTTAAAATTTATAGACGAATTTCCAATTACAAATCCGTTTGCTTTTTTGCGCACGCCGTAAATCTTATCCACATTTTGACGACGCAAAAGCACCGACAGGGATGCGTTTCCTCTGCTGCCGTCGTCGTCGTCTTCGTCGTCTGCGCTGTTTGCCGTTTCAAAAGCCGATGTATTCGCAGCAGCATCCGCTTGTATAGTTTTATTCGCTTTGGAAGACTCACTAGTCTCAGAGGAGACATCAGTGAGCACATCATCATCATCATCATCCAGTGGATCGGATTGCTTTATTCTCTTTCTCGATGACTTGTCAGTCAAAGCAGTAGAAGTAGTCACTAATTGCTGCAGAGGATCGACGATTGGCTTGAATGTCTCTCCTACTGCTCTCTCAAAATTTTCTCTACCGTACTTTAACTCTTCAAACATACGTTTAACTGCACTACGTGCTTTCTCAAGCTGCTCGAGTATATGCTTTTGATGTTGCTTACTCTCAGTAGACATGTTGACACATCAGCGGTTAGTAGCAGAATGTTACACATTGTGACTGTGAGCTATATTTATAGCAAAGCAGTCGAAACCCTTTCGATAACGTCCCTCGTTCACTCGACTATCTTTGTCGATCATGAGAAAGCAGTGCTTATCTCCTGACCAACACTGCGAGCAAAGTTCCTTGAATTGCGTATAAGACATGTCAGAATTCACGTGATCGACGTACACATGTCGTAGATTTACGTCATCTTGACGAAATATTATCAACAAATTGACATTGTCTCGTACCAAGTGTTTGGGAACTTGAGCGTACGATTGACAGAGATAAAAGCAGTCGACTGACTTGTGTCTACCCATACAGAAAAATGCGCGAATGTTATTTTGCTTCTCGCAAGCAACATCGTCGAATATCATGATAGAGTTGGGAAGTGTCTCGTCGGGTGATACAACTTTCTCGTGCTCGCTGAAGGCAAAATACTTCATACCTTCTATAGGCTTCACTAGCCGCTCGAGAAATTTGTACTTTGACTGATTGAGCGACTTCGAGTAGACGTACACGTTCTCAAATCTAAGACCGTTTGGATGCGTTATGAGCGCGAGAAGACTATTGGTCTTGCCACAATTCGAAGGTCCGCATATGACTGCGCGTATGCTGTCCGGTAACAGATCTCCGTGTCGATTCACACGCTTGCTCTTATCGTCCACGATTGTGTCGAAATTTGCTACCGGAAGCTTGACAGCCTGCTCCTTGAAGTTCATCTCTCGTCGAGATCTCGACAGTGACTGCGTTGATTTCCCTATAAATAGACGGCTTTTATAGTCGCAGCCAACAGTCATCATTCAACCTTCGTGGTGTTATAATCGTATACGTTCAAGGACGTGGAATTTTCAACAGAGTTCTCAATTCGATTCCATTTGAGCTGCATTTGCCAGGTTATCAGTTCTGTGGCCCTGGGACGAAGCTAAGTAAACGTTTGGCTCGAGGAGATCGAGGTATAAATCCGCTCGACGAAGCTTGTCGAGAGCACGATATAGCCTACTCGCAGAATCGCGAAAACGTTGAGGCTAGGAATTTGGCTGATCGAGTATTAGCTGAAAAAGCATCACAGAGGATTAAGGCAGAAGACGCGAAAACTGGTGAAAAAGTTGCTGCGTACGCTATCTCGAAGATTATGAAGGTAAAGTCCAAATTAGGCATGGGTGCTCGAAGGAGGAGGAGAAGCAAGAGATCGCTCGCGAAGCTGAGTCAAATAGTGAAAGCAGCTTCCAAAGCCATGAAAAAGGGCTCCAGTTCGCATTCGGCCATTACGTCAGCATTGCAAGGTGCTCGCGATGCTGTCAAGAAGGTTGGTGGTAAAGGCAAGGTAGTCATTCCTCGTGTTTTGCCGATATCTCGGAAAGTAGGAGGATTCCTACCTTTTCTCATACCACTCTTCGCTGGTCTGAGCGCTGTGGGTGCTATGGCTGGTGGTGCCGCTGGTATCGCAAAAGCCGTCAACGACTCCAAGTCTGCAAAGGATCAGTTGGAAGAAACTCGACGTCACAACAAGGCAATGGAGACAATTTCCGTAGGCAAAGGAATGTGTTTGAAAGCTACGAAGTCTGGACTGGGACTTCATCTCAAGCCCTACCGCGGCAGTAGTCTGAAGAAAAAAAAAACTTCTTCGAGATAAGCATTGTGGACGCGTTGCCAAAGAGAGCTCTCACAAATCTGGACATCGTCAAGTATGCGAAAATCTTAAAAATCCCCTACTTTCGAGGTGTGTACATGCGCGATGCGATGCCTGCCACAGGTCCACGAAGCCGTGAATCGGCAATCGTTAATTTGGACGATGCGAGTGGACCTGGAACTCACTGGGTAGCCTATCGCAAACGAGAAAAGGACGTCGTATACTTTGACAGTTTTGGCGATCTTCAACCTCCCTTAGACTTGATGCTGTACTGGAGAGTCGAAGAGGTCAAGTACAATCACGAGAGGTATCAAGACTACGACACCTACAACTGCGGACATCTCTGTCTGCAGTTTTTGTGCGATAAGCTATATAAGGATCAGCAAAAATAATTCGTTATTCATTCGATGCTGAACAATCAGCATGGATAGTTCGTTGACACTGAGTCTCTCGGGAACTTCGTCCGTACTCGAAGCTCAATATTTTCCACCCATCGAACTCTCACCAGAGAAGAATTACGTTCTTGGTTTGGTTGAGCTGCTCACCTTCAACTCCATACCCAACATCGACGAGGATAACAACAAATTTTACGTCGGTGCAGAGGAGATTACTTTACCTACAGGGAGCTACGAGATCGAAGATATCAACAATTATCTTCGAGAAACTTTGGCCATCAAAAACATCGCCTTCAGTCTACATCCCAACAATAACACGCTTCGCAGTGTGATAAAGTGTACACATCCGATCGACTTTCGTCCACGAGACTCGATCGGTTCTCTTCTCGGCTTTACCGAGCGAAGCTTGGAGGCGAACGTCAGTCACAGCTCGGACAGACCTGTAGCCATTCTCAAAGTCAATGCTCTGCGAGTCGAATGCAACATCACAGCCGGTGCCTATATAAATGGACAGCGTGTGCACACAATTCACGAGTTCTTCCCCGCCGTTCCTCCGGGCTACAAGATCATTGAAATTCCCTCGCAAGTCATTTACTTGCCAATCACCGTCAAGAGCATAGATCAGCTTCAAGTGCGTATAGTCGATCAAGACAATCATCTCGTAAATTTTCGAGGCGAGACAATCACCATACGATTACATCTCAAGCAAGTGTAGCAGCAGTATGGGCGTCGTTTACAACAGCAGTAGCCGTAGCAGCAGTAGCAGCAGCAAAATTGGCTTTGGCTATATAAGCAACGCATCGCAACGCAACGCTATCAGTCGTCAGCGAACTGTCAAAGCGCTAACACGACAAAGCGTGACGTTCTTAAGAAGTCTTCAATTCAGAGTGCGTCCTCGCGGAAAATAATGCAAGATATTCTGAGCATTCAGGAACCCGTAGCGTTCGATGAGTCGGTGGCTCATTACGAGCTGCATGCGCATCAGCCCTACACACCCGTCGGATACAACAACAGCGATGAGATCCGTATAGCCATTCAACATCAAGATCTATACGTTCTTCCGTCGCGCAGTTCGCTGCACATCTACGGTAGGCTGACGAAAGCCGAGGATGGTGCTGCAGTCGCCAACACAGATTTTGTCAACAACGCCATTTGTCACATGTTCGAGGAGATTCGATACGAGATGAATGCCGTGGAGATCGACAGGTCCAAAAACGTCGGTCTCAGCACCCTCGTGAAAGGCTGGCTTTCCTTCAATCCCAGCCAGAGTTCGATGCTCGAAAATGCTGGCTGGCTCGGTATTCAAGGGGCTCAAGTGATCAATGCTGACGGCTATTTCGATATCAACATACCACTCAGCATGATTCTAGGGTTTGCCGAAGACTATCGCAAGATCGTAGTCAACGTCAAGCACGAGCTTATACTCACGAGAGCGAGGAGTGATTTGAACGCAGTCGTGCAGACATCGACGCAACAGGCTGCTCAGCCAGCTGTCTACGAAAACTTCAAGATTGAACTGACGAAAATCGAGTGGCTCATGCCCTACGTAGTCGCTTCGAACGTCTACAAAATTCGTCTGCTCACGGCCGTGGAGAAGAACAGACCGATCAACATGAGTTTTCGCAGCTGGGAGCTGTACGAGTATCCGGTGCTGCCCACCTCCACGAAGCACGTGTGGACTGTGAAAACTTCCAATCAGCTGGAGAAGCCACGATTCGTCGTTCTCGCACTCCAGACGAATCGAAAAAATCAGAGAGACAAGAATGCCAGTCATTTTGATCACTGCAATCTCAGCAACGTCAAGCTCTTCCTCAACTCCCAATACTATCCCTATGGAAATTTGAATCTGGACATAGCGCGAAATCAGTTCTCCGTACTCTACGATATGTACACAAATTTCCAGAACGTCTACTACGACAAATATCCCAAGCCAATGCTCACCAGGATGGATTTCATCACCTACATTCCGCTCTTTGTGATCGACTGCTCGAAGCAGAGCGAGACATTGAAGAGTGCACCCGTGGACGTTCGACTGGAGTTCGAGTCACGTGTCAACTTCCCGGCCAACACGACAGCCTACTGTCTCATCTTGCACGATCGCATCGTTCAGTACAGTCCCGTCAGCGGAGACGTGAAGAAGCTCGTGTAAGATGGAATACGCCGTGGATATGCAAGGCTTCAAGCAGCCTGGAAACGACTTTGTTCTCAAGGAGCTGGCCATTGTCTCGCTCACGGACGCGAGCGAGCCTCTGGTCCTGCTGTTCAGAGAACCATATCCCTGGAAAAGACTCACGGACAAGTATAAGAAGGAGAAGGAGTGGCTGAAGCGCAACCATCATGGCTTGACCTGGTCATCGGGCAACATACCCTACGCGGAGATCGGCCGCGTTCTTCGAGAGGCTCTGCACGATGCCAGCAAGATCTTCGTCAGAGGAGAGCTGAACAAAAGGTGGCTAGAGCGTTTCAATCTCTGTGTCAGCGACATATGTGATTACGGCTATGCGTCGACCGATGCTCCGAAAATGCTCACTATCTGCACCAATCACAATGGAGCATGCAAGTGCACTTGTGCTCTGCAAAACGTCAAGGCTATGAAATTGTTCTACGAAAAATATATGCTCATGGAATGGGAAGATATTTCCGAATGAATACGGTAGTAGTATGTATACCCGATCGATCTATCACTCTACAAACTGCGACGGTAGGTCGGGGGTAAGACGTCGGCCTGCAAGATGCAAGGATCCGGGTTCGAATCTCCGTCGCGGAAATTTTTTTTCTCATAGCTTGTAATAATAAAAAAAATCAATAAATAACAAATCAATAAAGGACTGATTGTTTCAATGTAAACAAATAGTTTTACGTTTAAAATTTTTTTAAAGTCCTGAAAAGGACTGATTGTTTTCAATTTAAAAAAATCGAATACTCTCTCTTCGACAGAAGGTCGAAGAGAGGCATCGCATCTCCGGATGCGGGAATCCTCTTTGCAGCGCCTGCTGCTGCTCGCTCCGCGGCTCGGCTTCGACTGAGCCTATCGAAAGCTCGCCGCGCTCTTATGCCAAGAGCGCGGACGTCGAAGAGAGCCCGGCATCCGCAGAGAGCCGCGGATCCGATCCGAAGCATCTTCTCCCCGGTCGGGGAGCGGCATCTCCTGATGCCGATCTTCTCCTGGAGCCCTCTTCACTAGGCTCCAGGCTGCCGCTGCTGATGTTGCTCGCTCCGCGGCTCGGCTTCGACTGGGCTCGAGGAGAGCCCGCCGCGCTCTTATGCCAAGAGCGCGGACGTCGAAGAGAGCCCGGCATCCGCAGAGAGCCGCGGATCCGATCCGAGGCATCTTCTCCCCGGTCGGGGAGCGGCATCTCCTGATGCCGATCTTCTCCTGGAGCCCTCTTCACTAGGCTCCAGGCTGCCGCTGCTGATGTTGCTCGCTCCGCGGCTCGGCTTCGACTGGGCTCGCGGAGAGCCCGCCGCGCTCTTATGCCAAGAGCGCGGACGTCGAAGAGAGCCCGGCATCCGCAGAGAGCCGCGGATCCGATCCGAAGCATCTTCTCCCCGGTCGGGGAGCGGCATCTCCTGATGCCGATCTTCTCCTGGAGCCCTCTTCACTAGGCTCCAGGCTGCCGCTGCTGATGTTGCTCACTCCGCGGCTCGGCTTCGACTGGGCTCGCGGAGAGCCCGCCGCGCTCTTATGCCAAGAGCGCGGACGTCGAAGAGAGCCCGGCATCCGCAGAGAGCCGCGGATCCGATCCGAGGCATCTTCTCCCCGGTCGGGGAGCGGCATCTCCTGATGCCGATCTTCTCCTGGAGCCCTCTTCACTGGGCTACTGCTGCTGCTCCTGCTCGGTCCGTGGCTCCGTGAATACTGACTCACGGAGCGCTCGTCGCGCTCTTAAGGCGAGAGAGCGCGGACGTCGAAGAGAGCCCGCGCCTCGCGCATCCGCGCCGCGCATCCGTCGCGCTCCGCTGCTCATCCACAACTGAGCGCTCGACATGCAATACCACGTGTTGGCCCAGAAGTGACATGGCCCAGAAGTGACATGGCCCAGAAGTGACATAGCTTACCTACTCACTGATTTGATCTGGAATACGTTCAATTACCTATATTTTTTTACAGAAATTTTATGTATCATCGTTATTGGTACATCTTTGTGCAATGTAAGAGAAAAAAACCTAATCATAAATTTCGATTCTACTAACTTTGAATATGATTTAAGTCTCGCTAATGAGTGAGCGTCAAATTTTCAATCTGTTGAGATTCAGTTCTTGTACACTAGTATCGACATTTACTTTAATTGTTGTTTTTTTATAATCCTGTTAATGATATAAATGAACATTTTTTAGTTAAGCTATCAGGATGGTCTGTTAAAAAAATTTATAACTTCGATGTATATAATAACTGTATTACTGTATTTGTACGTTGCTCATATTCAGATGCAAGAAATAATTGACAAGAAGGAATCCGTTTTTGATGCGCTGTAAGTATTATTTTTCAGCTCATATTAAATCCTAAATGTTGACCAAATGACGAATAGCTCTAAATTACTTTTAGGTGTAATAGCTATTGGTATAATTTGTCGATAAAGTACCGCAAATTATTTCATATACTCATGTTAAGAACATCAAAACTAATGAAGCTAAGAACTTGCGGATTAATGGAAATAAATAAAGCGTCTTTTGCTTGGGTAAGTGATGGTTGCAACAATTACGTTGCATCTCTCTCTCTCCCTCCCTCCTCTCTCTCTCTCTCTCTCTCTCTCTCTCTCTCTCTCTCTCTCTCTCTCTCCTCTCCTCTCTCCTCTCTCTCTCTCTCCTCCTCCTCTCTCTCCTCTCTCTACCCTCTCTCTCTCTCTCTCTCTCTCTCTATCTATCTATCTATCTATCTATCTATCTATCTATCTATCTATCTGAAAAATTTACTGTCGTTATAAAAGTGGTGGGTTTATACACTTGCAGCCTTAGAGGCCTAGCAGGTGTTTTTTTGTACCTTTATTAGTATTCCACATTATTTTTTCACATTATTTCTCCTTTCTTTCTCTTCCTTAACCCCCATATACTTTTAGTCTGGGAAGGCATCTCCGGTGAGGACATGTTTCAGACGCACACCTTGCCGGTTAAGCCGGCACTCTCTGGCCCCGGAAGGCCATCGGGTCCACCTTCCCAGGGTAGCTTACCGGAGAAGGACCTTTTTCAAAGTCCAGCTCCCCGTCGGTAAGGCCAACGTTCCCTGCCTACTGCATCGGATCGGCTACCCCGTGATTTCTATATTACCCCCAGAGTCCCTAACACTGTCTCGCAATTCCGCCCAGGTTATTCGCCTGTGGGGCAAGGGAAAACCTGGAATGACGCTGAAGGAATATTCCAGGGAAAAACCCGCCCCGAGACAGCCGGGGTACAGGGTTCTTTTCCCGCCGAAAAAACGTAACTCAGAAAAAATCCGAGTTTTTGTCCTCGCCGGGAATCGAACCCTGACCCCTTGAGCGGTGTTGCCTGTGCGCCTAGCACGCTAACCGCGCAGCCAACACCGCTCTTTACTGTCGTTATAATTATTGCAGTTTTTAAAAGCATCAATATCTTTCACAATGGCTATACGGTCTCTAAATCAATCTTGAAATGTTTTGAAACAAGTATACTGTTATAAACTCTTTCTATTGGGACCATGCTTCGTAGTAGTCATAGTTAAAGTACATACTTTAGAGTATTTTTATTTATTCAGTATCCCAAAAAGTATCCCAAACAGAATAAGAAATGATAATAAATAAAAATAAATCCCTAACTAAATGCACAAATTAATTATATCTATTTATTTATTTGTTTAATTACTATTTCAAACATATAGTCTAAATGATGTATATTTTGCTCAGTGTTATTGATGTTGAATAAAATAATATCTATAATAAATCATATATCGGGGAATCTTATAAACTAGGGAATTCATTATTAGGGGCGTAATTGTACATATTCGAAATTTATTTCTAAAAGTCGCACTTTAATATATCTACAAGCGGATTATGAAGATTATCATCATCCGCCGCTCATTGCCCCCTCATTTATTACGAATTAAACTCCTTTTATCCTCTCCTTATTATTATGAATAATGACACCGGACAAACTTTACACAAAAATCGGACTGCACGGTATACAGAATAACTCTACACAAATAAATTCTACACCGAAAAACTGCACACAGATAATAACAACACGAAAGGACTCTACACCAAATTTACGACACCGCTACACTCTACACAAGTTATTTTACAGTGCGATAAAATGCCCTCCAACTATCGTTTCCAACCTTTTCCGATCGCCTACATTCTCCACCTGTCACTTCCAATCAGGATCCCTCTATCTCTCACTTATAGCCTTCAATCAAGACTCTTCACTTCTAACTATTACCTTCACCTTTGTTCTAACCTCTATATAGCCCTCTATCTATCACCTTCACATATGGCCTTGAGCCTTCACCTATTATCTTCAACAATGACCCTTAACATCCACTTATGACTTCGCTACGTAACTTCCATTTATCTT
The DNA here is from genome assembly GCA_018906965.1 of Philotrypesis tridentata. Taxonomy (NCBI): domain Eukaryota; kingdom Metazoa; phylum Arthropoda; class Insecta; order Hymenoptera; family Pteromalidae; genus Philotrypesis; species Philotrypesis tridentata. Next base: position 11,699 of record JACCIB010000346.1, read on the forward strand.
CTCAAATCATGACATCCTCTCATCGTCTCCATTCATAACCTCCAGCATCTACCTATCTCCTCAATTCATGACCTCAACCCTACACCTATCATCTCCAATCATAACCTCGATCTTCCTCCTATCATCTCCATTCATGTATACATCACTTATTACGTCCAATCATAACCCAAAGCATCTACCTATCACTTCCATTTATCATATCTATTTATAAGCACCACCGTCCAGCTATAGTCTTCATCCACCACATAACTTAAAAATATAAATTCTTCAACTTTTTATATTTTATTAAAACACTACATAATCATTCATGTCATCATTCAGACATCGGACAAACTACACAAAAATCGGCCTGCACGGTACACGGAAGAACCCTACACAAATAAATTCTACACATAAAAACTGCACACAGATAATAACTACACGGACTCTACACCAAATTTACTACACCGCTAAACTATACACAAGCTATTTTATCGCACTGTAAAATATAGTTTGATATATATTTAGGCATATGAAAAAAACTGTTTAGGAGGAAGCTAGTGCCAGGGACTTGGCAACGGTTTTTAGATATTCAGTCGAAAAACGGCGGAACGCATTACTTCGATCCCTTCATCGGCGACCCCGTACATCTCGACAGCATCCAAGACTGATTTTGAGATATTCGATCGAAAAACTACAGAGCGCACGCCCTAGACTCCATCATCGGCGACCTCATACGGAATACACACACACACACACACTTCTCTGTGGATTGCATTGTACCATGTTACCAAATCAAGAGGCACTTCTCGTAAGATTTTTAAAAGACTTATAATTATTTTTATGGAAAATTTTTGAGTTAATAATTTTACTTGGAGTATAGATGTACACATTTGTTACAAATCTATTTCAAATTATATTCGTAGTGAAAATTTGTGGTGAAAAAATCTTTCATGCCGTTAGAAACTTTATAACCTTCTGATATACGCGTATGTGAATTCTGTTCCGCCGTAATTCGAACATCGAATCCGCAGAAACTTCGTGGTTACGGTTGCTTGTTTTGAGATTAAGTGCTTGGGAGTGAAAAGTATAATAAAAAAAGGTTGCATTTTATATTAACATTTATCGAAGTAAATGCCGTATTTTTTACTGTTTAAATTTGGATTTTCGTCCATTTTCAGTTCAGAAAGGAAGCAATATTACGAAAAATGACAAGAGAACTTTTTTCTTAGAATTTTATTTCTATTTAAATGTCATTTTTTTCGATGAGAAATCCAAAAAAATTTTTTCAAAATTCATATTTTGACTTTTTAAATGGTCTGAATCTTTGAGACCCACTCTAAAAGTTTGCAAGTAAAAGTATCCAACTCTAAATTAAAATCTCAGTTTTACTGATTTTATAGTTCCAATTGGATGTAACAAAATGATGACATGTATACATGACTTTAAAAGTTTTGTTTTTATAAAACAGACAAAATTTACGAAAAACAGCATTCTATGCTCTGTTGTTGAAAACTGTATTCCTGAAGAGCTATGAATAACGAAAATTGGTAAAAACTGAAAAAAATACAAATTTCATGAACTTTAACCCTCTGCAACTCGAAAGTTCTTGATGAAAAAAATCTAAAAAAATTCGTGAGATATTTTAACACTATAGAACAAATTCCATATATTTTTGGATAGGTGCAAAATAATTTTTTTCGATTTCACATCGAATAACTCATACACACACACACACAAGCACGCACGCACACACACACTACCTGATGCAAAAAAATATACCCCTATGATTTTTCGTAAATGGGTCCAAAATTCTGGGCCAACGGTTTTACCATATTTTGGGAGTGGGCTTTCCAATTAGACCAACTGCAACATCGAAAAATGCAAGATACAAAAGTTAAAATTAATTTTTGAACAAATATTTTGTGAGTGTCAGTACTTTTATCCTGTGTAGAATAGTCGATTGCGATGACGATTCAATTGTATCCAGTTTAAATTGCATCGTTTTTGAATTTTTAATTAAATGTTGAAAATTGCGAGATCGCAAACGAACATTGACAAGATTGGAGGAACCGGAACGCGAACGGACCGCCATTCAATTTGTTTTCCACTAGAGAGTTATGTAGATGCAAATTTCGGTAACAGATATAGCGACACAATGTAGTAGATGGATTGAAAGTTTAATTGACAGATGATTCATAAAATAACTTGCGTTTTCAGTGGATGTACCCATGCGCAAAACGGCTGTTTTTGGATATTACTTAAAAAACACAAAACCAAGAGATCTATCCAGACTACGTATTCCAAAAAATTCATGAACATACCTTTTTTCAGTACAAAATTTTGTCCCAGAATGGCAGAAGCCTTTGTTTTTCTATGACAAATCAATATATCAGCCAATTTAGGCCAAATTTAATTAAATTCCTATGTAATATGCATATCACCAAGTATATCCTTTTAGTATCCTTTTCATATTACTCGTACATATATGCATGTCAAATTTGGCCTAAATTGGCTGATATATTGGTTTGTCATAGAAAAACAAAGGCTTCTGCCATTCTGGGACAAAAAGAAAAAATTTTGTATTGAAAAAAGGTATGTTCATGAATTTTTTGTAATACGTAGTCTGGATCGGTCTCTCAATTTTGCTAATATTAAGGTTTAAATAACCTATAGCATTGTTATAAGATATACGCGTGACTTTGAAAGTATTTTTTTTTTAAAGTAGAGAAAATGTCCTTAAAAAAGCCTATCCATGTCTATAGTGTAAAATTCTCCCCTGAGGAGCTAGAAATTAATGAAAAAAGTCAAAAAATGCAAAAAATGCTTAAAATGCCAACTTTGAGCCCCTGTAACTTGGAAATAAGTAAAGGAAAAAATCTGAAAAAATTCAGGGGCACTCATGGACCTCCAAATAATATTTTAAAAATATTTTTTGGGGGGGTCCAAAAATCGAGCGCTCGATTTGTCACAGAATCACCCATATATATCTTACTATATTATATAGTTGTTTTGAGCCGCGCTGGAATTTAGCCCCCCCCCCTCACTAGCCCCCTCTAAAAAGAACCAAGAAACGTTTCAAAAGTTTGGTTATTTTTATGCGTTTTACTCCCCCCCTCGCCTCCCCCCTCACTAGCCCCCTCTCAAAAGAACCAAGAAACGTTTCAAAAGTTTGGTTATTTTTATGCGTTTACCCCCCCCCCCTCGCCACCTCTCAGCGCCCCCTCATTTGGCCCCCCCCCCCTCAGCGCACCCTCAGGAGAAGGTGCTAGGTAGATGGTTAGCTTCATGGGTCGAGGAGTGTGTGAAGGGTGGTGGTTAATAATTGTAGTAATAAGTGGACGGTGTAGGGATAGGTTGAGTAATGCTCGCGATTGAAGTCATAAGTGAAAGGTTTGGTTGTGAAAGTTATGGTTAGTATCATAAGCGGAATGTGTAGATTATAATTGAAGTAGGAGGACATGATCAGAGGTAGTGATAAGCGTAATCAGAAAGTCATAGGTGTAAGAGATTGGTAGAGATTATGATCACGATTGTATTCATAAATAGACGTTGTAAGGATAGTTGGAGAAGAACGAGATGATTGAATGCAATAGATGGATGGTGGAGTTTCTCGGTATAAGGTAGATTGCAGAGCTAGAAATGACAGGTATTGAGTGGAGGCCATAGGTGTACGTGATTGGTGAATGTTAGAAGTCATAATTAGTGGTATTAGTGGGACGCTGGCGATCATGATTAAAAGCAATATGTGGAGGGTGGAAGTGTTGGTGAAGGGAAACGGTAGACTTCATGAGTATAGATGAAAAGTGTAGGATAACAAGTTGATGGGAAGTTCATGGCTAGATGTGATAGATGGAGGCTGAAAATCATGGGTGATAGGTGAAGGTCAGAAGTTATGGGTGACGCTGATAGTGGGCATTATAAGGAATTGGTGGAGTGTCGAAGTCATGATTGGAGTCATAAGTCAAAGGGGAAAGTGACACGTGGAGTAGGAGAACTGAATTGCAGGTAACAGATCGACAGTGAAGGTGCTAATTAGTCGGTACGCTTCATGGGTCGACATTATAGGTGGTGCGGTTTGAGGTTACCAGTAAAGATGCTAGGTGATGCGTGGAATTCATATGTGGAGGTGATAGGTGTAGGCAGAAAGTGTGAACATATTTGCAGATTATGCGTAAAGGGTGATGGTTATGACTGTAGCAATGGAGTGTGTGTGGTTCACGTAGATAGTGTAGGAGATAGGTGGAGTGTGGAAGTCACGATTGGAGTTATAAGTGGAAGGTATAAGTGACAAGTAGAAAACGAAGTCATAATTGCAGGAAATAGGTGTTCGTTAGAAGCTACGAGTGAAGGTGGTAAGTGGTGGTATACAGAGAATAATAATTTTAGTTGAAAGTCATAGGTAAAGGATAGATTTTATGATTTAATCGGCCTCATAGGTCGAGATTATAAGTGATGTGAACGAGGTTCTAATAACTGAGAGACGGTGGAGTTTATGGGTAGATGTAGGTGGATGAAAAGGTCATGGGTCAAGGTGATAGGTAAAGGTTTAAAGTCTTGAGTAGAGCTGATATATAGGGGTTGTGTGTGGACGCTGGAGGAAAAAACTAGAGTCGAAGTGTCGAGGATGTAGATGATCGGTGGTAGATAAAGATTGAATGGTGAAGATGACAGGTAGTTAATAGACTTTATGGTTAGAGATCATCGTGGAAAAGATAGGGAGAGGTGGCAGACGGAGGGTGGAGCTGATGGGTGAGCTATTTTTATAATAACATTTTTCAGTATCATTTATATACCATCAATTTTATGGCAGTAGGCACATTTTAAGAATTATTATTGTTCTAACAGTCAATAAAATATGCATATATTTAAAAATTGAGATTTGAAAATAAATATAACAACTGAAATAATGGGGGTTGGCGAGCAGAGCGAGCAGGGGGGTACCCTCCTTTTATGGGATAGTTGTTAGCACAGGGTTGAGTTAAATAAAGATAAAGCAACATTTGGATAAACAATAACGATTATATTAGAAAATGAAAATGATTCATGATACACTCGTTCCATTTCGCACACCGGTCTACACTTATTCAAGGTCGCTCTGGGATTGACGCTGGGGGTTAACCTCATCGCTCTCAAACAGTCGGAGTTCATTTGTACCTGCTTTGCTCATCCCTCCCTTTTTCCTTCTCTTTCCCTCGTATATACTATATGCATACACTCCTACAATCGGTCTTTCCTGACAGTCACTCGCCCTCGAGTGAGTTAATTTCGACGCACTCTTTTCACTCATTATTTTTTCACTAACTTTCATTCTTGTCACTCTCTCAGATCATACTCTTCACATTCGATTCACTTTAGTCACTCCGTTCACATCTCTTATTCATGCTCGTCCTTCATCGTTCGCCATACATTTTACATCAATTTTATTTTACAATTTATTACAACCTTTGATCTTACATTTACATTCATTCTCAGCCACGGCCATCACCACACGCGAACTAGTGTATATTTTTATAAATTTATATTTAATACAGTTTATTGTTTACCAACACGTGTCTATTCCTTATTTCAATACAATCATCTAAAACCACGAATCCCACAATTGGAGGCTTAGTCCGGGATACAGTTGAATTGAGGAAGCCGATCTTGCATAGGAAACGTAGAGAACGCGGAGACTTCAAAGACGAAAGATTTAAAGACGACGCAACGGCAGAAAGAAGCTACGCAGGTACAGGAGACGGAGAAGAGAGATTCGAGGACGCGATCAGCACAAAGGCACGACGCATTCAGTGTTGGACATCGATACATTTTATGGAGTCTAAACGCCAACTTTAATCGTGGGAAAGTATTGTACGTTCCGATCTCTACTGTCAGCTTCCCAGTCCGCGTTTCTCGAGTCACTAGAATACTAGATTTGAGGTTATCGCGATGTCTGCTCATTGTTTACGAGTAAGTTGATTATTTTATAAAGAACTGGATTAATTTGAATCATTTTTTATGTGAAACATTTTTTACCGCAGGGGAGTAAAAACGAGCGAAGACCAGAAAATTTTGTTCGAACATCTGTTTTCGTCTAGCGCTCTGACGCTCAGCGCTGTATATAGATATACACAGGCTACAAGTATTCTCCCTCTTCAGATGCTGAGTGCAAAGAAAGGACATAAGAAAACCAGTGAGTACGAGTGAAACACAGGAAAATGCATAAGTGCAACAGAGACAAACTTTCCCTCCCTCAATGTTTTTTCTCGTCCTTCACTCAGTCCGCTGCTAACCTTAGAGATTCGGCCGACGGCAGAAAAAAAAGAGTCAGGTCTATCGACAGTCCGTCCAAAAAAATGGTTGGACAGAGAGTGGGGAACGAGAGAAAATTGAGGTAGGGAAAGTCTATGTCTCTGTCGCACTTATGCATTTTCCTATACGTATATTTCTCACTCGCATTCGCGGGTCTTTGATGTTCTATGTTCCGTTTCCTCGCAGTTCTTACTATGTTGTAATACGCAATATACGAGCTCTGCTACAAGTGTTCCCGCTGGAGATGGTATACATATATAAATATACGTAGACATAGCTAGCCGGCTCTGGATTAGGAACGAATGCCGTAGCCGAGCTCGTTCTATATTATGTATTGTATATTATGTATCTATACATGCGCGAAAATCTTACGGCAAAGGATCTCATCTTAGATATGAACTCTCGCTTCTTACAATAAAATTCCTTTTTTAACCTAAAAATTGAATTTCTTAAATGAAAATATAAATATTGAAAAAAATGAGCTGTCGCGGGACGCCTAGAAGATGTGAAACATCGAAATTAATAAAAATTAAATATAATCATATATAATCTCTATTATCGCATCAATTTCGATGTTTCACACCTTCGGGGCGTCCCGCGACGGCTCATTTTTTTAATGGTATTTAAATTGACATATATTTAGATCACAACTGCGTACAACTATTTGTATCATACTGCGCAAAGTACTTGCAGGACAAATATTGTTGAACGAACTCAACATACAAGATGAAGCCAAGATAATCACTGAGGTTGTTAAGACTTTGCTTAATTCGAGTGATAGAGTCACTTCTGTACATGCTAGATTTTATCTTTTAGCCAGTCACTTATACAAATTGCAAGGAAAGCATGAAGAATATTACAGGATAGCATTGATGTAGTAATACAAATGATATTATTAAGGGAAAACTTTATTTTAGTTACAAGTCATTATTCTTATGTAAATTTGACAGGTACTTAGGTGGTATTTATACAAATACTTTGTCAACGGCAGAGCAAGAACAGTATACCTTTTTCTTAGACTTGACAGCCCTTGTGCAAGAAGGGCTTTATAATCTTATGTACATACGTGTACTAAAATATTGTTAATAATATGTGAATTATATAAATAAAACTTCAAATATATATATTCTTTTTCAATATTGTTTATTTTAATATTTAAATTACTATGTATACTGGTTTTCATTGCAACAATAACGAATTACAATCTACAATACATAGTATTTTCATTAAGAATCATTGTATTTTAATATTTTGATTTTGCATTTCGTTTTCTTTTACCCAAATACAATTCTGTTTTGTACAAAAAGCAAAAATTTGTATTTTTTGGCGGTTTCGGGTAAAACAACTCTCGTGTATGATTCTAAGACACCGTTTACACCTAAAACGTATATCTTTTTTGTGACGCTTCGATTTTTATGGGTAAATAATAGTATATTACGATACTAGTGGCATAAGTCGTAATTTACGGCACGACGTGTATAACCGCGCGAGCATAGCGAGTAAGGTTAGAGTCGTGCCATGAAGAACGGGTTATCCTATTAGTATCGTACGATATTTTATAGCACAGACTAGCATAAATCCGCTGCCACGGCTATCCGTGGCAGTAACAATCCATTTTGGCACCGTGAGGTTAGCGCACGAGCATAGCGAGTGAGGTTAGAGTCGTGCCATGAAGAACGGGTTATCCTATTAGTATCGTACGATATTTTATAGCACAGACTAGCATAAATCCGCTACCACGGCTATCCGTGGCAGTAACAGTCCATTATGGCACCGTGAGGTTAGCGCACGAGCGTAGCGAGTGTGATAATCACAGTGCCATAATCGACAGTTTATGCCACGGATAGCCGTGGCTTAAGTGCGGATTTATGCCACCCTGTGCTATAAAGTTGTTTTTGTAGGGTATAGAGTTATAGTATACGAATACTTGTGAAAAAATAATATAAGAATAAATGCTAAATCTACAAAAAATGAACGAACTAAATAAATATAATAATAATAAATAGATTAATTCTTATGACATCAGTAAATTTAACGCAAAATATGCTAAAGCACAGTTTCGAAAAGGCGGTACGACGTTTAAATCAAAGTACTTTAAATGTTTAATATGATATAAAGATAACTTAAATTTCCCACTACGCAGGCTTTATTATAACCGACCAAGTATACCTTATTAAGAGATGAAACTAAAACGTAAATGTTTTAACCCTTCTACATCTCGCTCCCAAGATCAACCGTATAAAAGCATATATTTGGAGTGGGAAATTTATCGCAAATATGATAAGCACAGTTTTTGAACAGGCGAACGTTTAAACGGAAGTATTTACAACGTTTAATATGCTGAGAAAATGATTTATACTTCTCACAACGAACCCTTTATTTTAACTGACCAAGTAGACCTTATTAAAGAAACTAAAATGTAAATGCTTTCATCCTGAAGATCTAGCGGTATAAAAAATGGTTCGATATGCGTAAAGTTATTTTTATCTCACGTGACTTTGCTCACTCGCATCGCTCTTGCGAAAAACTTCACGTGAGGTGAATAATTATCTTCCAACACCCACATCGAAATGTACTAAAACTGAATTTTTTTGTATACACTCTGTTACATGTGCAAAACTCGGTTTTGTACTCAAGCTGCTACACGCAGTTTTTCAAATTCCTAATAAATTGTTTTAAAACATCCCTTCCGAAACTATACATAGAAATATACCCCGTGCATAAAAAGGGGCCAAAACAATATAATATTTCATAAAACTATAACATAAAAAACCACAGTTGCCTACTTTCGCAAACAGTAAAATTTCGCATTAGTATATCTTACGAAATTATTCATAAATATTCCACTTTATTTGAATCATAATCTATGAATTTTATTTTTATATTGAAATAACTCTGTTAGTAATAATATTGTTCTCTATTTATATAATATTTACATTGATACCATCTATACCATTTTTTACGTAAAAAATAGTTCAAGAAATCCAACATTAAATATTTATCTTTTAGTTTCATAAAGTCTCTAAAAGTGCACTAGATTAAATCGTGATTAATGTTGTTTTGCATGAATAATGAAATAATTGAAATCCAGTTCTAAATAAGAATAAATCGATTATCCGATAAAAGAAAGAAATTATAACCACTACATATAACCGATAACCAGCTCAGATTATGCTCTTTCCAAAGAGACATTACATCGTCGCCCGGTACGAAGACTGGCACAGTTCAGATCCGGAACGAAAACTGGCACAGCTCAGATGCTCCCTACGAAAAATGACACAGTTCGGATTGTCCCCACGAAAAGTGGCAAAGCTCGTATGCTCTCCACGAAAACTGGCATAGCTCAGTTCTTTGCGGGAAAGAACTGCGAAGAATTGAGTTATGCCAGTTTCGCAGACGGCATTCGAACTTTGTCAGTTTTCGTGGGAAGAGTGTGAGTTGTGTCAATTTTTTCGTAACATAAAAGCTGTGCCTTTTTTCATTCTAGATCTGAGCTGTATCAGTCTTCGTACGGGCGGACGATATATACATACATCTTTAGTCCGATTAATGCTAGATTCAACTTCATTACACAAAGAACAAGGTGAACTGCCCCCCCCCCTTTTTGTCTACATACACGTACGTGTATATTAGGGTAACATATGTACTTTAGGGTATCTTTAAGTGATTGTTGCCTTGATACTAGCATGATCATTGGAAAAATCCAAGCCCGATAGAATTTTGACGATAACGATGACGATGACGATGGTGACAATGACGATATCAGATTCATAAGTTACGTGAAATAGTTGATATAATAACATAATATATACATTTCTTTAAAATTATTTAGTAGTAAATTAGGCAAAATTTTTTGGAAAAATGTATATCCATGTCTGTGAAAGCAAAATTATTCTCCGCGGAGCTATACATTAATCAAAATTGTTAAAAAAAAAAGATTTAATGAGAAGATATTTAGGTATGGTTTAAAGAAAAAAACTTGAGACGATCCGATCGATCCCACAGTAATACATGCTAACTTTGAATAAGTTATTGAAAGGTGCGTATTTATCCAATTTATTATTTAAAGCTTGCGTTCTAGAAAAAAAATAAAGCAGTAGATACGAGCATGAGTCAAAACGGGGTGTGCGTAGGTAGCCTTCTTGCGACTAAAGGTTATTTAATTTAGTTTGTTTTCAACTGAGCTTGACATAAGTGTTTTTTCTTACGCTCTCTCACTACAATTTGTACATTAGTAAACAAATAAGGTTGTTTGATTCAGCGTTACTTTTTATTTATATATATCATCTACCGTAACATTGTACAAGTTTACAATATCAAAAAATTAGAGTTAAGTTAGTACTCTCATTGATATACACATTTTCAGAAGATTTTTGAGGTATAATCCACATAGGAGCTCCAAACGGTTAATATTACTTTCTGAGGTAAAACATATAAAATGTAGTAATTGTAACTTAGTAGAACTTTTTGATTGCCTCAATCATTTAACGAACCATTTAAATCGCGATTTCAATACTTTCTTTATCAAAACAATTTACATGCACTTAAGGTAGTTCACTTGCTCCATAGGTGCTCAACCTTGGATTAAATTTAGAAAATTGATTTCTAAATTGTTTTATAGCATTTTATAATGAAAAATGTTTCAACTAATACTGCAAAACATAATGCTGTAGATCAAAAATGTCTATAGTTGCAAACATTAAAGAAAGTTGCAAAAACAAGAACCACAGCGACTATATATAGATATATGAATAGCATTGGATTTAAACTTTTAAATTCGGTATCTTTTGAAAAAGCACCACTTGCTATGTTTTAAAAAACGGAATCGTAATCTTAGTCGCTTAATGTTTAACATACTAGTTTTTTTTAAAATCCAGCAATGAAATTCGCCAAGCAGCTGATGAAAATATCCTTTTCGAAGCGTGCTTCCCAAATACCCGTATGTTAAAATCTTAAAGTTTAGACTTTAATAACTTAAAAACGAGTACCGCTTGCTTCCTAAAAAAAATACTAATAATGCATCCGTTGAGATGTCAACTAGAAAGTACTTAAAAATAAAAAACCCTAGCAATAAGTTGCTTTTTCGAGTGAACTACCTTCATCTTTGTCTTTTCACATATTTTGAGATGAAATCTTTCTTGAATTAACAAGTTAATCCACATAGTTTATTTTTCATTAAAAATAAAGTGTTTTTTATTTAAAACAAAATAAGTTGAAACCTTTCCTGCGGGGAAGCAGCTTCTAACTATTTTCAAAAAAAAATATTTAGTAAAAACGCATTTAAAATACTAGATTTTACTAAAAAAAAACAGAAAAAAAATTAAAATTATCGATACTGTAGTAGTTAATGTAAGACATAACTTGATTCAGAGAATTGGCAATGCGTGCATTCTGTAAGCTTCACATTTCGTTGAGACTTATTATGAGATCGATATAAAACGAAGTTCGTGCCGCTTGTACTTTTAATTATTTCTTATTAGTTGTAAATAGTATATTACGTACCTGTTGTAAGGAAAGTGTTTTGCCGAAATGAAGAGTTTACGTAAGTTTCTTTCGATAAAATACAACGTAAAATACATTTTCTGCAACGGTAAGCACGATATTTTACGTTCTTCTTCTGGGGTTAGCCGAACGTAAAAGCTATTTTTATTCAATAAGTCACAGAATAAGTTGGGTTGGGTAGACAATTACAATGAAATACAAGGCATAATGCGAGGAATAATTCTAAAAACGGTAGTTATGCCTGCACAGCGCGACGGATTCTTTGTATTAGCAGTTTTAGAAGATTTCGAAGAAATTGAGTATTGTGACGTGTGATAGTTTGAAAGTAGAATTGGAAAGAAAAGTTTTCTTAAAAGATCGGATTTCGTGATGTTAATTTATGATCAGTATACATGTTTTCAGTTTTTTTAACACTTTATAGGGAAAATGGACGTAAGAAATATTTCGATAAAAATGTATGTTGGTACAAAAGAAAATCTGATAAAGAATTCAACATATTTTAAAAATATTATCAGATGCTGTAAAAATTGTAAAGGATAAGCATTTGAGCAGTTCCTAAGCAAAGCGTGTTGCGAACATGACTTTGACTTTGCACAGTTGCAAATGATTTTGCCATTACAATTAACGGTGCAATTTTAACAATCGATAAGAAGTGTCTGATTGAGCCCAAATGCTCTATGTATACTATCCGTAATCCATAATCATTTTAATGTATTAATTATAGGAACCATACACAGTTATTACATATTAACGTTAGTTTCATTATCATATTTGCACAATGGGAAAGAAGTGCATTGATTTATCAATGTTTAATGAACCTAATTATGTAGTGATAAAAATGATTCTTACGTATACTGGTTTATGGCCGGAATTGAGCAATGTCAGACGATATACATGCTTATTCTTACACATTATATTAATATTATCTATGAATATACCGCTTGTAAGTACTAGCAATAATTAGGCAGTTATTGTATTATCTATTTTCATATATTTGGATTAGATGTTATTCGCCAAGAATTGAACATATACTAATGATAACTATTGTTCAACAGATCGGTGGAATTTTATATTCTGAAAAAGGATTTGATTGGATAATAGTACTAGATAATTTTGCTCCACTTGCATATAACGTTATTAGTACACTCGTATACTTATTACAGTTTGCTTTTAAATCTAGAGTAAGTAACAAATAATATTTTCTAATATTATATAAGCCCTACTCTATCTAATATAAAATAATAAATTGTAACCCTGAAGAAAAGGGATTCAAGCTCTCGAAACTGTAGACTAAAATTGTAAATAAAAACTTTTTTACTTAACGAGATGATTAAAATTTTAGTCTAATTAATAATATTTTTAGGTTGCTAACAAATATTAATAAAAAGTCTTGTACTTCAAGAGTTTAATATCAATTTTTAAAATTTTTAAGTACTCGGTAGAAGCATAATTTGTGTAAGCTGCAGTGAACTATACTCTTAAAAAACTTCTTATAGTTTTCACAGATTTTCGGGCTGAAAATTTTACCTTGAAAATTTTACATACTTTTTCAATTACTTTTGTAAAATAATTTTATGCCACTCTAATCTAAAAATTGCATTATAGTATCATATTATCGTATTATATGTAGCGTAAAATATCATATGGAACTAGTACGTAAAGAATTTTTCCCAAAACTCGTTGCAGCACTCGCCTTCGGCTTGTACCGCAACTTCTCGTTTCGGATTTAAACCTTTTTCATGCCCGTTGCACATACTATACTAATACGACATGAATAGATTCAACCATAAAAACTTACTTGAAGCGCATAGTTGCCAACAAAAAATAAATAAAATTTTAATGACGATGTATACAGAAATCTAATAGTTGTGTGCAGCGACATTCGCACAGTCGCTTTGCTTCTGTCCTTCTGAGTATCTTTGAATTAATTCATTGCACACTATTCTTGCATATTTAATCATGAGAACAAAAGTATCAACGTATGATCATTACGATTATATTAAATATATTAATTTTATAGTTATCAGTATCCTAGAATAAAAACCTTTATTTGTTAAAGAATAACTGTGATAAATATACCTACGTACATGTTATACACGTAAGGCACATTAACCCACTAATTTATGAATAGAAACTTATGTGCTCATATATTTATTTATTTAGTTGTTGACATTATTGAAGCTTATAGTAAATGATTGGAAAAACTTGCATGATGACGAGGAATTATGTATTTTATATAATTATTCGCAATGGAATCGACGTGGAGCAAATTTTGCAGTGGGTATACCGCTCATAATCAAAACCATTAATGATTTCTATAACGTTGCATGTCATAGTAGTGACTACAGACTTTAATCTTTCTTTTATAGATCTTTTGTACTACAGGTGGAATATTAGCACACGCATCTCTACCATTTATTCCAAAGTTGATGGATCTTGTGTTCCCATTGCAAAACGAAACTAGATATATAATTATCCCTTATTCCCTGTATTATTTTGGCATATTTGATGAGGATAAATATTATATGTTCACATATATTCTTCACACCCACGTGGTTCTATTATGGACTTCAATAATATGTATCTCTTATATGTGCCTTACCACAGTTTGTATTATTCACGTCTGTAGTTTGTTCGCCATAGCATGGTTAGCATTTTGTAATATACAACCTTCATTATGATCACATACATCTATATATTTGTAATACAAAGTATTAAATTAGTCATAGATCATTACGAATTGGGCTTTACCATTACACGATAGGCTCCACAATTAAATTGGATAAATCAGAAGCTTATCAAAATATCAAAAGTGTCAATGATGTGTACAATACTTCTATGAGTTAAGTTATTTTTTGTGCTTAAAAACAATATTTTACAGTAATTAAGAATTTGCATGCTTAAGTTTAAAATAAAGAAAATAGAAAAATAGAAAGCAATTTTATGCACATAGCGACTATACTATACTATAGCGAATTTTTTGCATATCAATCAAAAATCAAAGAGACTTACAAAATAATGAAGAAATTCACAAAATGCAGTATGGTATTTAGAATTAACTACTATGACCGTAATTTAAAACTGTTTTGACGAATAAGTCTGAAACGATTTAGGATGCATTAGAATATTTTTTTGCAACGCAAACTGTTCGTTTAATAATTTAAAGAAAAATCCTTCATAAATATACGTTTAATGTTGAAATTGTAACATAACTTTTTATTTTTAGATGCACTCACTTGATATGGAATACGTTTAATTACGTATACTTTTTTACCGACATTGTATGTATTATGATGATTGGTACATGTTTCTGCAATGTAAGAGAAAAAAACCTATTCGTAAATTTCGATTCTACTAGCTGTGCATGTGATTGAAGTCTCGCTAATGAGTTAACGTCAAAAATCGCGCAAGACTATCGAAATAACAATGTTCAAACTGCTGAGATTCGGTTCTTGCACACCAGTATCAAAATTTACTTTAATTGTTTTTTTTTTATAATCCTGTTAATGATGTAAATGAACAACATTTTTTAGTTCAGCCATCAGGATGATCTGTTTAAAAAATGTATAACTACGATGTATATAATAATTGCATTACTGTATTTGTACGTCGGTCATGTGCAGGTACAAGAAATAATTAATGGGAAGGAATCCGTTTTCGATGCGCTGTAAGTATTATTTTTCAGCTCATAAAATCGTAAAGGTTGACCAAATGACGAATATCTCTAAATTACTGTTAGGTGTAATAGCTATTGGTATAATTTGTCGGTAAAGGAACGCAAATCATTTCATATATTAATGTTAAGAACGTCACATCCAATGAAGCTTAGAACTTGTGGATTAATGGAAATAAATATAGCGGCTTTTGCTTGGGTAAGTGATGGTTGCAACAATTACGTTGCATCTCTCTCTCTCTCTCTCTCTCTCTCTCCCTTTTTCTCTCTTTTTATCTATCTATCTACCTTGTCTGTAAAAAGATGGGATAGATTATAGTTTAAACAAAATTGAAAAAATTTACTATCGTTATAATTATTGCAGTTTCTGAGAACATCAATATCTTCGGCAATGGCTATGCGGTCTCTAAAGCAATCTTGAAATGATTTGAAACAAATATACTATCACAAACTCTTTCTGTTGGGATCTTGCTTCGTAGTAATCATAGTTAATGTAAATACTTTAGAGTAACTAACTGAATACACAAATTAAATGTATCTATCTATTTATTTATTTAATTACTATTTCAAACATATAGTTCAGATGACTTATATTTTGTTCAGTGTTATTGATGTCTAATAAAATAATATCTACAACATATATCGGGGAATCTCAAAGCCTAGGAAATTCATTATTAATGGCATAATTATCTCAGAAAAACTCGACCAATATCTCTCCACTCCACCAACCAAGTCTCCTTCTGGCGATGATAATTTAATAGGAGCAATACTCTCGCGATAACGTTTAACGAAAATTGAACGAGCATCTCGATAAAACACACACAGACACACACACAAAACTCGGTTTTGTACTCAAGCTGCTACACGCAGTTTTTCAAATTCCTAATAATTTGTTTTAAAACATCCCTTCCGAAACTATACATAGAAATATACCACGTGCATAAAAAGGGGCCAAAACAATATAATATTTCATAAAACTATAACATAAAACCACAGTTACCTACTTTCGCAAACAGTAAAATTTCGCATTAGTATATCTTACGAAATTATTCATAAATATTCCACTTTATTTGAATCATAATCTATGAATTTTATTTTTATATTGAAATTACTCTGTTAGTAATAATATTGTTCTCTATTTATATAATATTTACATTGATACCTTCTATACCATTTTTTACGTAAAAAATAGTTCAAGAAATCCAACATTAAATATTTATCTTTTAGTTTCATAAAGTCTCTAAAAGTGCACTAGATTAAATCGTGATTAATGTTGTTTTGCATGAATAATGAAATAATTGAAATCCAGTTCTAAATAAGAATAAATCAATTATCCGATAAAAGAAAGAAATTATAACCAATACATATAACCGATAACCAGCTCAGATTATGCTCTTTCCAAAGAGACATTACATCGTCGCCCGGTACGAAGACTGACACAGTTCAGATCCGGAACGAAAACTGGCACAGCTCAGATGCTCCCTACGAAAAATGACACAGTTCGGATTGTCCCCACGAAAAGTGGCAAAGCTCGTATGCTCTCCACGAAAACTGGCATAGCTCAGTTCTTCGCGGGAAAGAACTGCGAAGAATTGAGTTATGCCAGTTTCGCAGAGAGCATTCGAACTTTGTCAGTTTTCGTGGGAAGAACGTAAGTTGTGTCAGTTTTCGCGGGAAGAATGTAAGTTGTGTCAGTTTTTGCGGGAAGAGTGTGAGCTGTGTCAATTTTCGCGTAACATAAAAGCTGTGCCTTTTTCATTCTAGATCGGAGCTGTATCAGTCTTCGTACGGGCGGACGAGATATACATACATCTTTAGTCCGATTAATGCTACATTCAACTTCATTACACAAAGAACAAGGTAAAAGAACTGCCCCCCCTTTTTTGTCTACATACACGTACGTGTATATTAGGGTGACATATGTACTATAGGGTATCTTTAAGTGATTGTTGCCTTGATACTAGCATGATCATTGGAAAAATCCACGCCCGATAGAATTTTGACGATAACGATGACGATGACGATGATGACAATGACGATATCAGATTCATAAGTTACATGAAATAGTTGATATCATAACATCATATATACATTTCTTTAAAATTATTTAGTAATAAACTAGGCAAAATTTTTTGGAAAAATGTATATCCATGTCTGTGAAAGCAAAATTATTCTCCGCGGAGCTATACATTAATCAAAATTAAGTATGTGTGAATATGTGTATAACACAATATTCAAAGACTTTATCCCTCGGTGTTTTTTAATATTTTTTAAAAGAGTCTATCGATCTCTCCGAGGCAAGTGTTGGGAAAAAGGTACAAATTATTTATACCATTTTTCCTTTTGTTTCAACGTTTCGGTGAACACTGTCACCCTCTTCCGGAAACTGTCAATTTTTATTTCAATAAATAAATGATCACAATACAAATATAATATGTGACAAATTATGACTTACATATAGAGGAGCACAATAGCCTATAGATCGAATGTGTTTCTTCCCCGGCCAATCTCAGGTGGGGTAAGGAGAAGCGAGAAGCAAGGAGACGGACTATTATTGTTCCGGCTTCCTCGACTACTGTTTCAATAATAAGGAAACAATAGGTGTAGCCAACGCTTTTATATCAGCAAGGAGTCTCGCTAATTTTCGAGCGGTCTGTTTACAAGTGACGTCAATGCTCGCCGCTCCCATGCATGTTTACAAATTTTTAAAGTCGTCTATAATCCATTTTGTTTTTTAATCGGTGTAATAAGTGTGCGTACACGTTATTGAGTTTCTGTGTATCTTCCATTTTATTGATACCATTATCCTGCATTTTTATGTGTAACATTTCTGAAACAAGTCTTTTATTTAAATTACTTTCTTTATCCTTAATATTTATTTTTTCAAAATTGAAACTATGATTGAATTTACTATTGTGTTCATGTATGACGTTGTTTTTAGATTTTTTATGTTCCTCAATACGTGTACACACACTTCTCTTGGTTTGGCCCACATATGTAGCCGTACAATCATTACATTGCAACTTGTATACAACATTCTTTTCTAATTGTTTTTCTCTTTTATCTTTGCCTTTAACTATAATATTACACATATGATTGTGTATTTTCGGCACTGTCGTAATAAATTTTTTTTTTAAAGAATGTTGCATTTATTCTAAAAACCCTTTGACATAGGGTAAAGTAACAATGTTTTTAAAATTTGTGTCGTTATTGCAACGTTGATATTGTGCATTTGAATTTATTTTGTCAATACGTTTTTTTATATATTTGTTGGTAAAGTTGACAGGATAATTATTTTCAGCTAGTAATTTTTTTGCAATATTGATGTTTTGCTTTCTCAAAGAGAAAGCTTTGTAACGGTGCAAATTTTCAAATCGATAATTTTCATGAATTCTTAGGTTTTGAGTCTTCCTGAGTCCGAAAAACGTGTTTTTGAAAATTGTACGGATGTGTGTATGTATGTACGTACGTACGTACGTACGTTCGTATGTATGTGCCAAAAATTGTATTCACCATAACTCTCAAACGGATCGATATATCGAGCTCGAATTTTGTGGACATGTTATGGCACTTCTAACTTAGATCTGATTAAATTTTGGAGGCGATTGATGGTTTATTTTTCCCACCCGCCCACCCGTGCGAAGCACGTCTTTAAATAGCTTCCTAATTTGGTATGCAGCTGCTTTTACTCTACTACCCTGTCCTTTTTACTATCACCCCGCACTTTAATCTTATACCCTGCACTTTTTAATATCATCCTTCACTTTAGTCTAATACCCTGCACTTTTTTCTGCCATCCTTGCCTAACTGCCTTGCCTAAACAAAATTAATTGATTATACGCTACATTATATTTATACTAAATAAGTACATGTTTTTTTAAAGTATAACAATAGTCAATTCTGCGTAAAGTTTTTCTTTGAAAAAAAGTATTTTTGTAGAATGATTTCGTGCATATATAAAGGTGATCAGTACTAGTATAAAGAAATGTTATTATATATTTAAATAAAATAGTACAATTTCAACAGGGAACAAAATGTATCATTTATTTTCAACAGAAGATTATAATTGATAAGTACAGTAATTTGACAGTGCCTAACTATTAAATCATAAATTTATTAATTGTTTAATTCAATTAACGTGTCAGCGTAAGATTAAACGAATGTTGTCGCTGTAATAACAGACATTACTAAAAAAGTAAAATAAATGTTGTCGCTGTAATAGCAGACATTACTAAAAAAGTAAAATAAAAGTTGTTAACACATTGTCGCTGAAACGCAGACTAATTTCAAGAAATTTAATTTTAATGCGTCATAAGAATCAATCGCAATCAATTTTGCTTTCTTAAAGACAAAGCTTAATTTTCTCGTTTTAATAGCAGATAGATATTGTCGCTGTAATAGCAGACATAGTATTACAAGAACATTAGAAAAGCATTTATGATGACATTGTTGAAATATAAATTAATTTATGGCCAATTTTAAACTCTCAACCGCAGCCGTGGCCAAACCTTACGTATATCCAATTCTGTACTGCTTATGTTCCTTTGAGAAAGCATTCTGCTACTCAGTTAGCAGCGGTTTTTCTTATGAAAACATTTGTCCGATAATTTAATAGCTTTATCAATAAGATTGTACACCATGGCGATTTTTTGAGATTCAGGATGTTGTGAATGATAATTTAAAAATCTACCAGAGAAGGTGGGTTTCGTGTACCAATCAGTCATTATTTTGCCTGTATTCTTTACCAACAAAACGTCTAAGAAACCTATGGAGTCATCTATTTCAATTTCATGTGTAAATTGTAACCGGCTATTGTATCAATTAAATATATTAAGTGTTTCATTAATTTTTGTTTTCGGGATGCGTGTAATAATATCATCCACGTAACGGTAAAAAAATATCGGTTTAAACGAAAGTTTCGAAATGCAGTCCGTCTCGAGATCATCCATGACTAAATCAGCGAATAATCCCCAGAACGGAGAGCCCATTGGAGTACCAAAAAGTTGTTTGTAAAATTTATTGTTAAATTGAAAAAACGTGTTCTCCATAAGTAACTCACATGCTGCTAATATCTCATCGAGTGGAATGTCAGAACCTCTAGCTATTCGCGTGTATCTCTTTTCGATACTACTTTTTACTAATGCTTTGTCAATATTTGTGTATAGCGTTTTTACGTCAAGACTTACAATACAGTGGTCCGCCGGAACATTTACATGTTTTATTTTTTCGATTAATTCATAACTATTTTTTACATAGAATTTTGGCTTATCTAAATTCCTTTGTAGAATTTTGAATAATGTCTTTGAGAAAAAATATGTAGGTGATCCTATTGTTGAAATAATAGGTCGCAACGGATAATATTTTTTGTGGATTTTTGTTAATCCATATGCTTTTGGTAAAATCGTGTCCGTTTGAGTAAGTTTATGTCTACTATATTTTTTCCCAAGAAAACCATTATCATTCCAAACATTTAGAAAGCTTTTCACCTTTGCCTGTAATTTCGACAGCGGATTTTTCTTAACCGTAGTGTAAGTATCCCTATCTGCTAGAAGAGTCTCCATTTTTTTGATGTAATCGTTCTTGTACATTGCAACCGTCGTGTTACCCTTGTCCGCAAAGGTAAACATAATATCTTTGTGACTCTTAATGAAATCATTAGTCTCTGTTAATTTGTGTTCAAAGTTTTTTTCTTCTATTGTTTTGTGTCTAGTTTTATTGTGAAAATGTGTGATTTTATTTAATAATGTGCTTCTAATATTATTTGCAATGTTTTCCGGAATACTATTATATGTAATTGAATTTTTTAAGTTTCTTATGCATTCAAAAATAAGATTATCATTAAGGTCACAATTAGGATAGAATTTTCGTCCTAATGCTGTTACAGATATAACATTCGCTGGTATATCTACGTCTGTGAGATTTTTAAACCATTTTTCATGGCTCGAGTGTACATTTGTTATGATCAACAAAGAATTAAACTTGTTTTCGTGTGTGCAATTAAGTCTACTTTTATAATTCATGTTAAGAGTATCTTGATTATTTATAATGTATTGTAACAATTGTTGTGATGAATTGTTGAAATGAATTTTTACAAGAAAAAATACTACAACAATTGTCGAAATTACAGGCAAAGGTGAAAAGCTTTCTATATGTTTGGAATGATAATGGTTTTCTTGGGAAAAAATATAGTAGACATAAACTTACTCAAACGGACACGATTTTACCAAAAGCATATGGATTACCAAAAATCCACAAAAAAGATTATCCGTTGCGACCTATTATTTCAACAATAGGATCACCTACATATTTTTTCTCAAAGACATTATTCAAAATTCTACAAAGGAATTTAGATAAGCCAAAATCCTATGTAAAAAATAGTTATGAATTAATCGAAAAAATAAAACATGTAATTGTTCCGGCGGACCACTGTATTGTAAGTCTTGACGTAAAAACGCTATACACAAATATTGACAAAGCATTAGTAAAAAGTAGTATCGAAAAGAGATACATGCGAATAGCTAGAGGTTCTGACATTCCACTCGATGAGATATTAGCAGCATGTGAGTTACTTATGCAGAAAACGTTTTTTCAATTTAACAATAAATTTTACAAACAACTTTTTTGGTACTCCAATGGGCTCTCCGTTCTGGGGATTATTCGCTGATTTAGTCATGGATGATCTCGAGACGGACTGCATTTCAAAACTTTCGTTTAAACCGATATTTTTTTACCGTTACGTGGATGATATTATTACATGCATCCCGAAAACAAAAATTAATGAAACACATAAGGGGCTATGACAGTGTTAAATCCTGAAAAAAAAACAAAATTATTAGTATCATAAAAAATTAATATATATGTAAGTGCTCCAAAAATTATATTTTTCCTTCAAAATATAAGTATTATACACCACTTTTATGCACTAGAAATTTGCATTAAGTGAGTGTAATACTTGATAACAATTAAAGGTATTTAGGCTGGAATTCATAGTCGACCCTCACCCTCACCCTCACCCTCAAACTCTTGAGGGGCCGTTACATGGAAGCCCGCATTTAATAGAATGGTGTCCAGACTTCAACAGAAGTCCAGAATTAGAATCGCGCGAAAATTCGAATATTTCAGTTGAAAAAGATACTAAAATAAATACAATAATTATGTGCAAATAAATAAAATACTACTTATTATAAATAAATAATTTTTTTATGTGAATTAAAACTACGATAAATGTATAATATCATTACTTGATTGGCACGAAAATTAAAAATAATTACTAAAAAATAATTACTAAAAATAAATACAATAAATACAATTATTATTTGCAAATAAATAAAATACAACTTATTATGAATAAATAATTTTTTTACGTGAATTAAAACTACGATAAATGTATAATATCATTACTTGATTGGTGCGAAAATTTGAATTGCATACTAATTTTAGTATCTTTTAAATCAAAAGAAGAATTTAAAACCAAATCTCACAAATATACTAACGTTTGCAGGCTATACATTTTAAAAACGTTTTAAAGCCATTTTGTGCTATCACGAACGTGAGGTTATCGTTTGAATTAAAATTATAAATCATTATCTACTTAACTTTTTCGCATAATTTATTAAAAACATTATTAAAAATCATAAAAAGTAAAATGCGAGTTATTGTTCACAATATATGTCACTTAATATAAATCACAATATATCTATAATCATTTAATCACTTTTTAAAAATTTTAAATTTGTATTATGAACAACAAGAAAACACAAAAGACTACCTATGCCGCTTTTTAATATGTGATATCTAGATTTCAAGAGTACGCACTTTTTATAAATTTACTTTAGTATTAATCAAACGAATAACAAAGTTTCGTTTCGTATGACGTGATGACGGTCACTCAGGGTCAGAAAGGACAAGCTTTTACCATAACAGACTGTCATTCTTAAATGCGGGCTTCCATGTAACGGCCCCTCAAAAGTTTGAGGGTGAGGGTGAGGGTGAGGGTCGACTATGAATTCCAGCCTTACTTACCAAAAAACATGAAAAAAAGAAAATGGCCGCGAGCATGAGTGGACGTGTGAGTCGCGTGTGAGCGTAGTATGTATTGAAAAAAAGGTTAAGATAAAGAATAAATTGTGTGAACGTGCGGTAAAGAAAGAGCAAAAAAAATAGTAAAAGTGAGCAAAAGAAAAACAAATAGAAAATAAGTAAAAGAGTAAGAGAAAAGAGTGCTGAGGAGTGAGAAAAAATAAGAGAGGTTAGGAAGCGAAGAAAAACGACAGAGCGCAAAGGGATCCAAAACTGAGGAACCTGAGCGCTCTGAAGTTAGCCGCAAAAAGAAATAAGTAAGCACTTCAAAAACAGAGGAAAGATATGAGTAAAGACTCAAAAGAAAGGAAAGAAGAAAAAGATATAAATAAAAAAGAAAGACGGGAATACCTCGTAAATAATAACGAAAACCCAATACTGGCACCAAGAGTAAAGAGAAAAGACAGAAAAGAATTAGAAGAAAAAGAAGTAGAGAAAAGTGAAAAAGAAAGTATAAAAAGCATAGAGAGGAGGGACATGTTAGCTAGAACTCCGACGAGAACAAGAAGCAACACGTGGGAAGGAAGACCTAGCGAAAGCCAAGAAAAGAAGCAAGAAAATTCTGAAATGACGGATAAAGAAGAAAAAACGAAAAGCTTAGAAAGAAACGTCAAAGAAGTAATGGCGAGCATGAAAAGAATAGAAGAAAGATTGAAAAATGACAAGGACAAAGATAGAGAAAAAGAAGAAAAGAAAAGAAAAGAACTGAAAGAAATGATAGAAAGTTCAATCAAAGAAGTACTCAGCGCTCTGAGTAAAGAAGCAGCTAAAGAAAGAGAGAAGCAAGAAAAAATAAACAAAAAGTTAGAAAAAAGAATAGAAGAGCTAGAGAAAAAGAGTAAGGAAGAAGTAGAAAAGGCGAAGGCCGAAATAAAAGAAGAAATAAATAGAGCAAAAGAAAAGAAAACAGTTCCGATCGAGAGGTTCCAGAGAGCAGACGTGTTTACAAACGCTCCGCTTTTGCACGAATATCAAAATCGGTCCCGGGCTTGGCCCAACTATTCGCGTAACGCGTATCGCATACTGTGTGCGCGCGTACGGGTGTTCAACGCAACTGAATAAAAATGGAAAACCTTGACAAACTTCAACCAACTGCAAAAAATCTACCTACTTTCGTTATTCCAAACCAACCAACATACGCTAACGCAACTCAAAATTTACTGAAAAAGGACCAAGGCATTTTATTAGACTGTGTGGAAGGATTAAATTTAACAGACTATGCCTGCGCAGTGGGAGATCTAGTTCAACCCTCCAATGTCATTTACGCCTCACGTATATCAAATAATCGAGTTTGTATCTATTTGGTCAACAAAGAAATCGCCTCTTCATTGACGAAAAAATACAGTTCCTTGAAAATCCAAGACAAAAATGTAACTATCAGACCATTAATAACTAAAAGTAAACGAATAATCTTTTCAAACGTGTCTCCTGATATTCCAAATTATATACTAGAAAATATTCTAGAACAACTAGCTGTTAAACGCCAGTCTCCAGTATCCACTTTAAAAGCTTCTATAAACAAAGAAGGCTACGGACACGTTGGTAGTTTTAGAAGACACGTGTACGTAAATCCAGACGACGTAATAAAAATTCCAGAATTATTTAAAATAAACTTAAATAAAACAGACTATTATATATTTGCCGGTCCTGAATTCCTCAAATGTTTCACCTGTAATCAAGAAGGTCATTTGGCTAAACACTGCCCAAGCTTCAATACACATGCTCTCACGCAACCACAACAAATAGTTCAAGAGGAAAATTTTCCGCCCATCGTACAAACGCCCAGTCTGTCTATTCAACACGACGCAAACACTGACAACGTAAATAATCTAAGTACCAACGCGACTCATACAAGAGAGACCAGAAATACCCCTAAACGTGGTCATTCTGTACTAAGCTCCGCAGACTCAGAAGAAGGAAATATATTTTCAAGCCCAAGCCTCCTACTCTCTTCAGCCAAGAATACGACCAAAAAGGGTAAAAAAGCTCTACCTGAAGACTTAACTACTGACAAAGACAACCAAAAGAAGAGTCAAGCCTTAGACCACCTGGAAACACAGCTGACCTCGATTAAAGAAAATCTGAACAAAGGAACTACATTGCTGAACTACGAAGAATTTAAAAACCTATTAGTAGAAATAAAACAAGCTCAAAACCCATTGGATATTATATCTTTGTACAGTAATGATATGGAAGCATTTTCTAAATTTCTGAAAGAAGATATCTACGCTAAAGTCAAAGATAGAAATATTAAAAAAAGATGCACGATGTTGCTGAAAAAAATCCAAAATAACGACAATGCCTACTCTACCACGCCCAACGACACACCGAGGCAGTCTGATATAGAACAAATATAAACTGAATTCTGTCGATTATTCATTATACTAAATAAATAAAAAATAAATAAAGATAGGAGATTTAATAAACCAAGACTTAAAAATAGTATTTTGGAACTGCAGAAGTGTAAACCAACGGAAGGAAGATCTCTACTCAGTACTTGAACAAGTGGATATCCTCGCCTGCGTCGAATCGTGGTTAACAGAAAAAAGCATCTTCACTTCCCTGGCTTCAAAACCTTTCGCAAAGATCGAAAACATGCGCAAGGAGGAGGAATCCTCTTCCTAGTGCGAAACAATATTGCTTACAAAGAAATAGAAGAACTTACGTGCTCCGAGCAATCAGTCGAATTAGCAGGTATTAAACTTACAAATATCAAACCTCGCATCGATCTCTTAGTCTGTTACAGAGCTCCGGGTAATACTCTCAATCAAACTGTATGGGATGAAATATTTGAAAAAATCGATAAAAGTAAATTCACTATTTTTATGGGGGATTTCAACGCCCATAACACTATTTGGAATTGCAATAAAACTGGTTTGAATGGGGAAAGACTTTACGAAAGTCTAAGCAATTCAAACATGTTTCTACACAATTCTGATACGATAACCCACGTTTCCTCCTACAGTTGCACTTATTCCAACTTAGATCTCATATTTTCTTCATCAAACCTTGCGCACAAAATAAATACAAAAGTAATGGATGATACCCTGGGCTCTGATCACCACCCAATTTCAATTGATGTATCCATTCAAAAACATCTTTTTTATAAAAAAACATTTAATCTAAAATCAAAAAGAACGAATTGGGACAAATTCCACAATGAACTTGAAAAAAATTTTTCTCAATTCTTCTCACTCGAATTTGACAAGAGCACGGCCGAAGAGAAATATTCAGTATTTACAAACATAGTCTCCAACTCTCTTGTATCTAGCACTCCCAAAAAAAGAATAGTTAGCAAAAAAATCCATAGAAACCCGGTCAAGTGGTGGGACGCGGAATGCGATAAAATTAAAAGACAACGTCAAGCTGCTTATAAAAAATGAAACTTCTCAAAAACCCAAGAAGACTACATTGAATACAAAAAGTTACGCGCCTTAGCCAAAAAAGAATTTAAAAAGAAAAGAAAAGAAAATCTGATATGTTTTGCAGAAAAACTCAATGCTAAAACGGATCCTAATTATGTATGGCAAACAGCGCGGACATTAAAAAATGCATGGATTAAAATTAAGCCACAACACGTATCCGAAAACCACCAAGAACGCAAAAAAATTGAGTTAGCCTTAAATAAAATCAGCCCCCCGTGGTGTCCGACCAACCCAGATTGGCTCCCTGACTGCAAGAAAAACGATTTTCTCGATTCTCCTTTTAACCTTTATGAATTTAACGCTGCTCTCGAATCGAAAAATAATCACTCCTCTTGCGGTTTAGACGGTATAGACTATGAAGTACTTCAAAGACTGCCACTGAAATATAAGCTTATCATGCTCGATATATTCAACGAAATATTTGAAACTAGCTCATATCCAAACGAGTGGCTTAAATCATATGTTCATTTCATAAAAAAAGCAGACGGTAAAAATGTCAGGCCGATCAGTCTTTCCTCTTGCTGTTGCAAACTTTTTGAAACTATTTTAAAAAATAAGCTGCAATGGTGGGTAGAATCTGAAAATATTCTCCCTAAGAGCCAAACTGGGTTTCGGAAAGGCCAATCCACTTTAGATAATTTGACAAATTTAACATTAAATGTAGACGAGGCTTTTAGTAATAAAAAGGACCTCCTAGCTGCATTTCTGGATGTACAAGGCGCATTTGACAACGTGAATATAAATATTCTCTTGCAACAATTGGCAACAATTGGGTGTCCTCTTAAATTGGTCAAATTCGTTAAATTTCTAACACTTGAACGATACATATTTACGGAAATGAATGGAGACAAGTTTAATACTGTTCACAAGGGAGTTCCTCAAGGCGGCGTTTTGAGTTCTCTTTTATATAACATATATGTCGCAAATGTCTCCGCAAATCTGCCTAAATCTGTTTCTATTTCTCAATTTGCTGATGATATCGCCTTGTACTGTAAAAGAGGATCCACCAGCACCAGCAAGCGCCTACTTGAAAAAGCAATAGAAAAAGTTAACCAAAACTTAAACATCTTCGGATTGGAACTCGCTGCGCATAAAACTGTTTTCATTCATTTCAACCGTCGTAACATCAAGCCAGGCGAAACCGAAATAACGGTAAACAACACACCCATAAAATCTAGTGAAACTGCCCGATTTTTGGGTATCATGTTTGACTATAAATTATCTTTCAAGCAACAGATAAACTTAATTATAAATAGGGTCTCAAGAGCTCTTAATATCGTCAAATTTCTCAGAGGTACTTGGTGGGGCGCTCACCCAAATATCCTGACTTTATTTTATAAAAGTTTTGTAAGGTCCATCCTTGATTATGGGTGTTTTGTTTACTTTCCCACTCAGGCTGAAGCGCAGGTAAAACTCGAACGAATACAATACAGAGCAATTAGATTAGTCTTAGGATACAGAGCAAGCACTCCCACAAATATCCTCCTAGCTGAATCAAAACTACCTCTTTTAATAGAGCGTTCGAAATACTTATGTCAAATTTATTTACACAAAATATACTCTAATAGAACACTTCCTCTTAACGAGGCTATTACTAACTTCAACAGATTAGTAACAAATAAAAATATAAGTAATCGAAAATTTAGTAATAGAATCCTCCAAACTAGTATAGAAAATACTTACCATCTCAGAAATAAAATCTACTCCGAAATTAATTTTCCGCTATATATAAGAAAATATGCAATACAAACTATTAATGTAAACATAAATACTGAAATAGGACTAAAACTTAAAAATAACAAAGATCCTAACTCTTTACTCAAAAAAATAATAAAGAAAATGAACGAAAAAGAAGTTGCAAATATCATTTTTACAGACGGCAGCAAATCAGTTGACTCAGTATCTGTGGGGAGTGCTTGCTTTCATGAAAACAAAAAAAAATCTATTGTAAGAAGCATCGACAAAACTGCCTCCATATTCACCGCCGAATGTCTCGCTATTAACGATGCCATAGATCTCGCGCTCGAGTATCCTAATCAAGGATGTGTTATTTTCTCCGATTCGCTTAGTGCTCTCCTTTCGCTCAAGAATTTCAAAAACAACGTTAAAACTAATCCTTACCTGATCGAAATTCGAGAAAAAATCTATAAATTTCAAAAGAAAGCATCGGAAGATTGTAGAATAACCTTGATTTGGATACCAGCTCACGTAGGAATAGAGGGGAATGAAAGAGCAGATCAACTCGCCAAGGAAGCAGCTAACTCTGCATCCACTGATATTCTTAAGATACCATTCACAGATTTTAAAGAAGCAGCAAAAAAAGCAGCTATTAAAAATTCATTAGATTTAGCCAAATCACAAGGACAAAATAAAGGTATAGAATACTTCCAAAATTATTACAAAGATTGCTCCAAACCTTGGTACCATAAAATAAATGTACCTCGTGAGGCTATAACTACTATCAATAGATGCAGAGCTGGCCATTATAATCTTGCGTTTTCCCTGGCGAGAATAGGCATCAAGGATACCTCTCAGTGTGAATGCGGCGACGAGGAACAAACCATTGATCATATTTTATGGAGTTGCACTCTGTATGATAAAGAGCGCCAACCGTTCATTAGGAAATTGATTGAATTCGAACTCAGCCTACCAATGTCCTGCGCTACGCTATTGGAAAATCCAAATACTCGCATTTGTAAAGCAATCTACGATTATTTAAAAAACTGTAATCTGCAAATTTAAATATGTATTTAAGTTGTAAATGTATATATCGTACTTATGTAAGCTAAATAACTTTCTCACGAAAGTTTAAATGCTCAAATAAATAAAAAAAAAAAAAAGAGCAAAAGAAAAAGAAGAAGAAGATATAGGAAACAAAATAGAAGAAATGGAAATAAGAATTAAAGAGTTAGAAAAAGAGAAAGAAGGAAAAAAAGAAGATAAAGAAGAAGAGGATAAAGAAGAATCAAATAATGAAAGAAGAAAGAGACAATTAGACTGGATAGCCGAAAGAGAAGAAAGAGAAAAAATTAGAAACAATATCATTATAATAGGAAAAACATGGAAAAAAGGGCAAGAACGAGAAATAAAGGAATGGATAAAAGATAAAATAGGAGTTGAAGTCTCCATAAAAAAGACATGGACCTTTGGGGAAGAAAATAAAAAAAGAATGGGAATAAAACTTGGAAACAAAGAAGAAAAAGAGAACGTAATGAAAAACAAAAGTAAATTGAAAAGCGAAAACGAGATGATTTATATTAATAATGACAGTACCTGGAAAGAAAGAAGAAACAAGATAATTGTAATGAACAAAATAAAAGAAGTTAAGAAAGGTAATGAAACAGTGAGGATAGGTTATAATAAATTCACAATTGGAAGAAAAGAATACTTCTGGAATGAACAGAAAGAAAAATGGTTCCAAAGAGAAAAGGAAGAATAGCAAATAAAGAAACAAGAAGAAAAAGAAGTAAAAAAACAAGAAAATAGTATAATAATATGGAATATCGCAGGTGTGAAAAAACTAAGAAAAAAAGAATGGGATTATATCAGGAAACACGATATAATTGGACTTATAGAAACATGGATCGAAGAGGATGATAGAGAAATAATTGAAAAAAACCTTGGAGGTTATGAATTAAGAATAAAGCACGCCAAAAAAGAAAAAAAGAGTAAAAGAGGAAGAGCGAGAGGAGGGATGACACTTGCAATAAGAAGAAATGAAGAGAAAAACATAGTATGGAATGAAGGAAGAACAAATGAATTTAAGGAGAAATTTTAAGAAAGAAACGGATCGAGTCTTGGATGGAAGCCAGTAGGATAGAAAGTGAAATGCGAAAGCAAATAGAGGAGTATGAAGAGAAAAAGAAAGAAGAAGAAGAAAAGAAAAAGATGGAAGAAAACACTAGGAAAGAAGAAAATGAAGAAAAGTAAAGGAAGAAAGAAGAAAAATCAAAGTAGAAACATATACAAGTACACGTTTACACATACACACACTCAACGATACACACACATACACAAACATGCTTAGAGATAAGTTAAAGTATTAGTGTAAAAAGGAAAATGAATGTACAAAGTATCAAAATGTAAAAAGCGAATAATTTAAAGAAATATATATTTTTGTATAAAGCTTTGTAAGAACAATAGTTCAATAAAGTATCATTTATATACTTACCAAAAAACATGATTTTCATCATTTTTCTGGACTTGCCGCAACCTTCTGGATGAACCGTACCATCAATCTTGATGAAACAAAGTGGAAAATGTTCCTTATGAGCGTCCTCACAAACTGAGTGGAACAGATTTCTAAAAAACACAAAATTAATACAATTAGTTATACTTATATTGATAACATTAGTAATTATAGTGAATGTTACATATGTAAACATACGTAACATTCACTTTTGACTTATCTTTGATAATTCTGCTCCATTCAGTTTGTGGAGAAACCTATTCCAAAGGTTTCTCCAAAATTTGAGCCCAATTGGTTGACCCGTTCCTGAGAAAACCTGCGGCAAGTGAAAAAAAGTCATGAAAAAACTAATTTTGAGTAAAAGGCATTTAAAGTTTTACTTAATATTTAATATAATAAAATGTACTTACAAATAGTTTTCAGCGTCTAGACCTAATATTATCCAAAAGTAGTCATCTGAGGATGGTGTCTGGAGAATAGGTCCTTACAAAAAGCTTCTTTATGGAAGCTTATGTCTGCTGAAACAAAAATTGAAAATAGGTTAAAAAATTGAATTTACACATTTTTAAATGTTTCTATAATTCAAACTTAAAGTATGGAAAATTTATGTAAAAAATTATTTAACATACTTTGAGTTGAAGTATTTTTAAACTGTTTTAAAAAAAAAATTCATATACATGAAAATATACTCACAAATGCCTTTGCTTATCCATGTAGTGATGTAGTAAAAAGAGCAGAAGAAATGCACACTAGAAGCTAGAAGGATATTTGTCCAGATGTGATTTGTGAAAAGTAGGTCAGAGAACAGCTGATCAGCTGTTGAGCTAGCAACAGACTAAACTAGACTTAGATGCTCATGTGCATGTGCAAAAAATGCACATAAAAAAAACTAAAAAAGCTGCTAGCTACTCTCTGAACAAATTTTCAGCAGATTTTGTGCAATGCGAGTGTATGTGTTGTTGAAGTGATGTGAAGCTTGTAGTGTTCATGCTAGTTTCAGTGTTTGGTTAGGAGTGTTGTATAGGGTATGTGTGAAAATGTTTGTTTGTGAAATCAGTGTGCTCCAGTTGAGTAGGAATCATCATCTGGATTATTTCTCCTTCTCTTAGCTTTTCGAGCTTCTAGAGTGGATTCCAGTGCTCTCTTATCTGACCAAAAGAGACGCTGTTCATCAGCACTCTTTGCCCAGTCTACTGCAGAAAGTCCTGGATTAACGTTAAAGCCCTTCATCACCTCAAGTATTCCTGCTTTTCCATCGTTGAAGGAAGCAACTGCGATGTAAATGCCAATCTCCAAGACTGCGAGGCCACTGAAACTTTCCTTGGGCACGAGCTTCCAAATGGATTGATTGAAGCTTTCATTGCTGTTCTGTGTGAAGCCTCCAATGCATCTCTCCAGTAAATCAGCTTGTGTCAAGTCCTGGTAAATTGGCTTGATTGCATCCATGATGGCCCCAGAAATACTATCTCGGTGGTGAAAAGTTTTAAGTTTCTTTTTGGCTTTGGCTACTTGCCATTTACACCAACTGTCTGGTCCTGGCGGGCAAAGGTGATGTCTTGGCTCCTTGTCTGTTGATCCTTTATGGTAAAATGTCGCCCAGATGGCATTGGACATTTCTTCAACAGAACGATGATGGCCTCTGATGGCATTGCCATAATACTGAGTCAGCTGGTCGACTCTTTGAGCTGTAAGACGGTTCTTCCCACCAATGCCTAGACCATCAGATAGTTTTTGGCCAGCCAAACTCTTCTTCAGATTTCTCAATCTCGTCCCCATCCTCTTCTGTACATGGCCAACACATTCCTTCTTCTTGATGACAAAATCTTCTCCATAAGGCTTGGCATCGCAGAGAGCCTTGAATACTTTCGAGTCACCATCTCCTATGTAGTTCTTATACTTGATTCCATGGTTTGCCTCTGATCTTCTGAACATTTCCACGATGCCATCTACTTCCATTTTTCCAGAACTTCCTTGATGATTGGCCGAGCACTGGTCTTGATGTGCTTCAAACCACTCTCTGTACTCTTCAGTGTCCTTCTCTTGATGCGCAACACAAGCCTTGCAAAATGATTGCTTCGGTGCAACATCAATCACTTTGCCAGTATCGTTGCGGATCAATGCTGATACTCCTTGAAGGGAAGAAAATCCTCGTTTCCTCCAAGATCCGTCACCAGATACAGTGTCACAGCCATTCTCTTGAGTCTCACCTGTGCTACTACTGCAACCTTCTTGCGCAGCTGCTTTCATAGACTCAATAGCTACTTTTTTACTCGAAATTTTCAATTCATGATTGATGTTTCCAAAATAACTATGAGCAACTGGTGGTAAAAAATCCATGATTCCACAAAAGGTTTTTAAACCAGTGTGTCCATGACCAAGAGCTCGCATTCCTAACACTACTCTTTTATTTATTTCAAAGGCATTTTGTTTAGTGCCAATTTGTCTACTCGAGTCTATGAATGCAACTATATAGCAGTTGGTGCAAGTAATAGATAGCTTGCTACCAAGGCCTCTGATATTAACTTCATTGAAAGTAATATCACCGCCACAATTTTTGCAAGCCAGGAATTCCTGTAATCCTGGTAAAAGTAACGAAGTGTCAAATATTCTATACTGAATAGGACCAGCTTGTACATAACTTGATTTTAATTTTTGTCTTGATCTCGAAACAGGAATTTCTGGCTGTGCAATTTCTGGTTGCGTAGCTGCTGTACCTGATGTTGATGGTTCCGAAGGGATTCTGTTTGGAGGTCTTGTAGTAGATGTTGAAGGAAGCGTTTCTCTCTCTGGTGGGGCTTCTGCAGTAGATGTTGAAGGAACTGCTTCAGGCGATGCTTCATTTCTTGAAGGGATGGAGGTTGACGATGGTTGATCTCCAAAAAATCTCTGTTGCCTCCTCTTCTTTCTTCCAAACCTGCGCTTTCCATGTGCAGATGAGCCTGGATTTCTATTTCTTGAACCACTCATCTTGTTTTTTTTAACAAATCTTGAATCTTCACTAGTACACATCACGTGCAAAAAACTTGATTTTAAACTAAATAAAATACTAGAGCAATTTTCAGTTAAAATTATTAGGTTATAACTAAAATCTTAACTGAAAAACCGATCTCAATATTATTTAGTTAAACTCAAATAAAGTCACTGTTTATTATTAAATAAAAACTTCAATAACCTGCAAGTAGAATGATAAAACAGGATTCTGGCTAAAGTACCATTCACTGTGTATAGGCATTCACCTCCGTCGATAACCGCCAAATTTAAAATTTTCAGAATGCGTCGTACATTGGAATACACATTCCAATGTGTCTTCCTCTTTTAGAAACGTGATGATATATATTAAATATTATATACTTTTTCAATAAAAACACTTTCAAAGCATAAAAATTGTATTTATCGAAAAATATGCAATTTTGGAAAATCATGAATTTTTTTTTTTAGTATTATGCCTATAATTTTAAAAAAAATTTTGTATCGAAAAACGGCTTTCGGGAGCATATTCTATGTTAAATTTGCTACAAAAAAAGCAAATAAAAAAAAATCGATTTTTTCGAAATTTTAACTGTCATAACCCCTTAATATATTTAATTCATACAATAGCCGGTTACAATTTATACATGAAATTGAAATAGATGACTCCATAGGTTTCTTAGACGTTTTGTTGGTAAAGAATACAGGCAAAATAATGACTGATTGGTACACGAAACTCATCTTCTCTGGTAGATTTTTAAATTATCATTCACAACATCCTGAATCTCAAAAAATCGCCATGGTGTACAATCTTATTGATAAAGCTATTAAATTATCGGACAAATGTTTTCATAAGAAAAACATCAATATTGTAAAAAAATTACTAGCTGAAAATAATTATCCTGTCAACTTTACCAACAAATATATAAAAAAACGTATTGACAAAATAAATTCAAATGCACAATATCAACGTTGCAATAACGACACAAATTTTAAAAACATTGTTACTTTACCCTATGTCAAAGGGTTTTTAGAATAAATGCAGTACCGAAAATATACAATCATATGTGTAATATTATAGTTAAAGGCAAAGATAAAAGAGAAAAACAATTAGAAAAGAATGTTGTATACAAGTTGCAATGTAATGATTGTACGGCTACATATGCGGGCCAAACCAAGAGAAGTGTGTGTACACGTATTGAGGAACATAAAAAATCTAAAAACAACGTCATACATGAACACAATAGTAAATTCAATCATAGTTTCAATTTTGAAAAAATAAATATTAAGGATAAAGAAAGTAATTTAAATAAAAGACTTGTTTCAGAAATGTTACACATAAAAATGCAGGATAATGGTATCAATAAAATGGAAGATACACAGAAACTCAATAACGTGTACGCACACTTATTACACCGATTAAAAAGAAAACGGATTATAGACGACTTTAAAAATTTGTAAACATGCACGGGAGCGGCGAGCATTGACGTCACTTGTAAACAGACCGCTCGAAAATTAGCGAGACTCCTCGCTGATATAAACGCGTTGGCTACACCTATTGTTTCCTTATTATTAAAACAGTAGTCGAGGAAGCCGGAACAATAATAGTCCGTCTCCTTGCTTCTCGCTTCTCCTTCCCCCGCCTGAGCTTGGCCGGGGAAGAAACACATTCGATCTATAGGCTGTTGTGCTCCTCTATATGTAAGTCATAATTTGTCACATATTATAATTGTATTGTGCTCACTTATTTATTGAAATAAAAATTGACAATTTCCTGAAGAGGGTGACAGTGTTCACCGAAACGTTGAAACAAAAGGAAAAATGGTATAAATAATTTTTACCTTTTTCCCAACACTAGCCTCGGAGAGATCGATAGACTCTTTTACAAAATATTAATCAAAATTGTTAAAAAAAAAGATTTAATGAGAAGATATTTAGGTATGGTTTAAAGAAAAAAACTTGAGACGATCCGATCGACCCCACAGTAATACATGCAAACTTTGAATAAGTTATTGAACCGTGCGCAATTATCCAATTTATTATTTAAAGTTTGCATTCTAGAAAAATATAATAAAGCAGTAGATACGAGCATGAGTCAAAACGAGGTGAGCACAGGTAGCCTTCTTGCGACTAAAGGTTATTTAATTTAGTTTGCTCTCAACTGAGCTTGACATAAGTGTTTTTTCTTACGCTCTCTCACTACAATTTGTACAATAGTAAACAAATAAGGTTGTTTGATTCAGCGTTACTTTTTATTTATATATATCATCTATCGTAACATTTTACAAGTTTACAATATCAAAAAATTAGAGTTAAGTTAGTACTCTCATTGATATACACATTTTCAGAAGATTTTTGAGGTATAATCCACATAGGAGCTCCAAACGGTTGATATCACTTTCTGAGGTAAAACATATAAAATGTAGTAATTGTAACTTAGTAGAACTTTTTGATTGCCTCAATCATTAAACGAACTATTTAAATCGCGATTTCAATACTTTCTTTATCAAAACAATTTACATGCACTTAAGGTAGTTCACTTGCTCCATAGGTGCTCAACCTTGGATTAAATTTAGAAAATTGATTTCTAAATTGTTTTATAGCATTTTATAATGAAAAATGTTTCAACTAATACTGCAAAACATAATGCTGTAGATCAAAAATGTCTATAGTTGCAAACATTAAAGAAAGTTGCAAAAACAAGAACCACAGCGACTATATATAGATATATGAATAGCATTGGATTTAAAATTTTAAATTCGGTATCTTTTGAAAAAGCACCACTTGCTATGTTTTAAAAAACGGAATCGTAATCTTAGTCGCTTAATGTTTAACATACTAGTTTTTTTTAAAATCCAGCAATGAAATTCGCCAAGCAGCTGATGAAAATATCCTTTTCGAAGCGTGCTTCCCATATACCCGTATGTTAAAATCTTAAAGTTTAGACTTTAATAACTTAAAAACGAGTACCGCTTGCTTCCTAAAAAAAATACTAATGCATCCGTTGAGATGTCAACTAGAAAGTACTTA
Organism: Philotrypesis tridentata; assembly: GCA_018906965.1. Lineage (NCBI taxonomy): Eukaryota > Metazoa > Arthropoda > Insecta > Hymenoptera > Pteromalidae > Philotrypesis > Philotrypesis tridentata. The sequence goes on from JACCIB010000346.1 coordinate 48,834, forward strand.
AAAATAAAAAACCCTAGCAATAAGTTGCTTTTTCGAGTGAACTACCTTCATCTTTGTCTTTTCACATATTTTGAGATGAAATCTTTCTTGAATTAACAAGTTAATCCACATAGTTTATTTTTCATTAAAAATAAAGTGTTTTTTATTTAAAACAAAATAAGTAGAAACCTTTCCTGCGGGGAAGCAGCTTCTAACTATTTTCAAAAAAAAATATTTCGTAAAAACGCATTTAAAATACTAGATTTTACTAAAAAAAACAGAAAAAAAATTAAAATTATCGATACTGTAGTAGTTAATGTAAGACATAACTTGATTCAGAGAATTGGCAATGCGTGCATTCTGTAAGCTTCACATTTCGTTGAAACTTATTATGAGATCGATATAAAACGAAGTTCGTGCCGCTTGTACTTTTAATTATTTCTTATTAGTTGTAAATAGTATATTACGTACCTGTTGTAAGGAAAGTGTTTTGCCGAAATGAAGAGTTTACGTAAGTTTGTTTAGATAAAATACAACGTAAAATACATTTTCTGCAACGGTAAGCACGATATTTTACGTTCTTCTTCTGGGGTTAGCCGAACGTAAAAGCTATTTTTATTCAATAAGTCACAGAATAAGTTGGGTTGGGTAGACAATTACAATGAAATACAAAGCATAATGCGAGGAATAATTCTAAAAACGGTAGTTATGCCTGCACAGCGCGACGGATTCTTTGTTTTAGCAGTTTTAGAAGATTTCGAAGAAATTGAGTATTGTGACGTGTGATAGTTTGAAAGTAGAATTGGAAAGAAAAGTTTTCTTAAAAGATCGGATTTCGTGATGTTAATTTATGATCAGTATACATGTTTTCAGTTTTTTTAACACTTTATAAGGAAAATGGACGTAAGAAATATTTCGATAAAAATGTATGTTGGTACAAAAGAAAATCTGATAAAGAATTCAACATATTTTAAAAATATTATCAGATGCTATAAAAATTGTAAAGGATGAGCATTTGAGCAGTTCCTAAGCAAAGCGTGTTGCCAACATGACTTTGACTTTGCACAATTGCAAATGATTTTGCCATTACAATTAACGGTGCAATTTTAACAATCGATAAGAAGTGTCTGATTGAGCCCAAATGCTCTAAGTATACTATCCATAATCCATAATCATTTTAATGTATTAATTATAGGAACCATACACAGTTATTACATATTAACGTTAGTTTCATTATCATATTTGCACAATGGGAAAGAAGTGCATTGATTTATCAATGTTTAATGAACCTAATTATGTAGTGATAAAAATGATTCTTACGTATACTGGTTTATGGCCGGAATTGAGCAATATCAGACGATATACATGCTTATTCTTACACATTACATTAATATTATCTATGAATATACCGCTTGTAAGTACTAGCAATAATTAGGCAGTTATTGTATTATCTATTTTCATATATTTGGATTAGATATTATTCGCCAAGAATTGAACATATACTAATGATAACTATTGTTCAACAGATCGGTGGAATTTTATATTCTGAAAAAGGATTTGATTGGATAATAGTACTAGATAATTTTGCTCCATTTGCATATAACGTTATTAGTACATTCGTATACTTATTACAGTTTGCTTTTAAATCTAGAGTAAGTAACAAATAATATTTTCTAATATTATATAAGCCCTACTCTATCTAATATAAAATAATAAATTGTAACCCTGAAGAAAAGGGATTCAAGCTCTCGAAACTGTAGACTCAAATTGTAAATAAAAACTTTTTTACTTAAAGAGATGATTAAAATTTTAGTCTAATTAATAATATTTTTAGGTTGCTAACAAATATTAATAAAAAGTCTTGTACTTCAAGAGTTTAATATCAATTTTTTAAATTTTTAAGTACTCGGTAGAAGCATAATTTGTGTAAGCTGCAGTGAACTATATTCTTAAAAAACTTCTTATAGTTTTCACAGATTTTCGGGCTGAAAATTTTACGTTGAAAATTTTACATACTTTTTCAATTACTTTTGTAAAATAATTTTATGCCACTCTAACCTAAAAATTGCATTATAGTACCATATTATCGTATTATATGTAGCGTAAAATATCATATGGAACTAGTACGTAAAGAATTTTTCCCAAAACTCGTTGCAGCACTCGCCTTCGGCTTGTACCGCAACTTCTCGTTTCGGATTTAAACCTTTTTTATGCCCGTTGCACATACTATACTAATACGACATGAATAGATTCAACCATAAAAACTTACTTGAAGCGCATAGTTGCTAACAAAAAATAAATAAAATTTTAATGATGATGTATACAGAAATCTAATAGTTGTGTGCAGCGACATTCGCACAGTCGCTTTGCTTCTGTCCTTCTGAACATCTTTGAATTAATTCATTGCACACTATTCTTGCATATTTAATCATGAGAACAAAAGTATCAACGTATGATCATTACGATTATATTAAATATGTTAATTTTATAGTTAGCAGTATCCTAGAATAAAAACCTTTATTTGTTAATGTTGATTATTGTATAAATATTATACTCTTTGCTTGTTGTTCTACGAATTAATACTGGTCGCGCCATCTCTTGTATATATATGATTTTGTACATCGAGACAAGCGCGACTCCGAAAACGCGAATACGCGAGTATGTAAACACACATATATAGATATACACTATAGAGAAGAGCGCTCATTCTCTCTCTCGCTTGTAAGTCTCGGAAGGAGGCAGTCGTGTCCGACGACACATCACACATTACAATAAAGTTACTTATTATTAATAAATAACCTCACTAATTTTCCACCACTCCAACAGTTAAAGAATAACTGTGATAAATATACCTACGTACATATTATACACATAAGGCACATTAACCCACTAATTTATGAATAGAAACTTATGTGTTCATATATTTATTTATTTAGTTGTTGATATTATTGAAGCATATAGTAAATGATTGGAAAAACTTGCATGATGACGAGGAATTATGTATTTTATATAACTATTCGCAATGGAATCGACGTGGAGCAAATTTTGCAGTGGGTGTACCACTCATAATCAAAACCATTAATGACTTCTATAACACTCCATGTCATAGCAGTGACTACAGACTTTAACCTTTCTTTTATAGGTCTGTTGTACTGCAGGTGGAATGTTAGCACACGCATCTCTACCATTTATTCCAAAGCTGATGGATCTTGTGTTCCCATTGCAGAACGAAACTAGAAATATAATTATCCCTTATTCCCTGTATTATTTTGGCATCTTTGATAAGGATAAATATTATATCTTCACATATGTTCTTCACACCCAGGTGGTTCTATTATGGACTTCAATAATATGTATCTCTTATATGTGCCTTACGACAGTTTGTATTATTCACGTCTGTAGTTTGTTCGCCATAGCATGGTTAGCATTTTGTAATATACAACCTTCATTATGATCACATACATCTATATATTTGTAATACAAAGTATTAAATTAGTCATAGATCATTACGAATTGGGCTTTACCATTACACGATAGGCTCCACAATTAAATTGGATAAATCAGAAGCTTATCAAAACATCAAAAGTGTCAATGATGTGTACAATAATTCTATAAGTTAAGTTATTTTTTGTGCTTAAAAACTATATTTTACAGTAATTAAGAATTTGCATGCTTAAGTTTAAAATAAAGAAAGTAGAAAAATAGGAAACAATTTTATGTACATAGCGACTATACTCCTATCGAACTTCTTTTCGATTTAAATGCACCTTTTAGAATTTGTTGTATATCAATCAAAAATCAAAGAGACTTACAAAACAATGAAGAAATTCACAAAATGCAGTATGGTATTTAAAATTAACAACTATATGACCGTAATTTAAAACTGTTTTGAGGAATCAGTCTGAAACGATTTAGGATGCATTAGAATATCTTTTTGCAACGCAAACTGTTTGTTTAATAATTTAAAGAAAAATCCTTCATGAATATACGTTTAATGTTGAAATTGTAACATAACTTTTTATTTTTAGATGCACTCACTTGATATGGAATACGTTTAATTACGTATACTTTTTTACCGATATTTTATGTATTATGGTTATTGGTACATGTTTCTGCAATGTAAGAGAAAAAAACCTAATCGTAAATTTCGATTCTACTAGCTGTGCATGTGATTGAAGTCTCGCTAATGAGTTAACGTCAAAAATCGCGCAAGACTATCGAAATAACAATGTTCAAACTGCTGAGATTCAGTTCTTGCACACCAGTATCAAAATTTACTTTAATTGTTTTTTTTTAATAATCCTGTTAATGATGTAAATGAACAACATTTTTTAGTTCAGCTATCAGGATGATCTGTTTAAAAAATGTATAACTACGATGTATATAATAATTGCATTACTGTATTTGTACGTCGGTCATGTGCAGGTACAAGAAATAATTAATGGGAAGGAATCCGTTTTCGATGCGCTGTAAGTATTATTTTTCAGCTCATAAAATCGTAAAGGTTGACCAAATGACGAATATCTCTAAATTACTGTTAGGTGTAATAGCTATTGGTATAATTTGTCGGTAAAGGAACGCAAATCATTTCATATATTAATGTTAAGAACGTCACATCCAATGAAGCTTAGAACTTGTGGATTAATGGAAATAAATATAGCGGCTTTTGCTTGGGTAAGTGATGGTTGCAACAATTACGTTGCACCTCTCTCTCTCTCTCTCTCTCCCTTTATCTCTCTTTTTATCTATCTATCTACCTTGTCTGTAAAAAGATGGGATAGATTATAGTTTAAACAAAATTGAAAAAATTTACTATCGTTATAATTATTGCAGTTTCTGAGAACATCAATATCTGCGGCAATGGCTTTGCGGTCCCTACGGCAATCTTGAAATGTTTTGAAACAAATATACTATCACAAACTCTTTCTATTGGGATCTTGCTTCGTAGTAATCATAGTTAATGTAAATACTTTAGAGTAGCTAACTGAATACACAAATTAAATGTATCTATCTATTTATTTATTTAATTACTATTTCAAACATATAGTTCAGATGACTTATATTTTGTTCAGTGTTATTGATGTCTAATAAAATAATATCTACAACATATATCGGGGAATCTCAAAGCCTAGGGAATTCATTATTAATGGAATAATTATCTCAGAAAAACTCGACCAATATCTCTCCACTCCACCAACCAAGTCTCCTTCTGGCGATGATAATTTAATAGGAGCAATACTTTCGCGATAACGTTTAACGAAAATTGAACGAGCATCTCGATAAAACACACACACACACACACACACACACACACATCATATACTTATATATATATGTCTGGTCGATTTTCTTTTAATACAGAATTTGTTTGGAATCCTATATCAATTTCAAACAAATATTTGAAATGACTTTCATCGGTCGGGTCAACATCTTTCAATTCTGTTTTATCTAAATAATTTGATTTGATATACATTTTTAAAAGATCAACGTATAACTGTCGTATTTTCTCATTTACTGTTGGCGCAATAGGCTTTTCGTGTTGCAATAACAAATTAACTTTAACAAATTTAGAAAGAACGAATTCTAAAAGATACATGTAAGCCTGTATCATTGTATCCTTTAGATATTCTAAAATTTGTTCACGAGTTTTCTCAGAATTATTTGACTATGAGCACGATCGTTTACTTTTCTCTGCACATTCGTTTAAAAAAAAAAAAAAATTAATACGTTCAACCTACGTAAAATTCGTCTAATACTATCATAATAAGACAGCCAACGCTTAGGACACGGTTTCAAAATAATCAGTTCTTGTAAACGTAATTTCCTTTGTAGCATTTTGAACATATGTGTTTTTTCCGCTCTATGCGATATGTAATTATAAATAATTGAGGGAAAATCATTGTAACGTAAGATTTTAGCAGCATTTTGTGCACATCCTTTTTCTATATGGCAATTACATTTAATAATTTTTATGTCTGATAGAATTTCTTTCAATTTAACAGATACAGAGCAATTTATCCCTACCATTCCGCTTACAGTATCTGAGCAAAAGCCCAAAATATTGTTCGAAGGAATATCGAAATTTTCGAATGAAGTAATGATGTAATTATACATGATTTCAGTATTGCTTGATGCATTCTCATCGCCTTCTAAAGTTTCAACCAGATCCCACAACGAGTCAACAATCATTTTTTTTTCTTCATCAAAAAATCTAACAATAATGCGCATACTTTGCTTAATAGATATATCTGTCCCTTCATGTATTGCAATATCGAACATGGTAGTTTTTAATATATTACTCAAGCATTGTTGTTATTGCAGAGCAATAACTTTTTCGACTATGGCACTGCATTTTTTTCTAGTCATTTCAGGTTGCTGTAAACTATTCGAATCTTGAATAAGATCTTTAAAAAGTGAAAGTTGTTTTTCTGCAAATGCATAAGAGCAATTACTCTCTACACAGAATGCCGCTAATCGAATTACCTTCTCTAATGCTTCAATATTTGCATCATCATCATAACTTTGATTAGTATTTTTTTTTGCGTTTAATAGTTTTTAAATGAGTATAAATTATACTTTTCTACAGGATTAGCTCTTTGGAATAAGCAGTGCAAATAACTTTATTAAGGGTATTCTGTTCATTTATGGATAATTTTTCTTCTAATTTAATATGTTTTCCTGAAATAATTAAATTAAATTTTCTTCTTCTTTTTTGTGACGCTTCGATTTTTATGGGTAAATAATAGTATATTACGATACTAGTGGCATAAGTCATAATTTACGGCACGACGTGTATAACCGCACGAGCGTAGCGAGTGAGGTTAGAGTCGTGCCATGAAGAACGGGTTATCATATTAGTATCGTACGATATTTTATAGCACAGACTAGCATAAATCCGCTGCCACGGCTATCCGTGGCTTAAGTGCGGATTTATGCCACCCTGTGCTATAAAGTTGTTTTTGTAGGGTATAGAGTAATCTTATAAAGCTTGCAAAAAGCTTTATTATGTTCTGCATCTTCTGTTAATCACGCCTTAAGTATCGAGATTTTTTATCATTCTGTAACGTAGCGTAGACCCATAGTGTATGGAGCTTAAAATCAGTACGAATACTTGTGAACAAAATAATATAAGAATAAATGCTAAATCTACAAAAAATGAACGAACTAAATAAATATAATAATAATAAATAGATTAATTCTTATGACATCAGTAAATTTAACACAAAATATGCTAAAGCACAGTTTCGAAAAGGCATTCGGTACAAACGTTTAAATCAAAGTACTTTCAATGTTTAATATGATATAAATATAACTTAAATTTCTCACTACGCAGACTTTATTATAACTGACCAAGTATACCTTATTAAGAGATGAAACTAAAACGTTAATGTTTTAACCCTTCTACATCTCGCTCCCAAGATCAACCGTATAAAAGCATATATTTGGAGTGGGAAATTTATCGCAAATATGATAAGCACAGTTTTTGAACAGGTGAACGTTTAAACGGAAGTATTTACAACGTTTAATATGTTAAGAAAATAATTTATACTTCTCACAACGAACCCTTTATTTTAACTAACCAAGTACACTTATTAAAGGAGGAAACTAAAATGTAAATGCTTTCATCCTGAAGCTCGAGCGGTATAAAAAATGGTTCGATATGCGTAAAGTTATTTTTACCTCACGTGACTCTGCTCACTCGCATCGCTCTTGCGAAAAACTTCAGGTGAGGTGAATAATTATCTTCCAGCATCCACATCGAAATGTACCAAAACTGAATTTTTTTGTATACACTCTATTACATGTGCAAAACTCGGTTTTGTACTCAAGCTGCTACACGCAGTTTTTCAAATTCCTAATAATTTGTTTTAAAACATCCCTTCCGAAACTATACATAGAAATATACCACGTGCATAAAAAGGGGCCAAAACAATATAATATTTCATAAAACTATAACATAAAAAACCACAGTTACCTACTTTCGCAAACAGTAAAATTTCGCATTAGTATATCTTACGAAATTATTCATAAATATTCCACTTTATTTGAATCATAATCTATGAATTTTATTTTTATATTGAAATAACTCTGTTAGTAGTAATATTGTTCTCTATTTATATAATATTTACATTGATACCTTCTATACCATTTTTTACGTAAAAAATAGTTCAAGAAATCCAACATTAAATATTTATCTTTTGGTTTCATAAAGTCTCTAAAAGTGCACTAGATTAAATCGTGATTAATGTTGTTTTGCATGAATAATGAAATAATTGAAACCCAGTTCTAAATAAGAATAAATCAATTATCCGATAAAAGAAAGAAATTATAACCACTACATATAACCGATAACCAGATCAGATTATGCTCTTTCCAAAGAGACATTACATCGTCGCCCGGTACGAAGACTGACACAGTTCAGATCCGGAACGAAAACTGGCACAGCTTACGATCTCGCGAAAACTGACACAGCTTACGCTCTCCCCACGAGAAATGACAAATTTCATATTTCCCACGAAAACTGGCACAGCTCAGATGCTCCCTACGAAAAAGGACATAGTTCGGATTGTCCCCACGAAAAGTGGCAAATCTCGTATACTCTCCACGATAACTGGCATAGCTCAGTTCTTCGCGGGAAAGAACTGCGAAGAACTATGTTATACCAGTTTCGCAGAGAGCATTCGAACACTGCCAGTTTTCGTGGGAACAGTCCGAGCTGTGTCAGTTTTCGCGGGAAGAACGAAAGTTGTGTCAGTTTTTGCGGGAAGAGTGTGAGCTGTGTTAATTTTCGCGTAGCATAAAAGATAGAGCTGAGCTGAATCAGTCTTTGTATACGGGCGGACGATATATACATACATCTTCAGTTCGATTAATGTTAGATTAAACTTCATTACATAAAGAAAAAGCTAAAAGAACTTGCCCCCCTTTTTTTGTCCACATACACGTACATGTATATTAGGGTGACATATTTACTATAGGGTATCTTTAAGTGATTGTTGTCTTGATACTAGCATGATCATTGGAAAAATCCAAGCCCGATAGAATTTTGTCGATAACGATGACGATGACGACGACGATGACGACAATGACGATATCAGATTCATAAGTTACGTGAAATAATTGATATAATAACATAATATATACTTTTCTTTAAAATTATTTAGTAGTAAACTAGGCAAAATTTCTTGGAAAAATGTATATCCATGTCTGTAAAAGCAAAATTATTCTCCGCAGAGCTATACATTAATCAAAATTGTTAAAAAAAAGATTTAATGAGCAGATATTTAGGTATGGTTTAAAGAAAAAAACTTGAGACGATCCGATCGACCCCACAGAAATACATGCCAACTTTGAATAATTTATTGAACGGTGCGTAATTATCTAATTTATTATTTAAAGTTTGCATTCTAGAAAAATATAATAATGCAGTAGATACGAGCATGAGTCAAAACGAGGTGAGCACAGGTAACCTTCTTGCGACTAAAGGTTGTTTAATTTACTTTGCTTTCAACTGAGCTTGACATAAGTACTTTTTCTTACGCTCTCTCACTACAATTTATACATTAGTAAACAAATAAGGTTGTTTGATTCACCGTTACTTTTTATTTATATATATCATCTACCATAACATTGTACAAGTTTACAATATCAAAAAATTAGAGTTAAGTTAGTACTCTCATTGATATACACATTTTCAGAAGATTTTTGAAGTATAATCCACAAAGGAGCTCCAAACGGTTGATATCACTTTTTCAGGTAAAGCATATAAAATGTAATAATTATAACTTAGTAGAACTTTTTGATTGCCTCTATTGTTAGACGAACCATTTAAATCGCGATTTCAATACTTTCTTTATCAAAGCAATTTACATGCACTTAATCTTTGTCTTTTCACATATTTTGAGATAAAATCTTTCTTGAATTAACAAGTTAATCCACATAGTTTATTTTTATGCCCTTTTTTTATTTTTTAATGAAAATAAAGCGATTTTTATTTAAAACAAAATAAGTAGAACCTTTTCTTGCGGGGAAGCAGCTTCTAACTATTTTTAAAATAAATATTTCGCAAAAACGCATTCAAAATAACAGATTTTACTAAAAAAAAACAAAAAAATTAAAATTTTTAATAGTATAGTAGTTGATGTAAGGCATAACTTGATTCAGAGAATTGGCAATGCTTGCATACTGTAAGCTTCAAATTTCGTGGAGACTTATTATGAGATCGATATAAAACGAAGTTCGTGCCGCGCGTACTTTTAATTATTTCTTATTAGTTATAAATAGTATATTACGTACCTGATGTAAGGAAAGTGTTTTGCCGAAATGAAGAGTTTACGTAAGTTTGTTTAAATAAAATACAACGTAAAATACATTTTCTGCAACGGTAAGCACGATATTTTACGTTCTTCTTCTGGGGTTAGCCGAACGTAAAAGCTATTTTTATTCAATAAGCCACAGAATAAGTTGGGTTGGGTAGACAATTACAATGAAATACAAGGCATAATGCGAGGAATAATTCTAAAAACGGTAATTATGCCTTATTATGTTTTAGCAGTTTTAGAAGATTTCGAAGAAATTGAGTATTGTGACGAGTGATAGTTTGAAAGTAGAATTGGAAAGAAAAGTTTTCTTAAAAGATCGGATTTCGTGATGTTAATTTATGATCAGTATACATGTTTTCAGTTTTTTAACACCTTATAGGGAAAATGGACGTAAAAAATATTTCGATAACAATGTGTGTTGGTACAAAAGAAAATCTGATAAAGAATTCAACATATTTTAAAAATATTGTCAGATGCTGTAAAAATTGTAAAGGATGAGCATTTGAGCAGTTTCTAAGCAAATCGTGTTGCCAATATGACTTTGACTTTGCACAATTGCAAATGATTTTGGCATTACAATTAACGGTGCAATTTTAACAATCCATAAGAAGTGTATGATTGAGCCCAAATGCTTTACGTATACTATCCATAATCCATAATCATTTTAATTTATTAATTATAGGATATCATACACAGTTATTACACATTAACATTAGTTTCATTATCATATTTGCACAATGCGAAAGAAGTGCATTGATTTATCAATGTTTAATGAACCTAATTATGTAGTGACAAAAATGCTTCTTACGTATACTGGTTTATGGCCGGAATTGAGCAATGTCAGACGATATACATGCTTATTCTTACACATTATATTAATATTATCTATGAATATACCGCTTGTAAGTACTAGCTATAATTAAGTAGTTATTGTATTATCTATTTACATATATATTAATTTGGATTAGATATTATTCGCCAAGAATTGAACATATACTAATGATAACTATTGTTCAACAGATCGGTGGAATTTTATATTCTGAAAAAGGATTTGATTGGATAATAGTGCTAGATAATTTTTCTCCATTTGCATATAACGTTATTAGTACACTCGTATACTTATTACAGTTTGTGTACATCAAAAGTGTCAATGATGTGTACAATAATTCTATAAGTTAAGTTATTTTTTGTGCTTAAAAATTATAGTTTACAGTAATTAAGAATTTGCATGCTTAAGTTTAAAATAAAGAAAGTAGAAAAATAGAAAATAATTTTATGTACATAGCGACTATACTCCTATTGAACTTCTTTTCAATTTAAATGCACCTTTTAGAATTTTTTGTATATCAATCAAAAATCAAAAAGACTTACAAAACAATGAAGAAATTCACAAAATGCAGTATGGTATTTAAAATTAACTACTATATGACAGTAATTTAAAACTGTTTTGAGGAGTCAGTCTGAAACGATTTAGGATGCATTAGAATATTTTTTTGCAACGCAAACTGTTTGTTTAATAATTTAAAGAAAAATCCTTCATAAATATACGTTTAATGTTGAAATTGTAACATAACTTTTTATTTTTAGATGCACTCACTTGATATGGAATACGTTTAATTACGTATACTTATTTTCCGATATTTTATCTATTATGGTTATTGGTACATGTTTCTGCAATGTAAGAGAAAAAAACCTAATCGTAAATTTTGATTCTACTAGCTGTGCATGTGATTGAAGTCTCGTTAATGAGTTAGCGTCAAAAATCGCTCAAGACTATAGAAATAACAATGTTCAAACTGTTGAGATTTGGTTCTTGCACACCAGTATTAAAATTTACTTTAATTGTTGTTTTTTTATAATCCTGTTACTAATAGAAATGACCAACATTTTTTAGTTAAGCTATCAGGATGATCTACTTAAAAAATGTATAACTGCGATGTATATAATAATTGCATTACTGTATTTGTACGTCGGTCATGTGCAGGTACAAGAAATAATTAATGGGAAGGAATCCGTTTTCGATGCGCTGTAAGTATTATTTTTCAGCTCATATATAATCGTAAAGGTTGACCAAATGACGAATATCTCTAAATTACTGTTAGGTGTAACAGCTATTGGTATAATTTGTCGGTAAAGGAACGCAAATCATTTCATATATTAATGTTAAGAACGTCAAATCCAATGAAGCTTAGAACTTGGGGATTAATGGAAATAAATATAGCGGCTTTTGCTTGGGTAAGTGATGGTTGCAACAATTACGTTGCATCTCTCTCTCTCTCTCTCTCTCTCTCCCTTTATCTCTCTTTTTATATCTATCTATGTATCTACCTTATCTGTAAAAAGATGGGATAGATTATAGTTTAAACAATATTGAAAAAATTTATTATCGTTATAATTATTGCAGTTTCTGAGAACATCAATATCTGCGGCAATGGCTTTGCGGTCCCTACGGCAATCTTGAAATGTTTTGAAACAAATATACTATCACAAACTCTTTCTATTGGGATCATGCTTCGTAATAAACATAGTTAAAGTAAATACTTTAAACTGAATGCACAAATTAAATGTATCTATTTGTTTATTTATTTAATTACTATTTCAATGATATAGTTCAGATGACTTATATTTCGTTCGTTATTGATGTTTAATAAAATAATACCTACAACATATATCATATCGGGGAATCTGAAAGCCTAGGGAATTCATTATCAATGGCATAATTATCTCAGAAAAAGTTGACCAATATCTATGAATTCTCCTTCTGGCGATGATAATTTAATAAGAGCAATACTCTCGCGATAACGTTTAATGAAAATTGAACGAGCATCTCGATAAAAGCTACTACAAAATTGAGCCCTCGCTTTCCTTCTCCAAATTCGTCGTCTCCAAGATCTCCGCATGTATAAGCTTATAGTATAACGATGTATAACACACACACACACACACACACACACACACACACGCACACATGCACACACGCACACACGCACACACACACATCATACACTTATATAATATTATACAGTAGACTAGACACTGTGTACAAGCAAGGAGGCAACATCTGCAAAGCGAAATTTTGACCTGCGATTGTTCGAAGCCCGCCAGGGCGACCAGGGGGAGGATAAAGAGCGTCAGAGCGGCAGGCCTTTCATATGCATATGCAAAGTAGCGAATCTGCACGCGAGAGTGTACAGAGCATACATCTGTTTTTCTGTCTGTACCACCGAGCGCTGCAGGTTACTCGTATACACATACGCACACACACGCACATACATACATACATACATACATACAATGCCGCCGTCTGGCTCAACGACCCCTGATTTAGATATACAAAATGCACCGATCTTGCCTCTGATGTGTGTCCGCAGACACGTCGCTCGAGGATTCACTCTTATTTTTCTTCTACGGCTTCTATGTGTTTGCTCCAGTCCTCGGTTAATACAGCCTTTTTTTATAACATTTTTTTCCACCGACGAATTCTTTTGATTTTCGGCACTTTTTTTAGTTGTATACCTGCAGGGACTTTCGTGTATGACGGGACCCCATTGTAAACGATTCAAACAGCGAAAGAGAAGGAGAGCCGTGCAGCAGATATACAAAATTCTCGCGTCTACTCTATCTACAATGACACATGTTTGATGGGTTCTCTGCAAACGCTCACAGACGTAATGAATGAAGCCTACACTGTCTCCATGATATTCGACGGAAATGGATAGTTTTCGAGAAAATAAGTATAACATGCAAGTATAAGCTCTCTATACCATATAATTTTTAATTTTATACGAATTGTTTCGTAGAGATTAAAATCACCTGCTAAAAATGATAAAGATGCATGAATTAATAAGTACATCAGCAAAAATGCGTTTTATTTATAAAGCAGTATTTTTCTCAAAAATATACCGTTTTTTAAAAAACAGGAACTATTATTGAACGATAGTATTGAACAACTAATTTCGACTCAAGTGCCAAAGATTAATTTTAAGATATTTTTTTTTTACAGAAAACGTCAAAGAGTGAAATTAAGAATTTCGTATGCTACAAACGAAGAATGTCACTTTCATTGTACGAAGATTTCGTTTTTGAAACATTGAAATTATATTTTATGAGCAATTACAGAGAGAATTCCGATGAAAATCTATGATTTTCCACTAAAGAATCGCTTGAATTAAAGAATAGTATATTATGCAATGGATACGCAAAGTAAACTCGCCTTCGGCTCATGCCGCAACTTCTCGTTTCGGAAATAAACTCTTTACGTACCAGTTCCATCTGATATTTTACGCTACTATAATCTGAAAATAAGAAACGAAGTTTTGATTTTTAGGATAGAGTGGCATAAGAAAAGTTAAACGAAAAAAAAATTCGTTGCCATTTTTTATTATATTTTTAAATTTAACTTTAACTATCATGAAATTTAAGACGCCTGAACTATGCATATTAAAATGTGAATTACTTCTCAAAAAAGAAATTCAAACAATGAAAATATTTATTGATATTGAATTACACTTTTTTCATTTTTTAATAAGTTTAGATAATAACTATAGTTTTAGAAGACCATTACCTATCTACACTACAAAATGTCAATAATTGCTCTAATTACTGCAGTATAATGAAGGGCATTAGACTTGGTATACGAGTGTAAAGTTGCGTTTATTGAAACCAATGGTATATTACATGTGCGGTTGATTGAATGGAGGCAAGTTTAAGATGAAGTCCGCGAGCTTGCCCCCAAGCGTAATAAGTCTAAATTGAAGTTGATTGAAAATTTTAAGAGCATAGTAGTTCGTCAAACCAGTCAACTAATAACTTCGGTATTATAAGCTCGCAAGCGAACGTGCGATGCTCAACTGGTCGGTCGAAGCTTTTAATTTTCCATCAAGAGCGCGATATTATCATGTACAGACTAAATGAGAACAAGTATGCAATGTACGTGTTTATCGCGTGCACTGCAATTGACTTGAAAAATCCTCGCTTTATTCCTCAGTTTCATCGTCCGCGTCATGGATTTAGAGGAGGAGGATTTTTGATAATGTCCTCAACTTTAAAAGCGATACGTGCGTCTAATTGAGAAACGACATAGTGAAATTTTGTTACCTCGCTCGTAACATCGGAAAGTGTAAATTGCGAATCAGCTTGAATAAACCAAAAGTTTAGTTTGTCTGACCAAAAAGGCGGCAATTTTACAGCTACACGATGAATTGCAAAGCGATGATTGCGGCGTTAGCGACAAAACCTTGAGCCTGCTGCTGCTGTTGTTGTGGAGGTTGTAGTGGTTACTGATGATATTCAAATTGATGATTATGTTATAATTCTTCGATCTGTCGTTGAAGCTCTTCATTTTCTCCGCGAAGGGCTACGAGTTGATCTTCATCTCGAAGCATCCTGAGAGATGGAGGTTATATATAACTTTTTGAAAGAGCGAAAAGAAAATCTATAATTCTAATCTAGGTAGTCGGGGTCACCAATATAAGAAATAATGCGTAATATTTCCTATTTAATATTAACAACAATAAATTTATTTGAGTTACAACATTTCAGTACGAGGATAGTTGACAGACTGAAAATTAGTTATAAAAACAAAAATGAATATTCGTTGCTATGTTATACTTCTTTTGTTCTTCATAATATTCGAACCTCACGACACATGTACAAAATTGAACATACGAATGTAAATCAGCCACTTTACGCACACAAAGCGATTAGTAGTGCCAGTCGCGGATAAAACCGACAAAAATCGATGTAATCGATTCTGCATAGCCGCTCGATCCGCGCACGTGCCTCGCCGAGAACTCGATCTTCCCGGCATCAGCGAAATCGTGCCCATTTCCCACGAGTTTCGAGCTGCCTCGCACGCATTCTATATATGCACTTGTATACTCGCCTTTTTTTCCTCCAAGCTCAGCGAAGCTCTCCCAGCCTACTTTACACGCGCGCGTGCTTCGAAAAAATCCTCTCCCGAAACGCGCGCGCGCGATTACACCCGAGTCTGCAGAATTTCACACGTGCACATTGTGCGGTGGAATATATGCATATAGACGGCTCGGTGTCGCATAAACGCACGAGCACAGGTGTGTCGCTCGCGCTCTGCAGCGCGAGAAGATGCGGCGAACGCTGCCACACAGCGCTTCGTCGACTCGCATTTATTCTCTCTCCTGTCCGCAATCGACGCGACGATCAGATATACCGGGCGTTGATGAGTCTTCAACTTTGTGTATATAGCCTCGAGGCGCGCGCGCGGCGCAGTCGACGTGAGGTCGCGGCGATTTTTTTTCTTCTTCGTTTATTTAAATTTGCTGCCGCGGCTATATAAATACAAACTGATGCTTTGCGCTGCTGCGCGTCGAAGATAATGTGTCGCACGTGCTTCGAGTGTGCATGGCGTAGAATGCAATGCAGATGGTTATCTGATTTTGTCCGCACCGCTGGAAAATGTATACGTGGCGCGTGTTCTCGGCAGAATTTCCGGTTGAGAGGATACACGCCTTTTTATTTTTTTTTTGCGTCTATAAAGTTTTGAACTCGAATAGATTGCTGATACGGGTAGTTATCTCGTTTGAAAAGAAAAGTCTATAAATTTGGACCTTTGATGACGTATGTATAGTATAAAAGTGGACTAATATGGGACTCGGAAGTTTTGAAAGATATTTTAAATAACTGTTCTTTATATTGTATGTATGTATAGGATCTTTTTGAAATCGACTTTAAAGTACAAAATATTTTTGAAATAATTTTTAATAGAAATGGTTTAGCTTTTTCGTCTGTAAAAAAATGTCTGATATTCAACCCGCTATAAGCTTTAAATATGGTACATATTATCCTTTTTGGTAATAAGTATTACCATATCTTATTAAATATTATTTATATTATAGTTTATTCACATTCAAGATATATTTGAATGTTAAAAGTGCAGGCTTGTCACCTTATAACAATATTGCGTTACTTTCAATACAACATATTTTTTTAAAAAAACCTTGTGTACAGCGCTCTTTTTTGCGATAATTCAATCGAGCCCGCTGCTCGATTATTTCAAAAGCTATACTGCTCGTCGACTCCGATAAATAAAATAGATAAAAATTTAACGTTATCTCAAATTTCTGTTTCGTGCAAAAACGCTAGAATTCGCGCGGCGAGACTTCTCCACGTTGTTCGACGCGTGTTCATTGGCTTTTGCACTCGTGATAAGTGCTCGAGCACTGCGCCATCAAAGTATGTAGTCACGAGGGCCCCGGCGGCTATACATACGCAACGCGCGAGAGCGAGAACGCCGCGATAAAAAAAGGGTTAAAAAATGATCTCGGCGACAGGCCTTCATGATCTGCGAACTCGGTACTAACCAATGTGAGAAATTGCGAGAGAAGAGCGAGAAATCGAGAGGAGGAGGAGAATGCGGGAGACGATCGCTGAGATAATCGTTGGCGCACAGTGTGAAGTGCGTCGTAAATTTTCGGAGCGCCGTAATTGCCCGTTGGGGTCCGGATTTTTTCTCTTGATATCAATAAATTCGGAGAATCTCAATTTTTTTTGCTCGGCTCGCGATATTCGATTCATTGGCGCGCATATTAGTGACGCATCGGGGCTTCGTGGAACGCTTTAAGCATCGAGAGCCCCTTTCGGGAGGAGCTTTATAGCGTATGCATAGCTTTTGCTCGTCGTTTTGCCGTTTCCGGATGCCGAGGCGCAGAATAGTTCCAAGCGCGCGCGATTCCACGGCATATTCCTAGTTTATCGCACTGGAAACCGCGCAAGTTTTTAATTAATTTTACGATCGAGTTCGTAATTCTAAAAATAATTTTGCTCTCCTGCGAGCCGCAGGAATCACAAAAGTTTACAGTCGTCGTTAAGTATATTTTACTTCCCCGGCAGAAATTTAACGGTGTCTTGTTGTTCAACGCGTCAATTCAATGCGGGCGTTTTCTATTAAAATTTTATTTTGTTTTGTGAAATCCTAAAAGATTTTTGTTCCAGGGCAAATTTCAAATGGAAAATATGTTGAGAAAATAAAAAATTGATTATAATAAGTTTATGAAAAAATTGAATGCCAATGCAAATACCTGTACATTAAAATCTATGGCGTTTTTGACAGTGTCTTTATTTATATATAACATATGTATTTTATATTAAAAAACAAATTGATTGATACTTAATTAAAACTAATTTAGAATTTTATTAATAATTAATAACAAACGTGTGTATAATTTATGAATTAGTAATGCAGGATATAGTGCGCTAGTAAAGGGGCGCGGTAGTGCCACGGTGGCAAGTATAAGGTACACCAGTACCTACGCTGCTTGGACCTCAGTGTCGGAGCAACTGGGTCCAAAGACGTCGTCGAGAGACGCACGGCAGCAAAGAGAACACTTACAGCAAATGAAATATTCCGTTCTTCGTTAGTCCATTTCCTTTTGCAGGAAGTATAAATATATTGGCTTATTGAATTCGAATGTAATTAAAATGTTTATGAAATCGATTAAATGTTTTTACTAAATATTCTGTAGCACAGTATTTTGCAAAAAAATATTTACATACTTGTACAAATAATTTTTAATGTAACGACAGAATAGTTGTTTAATTACGCTGATAATATAAATATAAATATTTTTGTTTTTAATAAACAGATGCAACATTGTTTAAAACAGAAATTTTATTTGGTTTAATGTTATTTTACTTATTTACATCCTTAATGTCAAACGTGAAGTTGCAGAAAAAGGTATAATAACTTATTCACGTTACATTGATTAGTACATTATTAAAAATTGAAAATGGAATATAAAAATAAGATATTAATTTTGATTTGTTGTATTGCTTAACTGTTCATGTTATTTTCGTACGTGCTACATGGGCAGATTTGTTCTTATTACAAGACAGTTAACACGTGCAACACAGCCTCGGACGGATTTTTTTTATTTACGTAGTCAAATCTACATAGTGTTCAAGTTTAAAATAGAAGTATAAGTGCGAAATGAGTTAAAAAAATGTTTGTACTGCATACGTCGCACGTACAGATGTTTTTCCCATTAAATTTGAACGGATGAATTTCAAATACGAAAAACTGCTTCCTCCGTCCCATTTTCAAAAGGCTTTGTCCCCTCACCTTGAAAGCAATTTCCCATTGGAAAGAATTTCGACCTAAAGCGCGCTCACGGAAAAACTGTAAGCATAGCCGCGTTCAAATCGAAGGAAAATCTACACCGGCTAGAGGCGTGGACTCGCACATAATGCGCAAACTCGGTTGGTAAATCTCCTGCGCTCGCGTGCCGCCTTCGCAAGTACGAGATACACATCCTACATCAAGCCAATATATAGCTATATCTTTTTCGCTCGCTCGCTCGCTCGCGCGCGCGGTGGACGCAAAAAGAAGCGGCAAGAATTGAAAGGGTGTCGGGCGTCCGTATGCACAATGTAAAATGGAGCGGAGTAGCGCTGCACACAACGAGCGAGCGAGCGAGCGAGCGAGAGAAGAACCAGACTAGTCAGCTCTCTCACTCCCTCTGCGTCGAGTCTCGCTCGCACAATGCGAGTAGTGCTCGTCGCTGTCCGCAGACAGAAGGAGAGAGAGAGAGAGAGAGAGAGAGAGAGAGAGAGAGCGCCGAGAGCAGCAGCGGAGCAGCTCCTCGCGCGGCGGCAGTGTCGGCCGTGCCATTCGAGCGATCAGACGTGTGTGCGAGCGCGCGTGACTTGGACTTCAGCGTCGGAGCAACTGGGTCCAAAGACGTCGTCGAGAGACGCACGGCAGCGAGCCGACCCCGTTCCAGAGGAATGTAATCTCTCGAGCGCAAGCCCTCCGACTCTCTTCGGGCATCGTCCTATGCAGGCAGCAGCCTTGCGTACACAAGCTGGCACAATTCGCAACGCCTCCTCGCGCGCAACTCGGCCGCTGCTGCTTTTCACGCACCATCAGAGGTACTTACTTACACCACGCTTTTCTTTTGCCTGCGAGTCATAGACAGAGAGAGAATGGGGCGAGCGATTTTCGGGGATGATTATATACGTATTACTTATATAGTCGAAGCGAAAAATCGCGGAGGCGGCGGCCAACACGTGCTCGCTATCGTCCGCCGACACACACCTATAATACGCCTCGCTTGTAAGTACCTTTATTAGAGGGCCCTGACAGTTTGTCCATGTTGCAGGGCATTTTTTCGACGCTGCGATGTTGCGTAAGTCGCTCTCTCGGTATATATACTGACATTGACATCTTTTTTCCTCGCTCTTCGCGCCGAGCGCGAGCTTTCCTCTCTTTTCTCTCGCTCTCTCTCTCTCTCTCTCGCTCTCTCTCTCTCTGTCCTTCTCTCCGACGCGGTCCGGACTCGTCTCATATATATATTGTATATATGTATCGATCGCCGGCCGATCGCGACTTCCGAGCGTTTCTTTACTTTTCCTTCTTTCGCTCTTTTTTTCTTCTCAATTAAGCGCATTGCCAGATCTCGACGCCAGGTTTCGGCGGTGGCCGCGAGAGCCGTCGAGGGGAAAATTCACTCGGCGAGACACGCTTTCACGCGCGATTTTCCTATAGACAGCGCGCCGCTGCTCTCGCGGCGACTCTCGTGCCATTTCGCGATGACTTTCAATAATTTATTTACGCGCTTAGCCGTCGTTATCGTCTCCTCGCGAGTCTACAACACTTCTCTCCGAGTTAGTGACAATTACTGTTCCGTTTCGGAGCAGAGGCTGTATATTGTATATATGTTGCCGCGCTGCGCGCTCGTTTTTGGGCATTACTTATCGCTCGAGAGAAAAAGTGTACCGCAGCGCCCGAGAGGTGCTGTATCGGGTGTGTACATAGGAGTACCGCTAAAGGAAACGGTATACATAACCGGTGTTAAATGAAATTTCGCGCGGCGATCTAATTTGTTCGACTTTCGTCGTTTGCTCTGAGGCCGGAAAACTGCTTCCCGAAATCCCACACACAATCTCGCGCACCCACAGAGAGACGGAGACACCTTATCGTCGCCGATTGCCGGAAAGGATTGCGAGTGAGTGCCGCGTCTTTGATTCACTTCCAAATACGGAAAGCCTACATATACATGTATGTGTCGGGAGAGCTACGATGAAAATTTCTCAACCGACTGAACAGCTCGTGCGGACTCTCGAGAGCGAGTCCTGTTATAATTGTTTCAATCAAAATCGAGTATCCGACTTCTGAAGAAAAATTATTCCGTTCGCTCCGATGATCGAGCGATTCTCTCGCGCTCTTTCTCACCTGAATATATGCATTAAAATGCTTCTTTCAATCATTTAATTCTTTTTCTACGCGAGGAACGCTTGGTTAAATGCTTTTTTAATTATAGTATACGATACACAAATAGGTCTTTTACGGGCGCTTTTGCTGCCGACTTTTTTTACGAAACGTTCCAAAGTTTAGTCATAGAAAATTGTTAATGTATACCTGTCGAGCGGACAAAGAGCGATTGCATTACTACAAAAACTTGCCTTCCTACAATCATAAACTACTTACAGTTACATCAATTTCTTTCTCCGGATACTCGCTTTTAACATAAAAATTTACATTAAATATTATAAAATATAAACCCAATAGTTATATTTATTCCCGAAATATTTCGACAACTATATTGCATTCAATTGAAAACGTTCGAGAAAACTTCAACGGATTAAAAAAAATTTCCCCGATAAAACATTCGCATAGTCCCGCAACACTTCTCCAAGTATACCTACAAGGTCCATCAAACGGGCATCGCAGCTGTTAACGCGGCTCGTCCGATATCGTTTCGATTCAGTCATCGCCAAATATTTAGTCAAACAAATCGCCTCTAAATCACAAAGTCATCCGCGCCGCCGCCGCCGCAGCAGCTGCTCGCACACATATCGCATCTCATTAGCGAGAGAGCGAAATCCATAAATAGCTCATCATATCTTTCGATTTGAGTTACGAATCGGGGGAAAAACCGACAAGGCGTTCTCTCTCTTCTCTCTCTCTCTCTCTCTCTCTCTCTCTCGTCGAACACGTGCTCGCGCGCAACTTTTCCGGAAATAAGCATCGCTCGAAGGCGATGTGTCGCGAGGCCTCGGATTCCTCGAATGCGCGAGCGCACGGGAGGCATTGATAAAGAGTAAATGTGCGTAATATTCGTATATATCCATTAATTCTATATGCATGCGTGTATATATATTATATATATATGTATATATACAGATTATAGATATAGTCGGCAGAGTATAAGCGATAAGTTACATATATGTTTTAACAGACTTTCCATTGAGTACGCGTGCGACTCACGCAGCGGGCGATTATTCTTGCCAAAGGTCGAGGATAAAATCGGCTACTGCGACTTTGCGCTCGAGTCGGTGATATTCATCGGGAAACTATTTCTTTCTCTCTCTCTCTCTCTCTCTCTCTCTCTCTCTCTCTCTCTCTCTCTCTCCCGATCATCTCACTCTCTACTTGATTTGTGATTCTATATTACGCGGTTCTCGGGACGATATTGAGTTATAGCTCAACACACCTGCGGTTATCTAACATTATTGAAAAACATGCAATTAGTTTGTTGCATTACGATGAATCGCTCTCGGAACTCCGATGCTAATAACCGAGTCTCGTGCGGTGTATTTAATACGTTAATTCAAATCGCTTGTACTTTAATTGAGGTGTACACAATTAAAATATTTTTTGCCTTCGGGCTTATCGATATAATACTTCAAGGAGGAGTTATAGCATCAAATTAATTTTCCCAATCATTACTGTAATTGGCATTACAAAATTATACAGATATCACAGATTTATACCTATAACATTTTTAAATCTATCCAAAATCGTTGTTTTGTTTAAAAATAAATACATTCGATTAAATAATTCTATAAATGTATAACATAGCTGGATGAGCGCTCTATTATTCGAAAATTTCATTAGAAACACACAGCACATTTTTTTATATATACAACTTATTTTATCTAATCACATTTGTTTAACAAAGCGAATTTCAAATTTGACGTTTCCTAGAAATTTCTGATGAAGATAAAACAAAAAAAGCAATAAATTCATCATCTGCACGAAGCCTCCTATGCATTAACTAATTGCATTTTCGTGTATACAGAACTCGCGATTACGTAATTTTTCATAAAGAAATTTCAAGCATCACGTTCTATTTATAAATAATACGCTATAATCTCCCTCGGCAGCAAGTAATGTGCATCTATCGTAAATCAAATGCCCCAGAGTGATAAGAATAAAACAATAGAAGTTTTAGAACTTTCTCGAATCCGCGCGTGTGTATATTTTGCGGCAACAGTATGTTACACGAATATTTCATTTGCGCCTCGTATACACTGTTAAATTTGTCGAACACGCAGACTATGTGCAAGGAAGAAACGATGTAAAACAGCTCTTTTTATTGCAAGAGGGGAAAATACGATGCCCGTAGAATCCGCAGAATTCGCGAGAAAAAAGGAGAAATAGTGTATTGCGACCATCGTCATCGATTATAGCCGTCGTCACTGGCGCATAACACGTAATTCTTATTATCTGCAGCTATGACGCCAAGGCGTGTGAGACCGTTTAACGCGCAATAGGCGTTATAGTCGCGTATGTACACGTCGCGACACTGCTGTTCTCGGATTTTCGCGAATTTATCGAACTTGCGCGAAAGTCGAACTCGGTTGCGCGCACTTTGTCTTTTTATAGAAATTTATGTTACGCACAGGTCGTCTCGGTTCTACGATCTCAATTTAAAACCGTCTATTCTTTGTTGATCAGTAGACTATGCTTAATTTCGCACAATCTCTAAAATACGATCAGCCGTCAAACTCCATCTAACAAATGGGGACGGGTGGACTGAAGCGAGATAAAAAGATTTCAGAGTCAATCTAGTCTGGCAATAGTTGTGACCGGACTCATTGAGCATCGGACGATCGAATTCCTGATCGAATCGTTCTAATTCGTGTGGTGTGGCAGACTTTTTTTTTAATAAGGGCTGAATGAATGTATCGCGATTTGTACTTTCGTTATTTCGACTTAATTTTCTGCAAATTTATTGTACCGGTGGAGCCGATTATATGTTGTATTTCGATTTTCGAATTTAATTTTGAGAATATTGTACGTGGAAGTTGGATATCCTTTCCAACGAGCTGTACAATGCATGAATCAACGATTATTATCAGTATTTCTAGCAACGGAAAAAATTCTAGAGTTTAAAATAGTGTCCGTTCTCAATGCATGAAAAAGTTGTATGCGTGAAAGATTCATGTCCATTGTCTAAGTAATAATATAAAAACTAGTTCATTTTCTGCGATATTGCATTTACAGTAAAAATTGTTCACGAATTTTTTGTCCATAGGAATGTGAGTAAAGCAAGATAAAATGATAAATATCAAAAACAACTTTGTTCATTGGACAGATGTGATCTGTACAAATATATATGTTAACCATTTGATCCTCAGAATCGTTAATTACACAGAGAATTTCAAGTAAACGAAGGCTGGATGAAAACAAAGGCCATTAAAGTGCAATTATTTCAAACGCATGTTATCCCGGGTTCTTGAACCTCACGATCTCGTTAATTTGTAGAGTCATTTGATGAAAATAACTTTCACTATACAACTCAGCGTCAATTGCTATATTTCTCTGCGAATCGCACGCTTCTTCTTCATACAAGAAACATTTTTCTCGCACGTATACCGCCGTACAGCAGATAAGAACAAGAACAGAGAGACCGTCACAAGACTGCAATACGCTAAACTATATATATAATGCAGTCACAGTCCGGCGGCAGCTGTATCCTTCATAAATCGACGACTATATACATACTGCGCAATTACAAGAAAATTTATTTATAATTTATTTATTGAGAGAGAGAGAGAGAGAGAGAGAGAGAGAGAGAGAGAGAGAGAGAGGAAGAGAGCGCGCGCTAAATATGTACATAATGATTTTTTTTTAAACCAGCGCCTTCATTGTCGTGCACGTCTCGTACGATCGTCACTACCGTCGCGACAGTAAGTAGTCGCGCGAAGTTACTGCGCGCGCGTCCGTACCAATGCATCCTAATACGAGGCGCTAATGAAATTGTGTACTTCGTGAGAATCGGATTGCGCGATATTACTCGCGCATGATATATATCACATAATATACGAGAGTTACGATGTGGAATGTAACCTGGAGCTCTTTCAACATCGTCGACATCTTTCGACCGAGTGCAATAATTGAAGATGTTACCAGCAACGTATACTCCGACTTGTCGAAGAGTAAATATTACTTTAGCCAAGTCTTTCTAAGTTACGTGATGCAGGAATTTTTTTCTCTCTTCCTTTGAATTATGTGGGTACGTGTATGAAACATAAATTATTATAGATATGCATTTCACGGGAGTTGTTTATATTTATTTATTCCTCATAATCGCTATAATTTTTATGACAATGAAAATTGCCAAATCTTTTAATAACTATACAGTATAATATGCTTGCCCTATTATTGTGATGATGATTATTATTATTATTATTATTATGTAACGAAAAAGATAATACTGTTAAATAAAGTAAAGTATTGAAAGGTCAGTGATATTAATGCGTAGTATTTGAAATTAGAAAACATTTATTCATTTATATCACATAGAACTTGAAGTGTAATTATGAATTGGAAATACAGAATTGATATGGCGTAGTTGGAGGCTCACAGTAGACTGAGCCGATCTGCTCGTTGTAGGTGTGGCTTCGTACCTCAGGTAGAAGTGTCCCTTCGGTTATGGCTTTGCAGTGGATTTATATATATAGATATTTATGTATGCTGTCTATGCAGTATCGCTATTGTAAATGTAATTGTTATTATTACTGATTATTCAACATAAAGTATTTGCATTATTTAAAGTTTTCCATTTGGTACAAAAATTAAAAATTAAACTTAATTCTAAACTTTGTAAAATATAATGGCAAATGATTATGTAACGTGGGCGAACCTTATCTTTAAGTTAATTTTTAATTTCATCATAATATTTGTCTGTTTACAAGCAAATCCCTTCTTTTTAATGGCGTGAAATTCGAATTTTTTCATCGACTTATCGCTTCAACAAAATCACGCTGATGTACAAAGCCAATAGGCCATTGGGTTCGCAACTCATCGCGCGCGTCTGAATAATGCTCACCGTCCGCAGACGGACTGTACACATATACTTATATTCGACGCAAAAACATCGGACTGTGCTTACTCGCGGTTTCATTGACAAAAACCTTGAGGTCTTTGACCCTGCCCAGCGCGTAAAGCCCCAGAAGCGACAGAATCTGTCTCTGTCACATGCGCGCGCTTCCGTCGCGGCCAATGTGCGTCAGGTTGAACGCGAATTCGCCTTCTTCAATACGGTTTTTGAGTTTCCGGCTAAAAATTCCTCGCCGCTCTAAAAATACAGCACCGACGAGCGTCACGGAAATCTTCGATTTTTCGCGCGCCACTATTGACTTTGAGAAGTTTTCGAAGTTTTTCGTAGGCACATAATGTTGCTTTTGGATAGTTACGTTAGCGCCTACCGTTTCTCGCATCCACACATACGCGCGTATTTTTTGTGAGAACATAGCGAACATATGTTCACGCTTACACACATACCGCATGATATTTTAAGTGTTGTGCTGGAATGTTTACAAAAAGCGATGTAAATATTCAATGCCAAAACGCTTTTGTGTTGCCGTAAGCGCGCACTGGCATCACGTGTATACAAGCTCACTTACTCACATTCTAATTTTGCTCGGGAGTTTTTAGAATCTGATAAGATAACGCATATACACAATACCCATCGCGATCACCACGTGGTCGTGCATCGCGGGATAAGCATCGAATTTGGCTTCAACGCTCGAACTGCGCGACATTCGGAGTGCCTCGCCCTCCGGCGCTCCATTTCTCTCGGATCCGGCGCACATGCAATCGTAGCACGAAAATTCCGCTTCGAAACTTTCCCGCGCGCGTATCGATACTCCGTGCAAATAAAAATTATCTCGACTATGACGCACCCGGAAACTCACAAAAGTACATATGCGTCGCGATATACTTTTGGATCGTATAAATCGCACGCGCATTTCACATCTAACATCACACACCACTCGTATAGAGCCATGCAGCGAGACTTCCTTACTCTTCGCATTATATGTAATGTATAATATACAATATATAGCAATTGTGAAGCCGACACGCGCTCGCTTATACTTATGCGAACCTTCGCCTTGACTCGCGGCTCTGTCTTTGCTCCTAATTTCATTCGCACGTTTGCGTATCTCGCGCGTCATGTATATATAATGCGCAATTCGATCGCGTGCGTTATTGTTGTTACGCGTGTGCGACGTCTGTATATACGTATATAAAATTATGTATATAGTGAGCCTCGTGCTTGAGATCGCGATCTCCAAGTGCGACCTTCGCGTCAATTCACCGGCAACGATTCGCTCGGTCGGAAGTGTTCTGCGTGAGCGAGATTCTCCCGCTCTTCTCGAGTTTAACAATCGCGACTATCCTGCGGCAGAAGAGGCTCCGCGCGCGAGTTTCCGCTGAATTGTTTAAGCCTCTGTATATGTAGGTATATAATACTCAAGTTCATTGGTGAGACGTATTCGATAGTGCATCGCAAACGAGGTGAAAAACGAGGTGAATTTTCTGTGTTATATAGTTGTCGAGAGCGATGCGTATAGTGAAAATGTGTTTTTTTAATTGAAAATAAACTTTTTTTTTTAATATTCGGGTCGGACATTGCTCAGTTTGGGTCAATCACTTCAGTAGTTTAGAACTGGCACAAGTGCGGCCTGCACTGCAGCAAGATGTGCAATGTATTTATCGTACTGAAATTCGGAATTTTTTCGTTCCGGAAGATTACGCAAAATCATCGTGAAAATATCAACACGATTTCAACCACAGAGCAAGTTCGGAATCTTGCTAGTTGCATAATATTTCTCTTCATCTTTAAACTTGTGATTTTATGTACAATATATATATTTACGATTATATTGCACTTGCATATATAGCTGATTAAATTTGACGGTAACGTATAGTCTCGCCGTTCGAGAAAGAGTTTATAGAATTTTTTTGTCAACCTGGTCGTTTCACTACATCACTACTTCACTATACATGCTTATGCAATTCGAATCAACAGATCTGAAATGATTCTGCGAATTCTACATCGATTTCATAATTTTTCACGTAGAATTTTTTATCGACTTATCCATCCGTATCTTATCAGCGTATCTATAAACTTCATCAACCGTTTTTCAAATGCCAAAGTACTACCGGCACGGTATCTCGTCTAGAATCGGAATTATAGAGTTAAGCTGCCTGCAACTTGGCAGTGAAATCGAAAGTTTTCGAGAGACGACTCGAGCGAAACTATATAATATATATTTTCTTTGCTTTTGGTTTGCAGATAAGCGAGCGGGCGGAGGCAGCTTCTAAAGAACAGAAGCCGCGGACTGGGCGTCTCCCTTTGTAATCGATGGGTTGAGAAAGCGAGGGAGCGTTTTTTTCTTTTTCTTTAAAACCATTTGGGGTGGTAACATATACCGATGAGCCATGCTGAAGGTGGTGGGCGCCTCGTGGCTGCAGACTCGCATCTCCACCTACATACTCGTCGCCGTTGCTCTCCTCGGCATCGGCGCTGTCATCTTGGGCGAGTTTGGACGGTAAGTCGATGTTACATACGTGTATACATTTTCGCATAAACGCGATGCGAATTAGAAATCTCAATGGATTTTTTTGAATTGTCATCTGATAAGTAAAAGTTAATATTAAAGTTTGATAGAAATAACTGTGCATCAATTATGTATATTAACGTATAAGGTATACTTTTAGTTGACTGTAGTATAAATAATTATCAACAGGTAATTTTCCGAAGATAAATTCGCGTACTTAAATTACGAGCGTGTGAAATAAATAAATAAACAAATGGATAAAATGATCGATTAAAAATGGATTGCATAATATAAGTAGCGTAATATACTCATCACGGTGTAACTCTTTCCTATGCGTGAGGTTAATCAGCCAGTCGTTTACACCTTCGGATTCCCTGCCATGAATCATCGAGCAGCTCTGCAGCGAGTCGCGATAAAAAAGTGTATTGAATTTGAATGAAATTCTACAGAGAAGTCAATGGGAAGCCGTCGAATAGTGCGCGGAAATGACTCTGTGTTATCAACGCGATTGTACATAGCTTCGCGTGTATACGCATTGGCTTGTAATAAATTGCAAGGTCGCGTCGCGTATCAGGTGTTATTGAACAAAGTTGAGACAATGATTTTCTCGCGACCTCGTACCATAAACGCATGTTGTACACAGGTCAACAACGAGTCAACACACGAAATATTCAATTGATTACGCGCAGCCGCAGTGAATATAATATAGTAGATAAGGGCGCGCGCGCGCGAATCTCTTTATAAAAGTATCGGATAACCGAGCACGGCCACCCACGCGCCCATCCTCACAACACGAGTTTCCTCTGTGCGTATATTTATGCACGCTATAATACGGACGGACAAAGTATCAATGTGAAAGCCTACGTAGTATGAATGCATATATATATATATTTATAAATGAGATTGAGAAAGGTCAGAATACGAAGAAACAGATATAAGTAATGCAACGTTAGAGGAACGATCAAAAAGGAATATTATGCGTCTCTTTTATTGTATGAACGTACGCTATCTTCTTGCTACCCGATATTCCTCGGCTATTCTCTCCTATGTGCTAAATAGTCGAATCTAAATATAGGTGTAGGAGAGCTATTTAGAGATTTGCTGAATCATTCTACAATGTATATATAGTATACGGTAAATTTGTCTTGCGCGATTGTCGATTTATTTTCAGTTTTACTCTTTTACAATTGTTGTACGACACTTGGAACGAGTTATAAATCTAAAGTAGAACAAACATTTATACTTTCTAAGATGTATTACTCTGATTATAAATAATTATAATTTACGCATTATATTTATAAAAAATATAAACAAGTCCTCGGAAGTGACTTAAAAAATTTTCGACGATTATATAAGCTTTCTAATAATAAAGATTCGTATATATTTGATACTAAGAGTTCTCTTCCAATAAATATTGTTAAAATATTTTTATCTCACGAGTACTTATTTCGAATAATTTTTCAACATATACTTCTATAATAAATACTTCATATTTGTGGTCGAATAACTGTTGAACTTCTGGTACCATCCATTGTACAGTTATCTTCGTTTTTCATCGATCGCTTATCCGAAAACTGAATCAGCTATTTGAACAAGAGAATCACGAGTAAGCCCTTGAATTGACTTATCCGATAAGATAGCACAAGCTTCGTTTGTCTCGGACGACGTTAAAAAAAGCGTTTCGCCGCGATTACATAAAGAAATCGTTGACAGTTGCAAGCAAGGAAGTTTTCATTGCTCTCCATTCGCGAGAAGAAATTTTCCATTCAAAACAAAAGCACATATACAATTGACTGTACAATTGCAGCACAAAACTGCGCAACTCTCGCGTTCGATGTCGATATGCCATATAATTGCATGTGATTTTTCTTTTCCTTTGTTACACTGGTGTCAACAGTCAATGTTATCTTTTTTTTCCAGTACTTATAATTGTCTTGCGATATTCAATATCTTAGAGTAACGTTCCGACTTGGCGAAGGGAAAACAAATTTCCGTGCGCATACGGCTAATTGGCGTTCTATCAGCTGTTTAGGCGAATTGCGGTCTTCTTGTGTAAAAAAAAACCACAAATTGGGAAGGTGATAGGCGTTTCATAACCAGACATTTTTTTCTACCAGGGTGAAAAAAAAATTAATAAATAAAAATGTATGTGATGCAGCTTACGCTACTCTGACTTGCAAGATCATTACAGATTTTTTTGTTTCCGCTTTTTATATAAGGTCGACTGGTGATCCGCCTGAAAATCCCGTGATTATAAACAAGAATTTTATTTCGATTTCTGCGTTACGGATACTATGTCAAGATAAAATAGGAAGAATGTGAACTTCAAGAATGTTTCCTCATATTGCGATTATCCGTTTTTTCCGATTAATTTTGAAGTATAATGTTCGTGTGCATCATGTAAATTCCGTACGTATAAAAAAACCGATGAATCACGCTCGACTTGAAGTTTTCATGAAAATTTATCGGTACATCCGCGTGCAAAAATTCCAAAGTTTTCGGATAAAGTCGTAACTTTTTCCTGAATGTTACACGCGAAACCACACAGGAACCACGAGCGCTTTCTTACATCAGAACCACAACGATCAGACACTATAATACATATAATCGTTGAAAAAAAATGAAAGAACTCCCGATTCATATAATATACGCAAAGCACAACTCTAGTTATCCTCCCGAGACGCGAGAGCTAACAAGAGAAATCTCGGAAAATTACGAGAGTGGCCTGCAATTACCGCAGCAGCCGACGCGCGCGGTAAACCGCGAGCGCACTATATAATATAATAGAGTATACGCGCAGAAAAACGAATAAAATCGAAAGTGAAGCGTCGTGTAAGAGGCGAAATAAAAGTGTGTTTCTCCGCGAGTATGCAAGTCGGTATATATTTATATATACGCACACTGCACGAACGAGTGGAGAGAAATCGGCGTAAGTAACCTTCGTCGCCGTGGATATTCCAATAATGCGCCTGCGGATACACTCTCACACGCGCGTGCACGGATGAAACGAGAAGTTAAACCCTTCGGTCTCGCCGTTTAATGTTTCAGCGTTGAGAACGATGGCACGTATTCAGCGACCGTCTGGTGGAAGCGCAGAGCTGGATATCGCATTGACTTTTGGGGCCAGGGAAATGATTTGACATCGCTGCCTCTCGGCGCGGCGCGCGCCTACTACAAGACCGGCATCCTCGAGACAGGGTAATTATTTCTTTGATTCCCTTGTTTATTTTCCTAAACAGGCATCGTTCCTT
Organism: Philotrypesis tridentata; assembly: GCA_018906965.1. Lineage (NCBI taxonomy): Eukaryota > Metazoa > Arthropoda > Insecta > Hymenoptera > Pteromalidae > Philotrypesis > Philotrypesis tridentata. The sequence continues at coordinate 80,995 of JACCIB010000346.1, forward strand.
CTACGACCGTGAGGTTTGCTGTGCGCGTTATTGCGTGCGAGGTGCGTTGGCAAGGGCAATTATCGTTAAGATAAAAAATAAGTTTCTGATGATCGAAAGGACAATAGAACCCGAAATCCAGCAATAATAATAAGCAAATAAACTTAGCAAGCAGTGCACGTTATTTAGCTCCTCGAAAAATGAAATTGTAAAGCCAGTTCTGCAACTGAAACGATGGAATTGACGTTACAGCTGGTCAACACTGGAAATCGAGACGTCGTCAGCCTATCCGGACGACGTGCAAGCTTACGCGGCTGGGCTATTGGAGGGAAGCTTGACGTGGCAACTGATACATCACCACTGGTACAACACGGTGAGGGCGGCCTGTGCGCCCAGGGCATCGCTGTGTCGAAAGATGCGACGATACCTGCGCGATAATGCGGCGAACGCGCGCGAAAACGCGGCTCTCCTCAGATACGAAGATCCTTTCTGGCATATGGTAATTACCTCGCGCTTTCCTCATAACTCACCAGACTAATAATGCTATATGTTTAATAATTGATTTTGTACTATTAATCGCTGTAGAGTGCCCTTAATTTTCTTTTTTTTTTTTACTTTATTACTTTCAAGTGTTTACGTTCATGATTGTACATAAAAGCATGTGCTCTTATCGAATTAGTACAGCTTAACGTGTTTCGTGGCGTTAAGTCAATTGCAATGAGCAAACATTGCACAAAAGGAGGATGTCAACGTATTTTCTGTAGATGAAGTTGTATACACTTGAGAGTAAACGATATCGAATGCATTTTGAATAATTTTAGAGTACCCAAAACACTCCCTTCCCGTCATCTCGCTAACAATGTCATTCCAAACAAAATCAAGAACAATAACTAATCTTGTCGATCTGCTTTCTTGCAAGCTCACTTATGGGGACCGCAGAAGGTATCATACCGCCACAGTCTAACTAAATGTTTAACAATCAGTCCCAACCGATCGAGCGAATCTGCAACAATCGTTTATTTTTGCCCCTTCAAGGTGCACTTATACTACGTTCAACTGGACGGATTGGCGGAGGGCTGGAGGTTCGCGGTGCAGCGCAGCCGGCAAGACTTGGAGATCGACCCGGAGGACTTTCTCTGGCTGGCCATGGCCTCGGACCTGCCGGACCTCGAGCGAGCGAACAACGGCTCGGACCATCACATCGCCTCGGACGGCATGATCGTACTGAAATCCTTCGAGAGGGAGCACTTTGGACCGCTCATCGCTCTCGCGCACAACACCGCCGCGCCGTAAGTCTGCGCCCGCGCGCCCACTATTTGTATAGTTTTTTGATCCTGTCGCTTTAATTGATTGCCTGCATCCGCGAAAAAAATTTGCGATTCAGATTTTGAGATTCACTCAAGCCTCATCGGGAGAATGTATTGGCATTGATGGAACGGCATTTCCATCTGCAACGAAACTTTTTTTTCTCTATGTTTTCATTGAATATTGTAACGTACGTTTCCGCGATTAAAAAAAAATTTCAAAAAAAAAATTTAAGCCTTGAATGTCAGTACAGAGTCTCGTCGCACTTAATACAAGCGCGTTAATTAAAAAAAGGTAATTTAAAGCTTTTAGAGTGATCGCGCAGATCGCGTATCAATGGGTGTTGAATAGAAGAGATACTATGCGCGGGGAAAAAAAATGATACCTATAATCGAGAGCCATGTAGTAATGTGATACTTTCCTTATACGGAAACGTCAACGTGTTTTCAGAATATCGCCTTTAGTGTCAGAGAAACACAACGATTCGCGTTTATTCGCGAGACAAATATTTTATGGTGTGCATCATGTGTAATGTAGTGAAAACTTTTACCTCGATACAGGTACTCCAGAATGCTGAGGCTAATGAAGAGGTACAAGTTTTCGTATCGCGTTTCGCCGGAAATCGATTCCGAAGCGGTACCGGGAAATTCCATCGTGATGACCTCGTATCCCGGTGCACTTTCGTCGCAGGACGAGAGTTACATGATCGCCGGTGAAGATAAACAGCTCCTTGTCGCAGGCACACCCCTCATCATTGACAACCATAGCTTGTGGAGCCGTTTGCAGACCAAAGATCGGGTAAGCTTCAACGCCATCGCATTAACGTCTGTTGAGATTTACGTATCGAATAGCAAGAAAAATTGTTAAATTATGCTGATGGGCTTTTTCAATAGTCATACGTGACGCGTACGACTATCGACTGTAAAAGTCGTCAAGTAGATAAAATTGCTTGTTGGTTATACCCATCGCCACACCTGCATCACAAGGTCGTGGAAAAAAAATCAATACTAACCACTTCTCTTGTCGCGCACAGGTCATGTCAGCAGGTCGAATAATGGCAGCGAACCGTCTAGCGACCAACGGACTCAGCTGGTCACGTCTGCTCGATCGCCAGAACAGCGGCACCTCGAACCGCCAGTGGATCAGCATCGAGCCTCGCACCGGCGTGGTGAGCCTCATCGAGCAGATCCCCGGCTTCACCCAACACGTCGACCACACCAACGAGTTTCGCAGCAAAGGTTTCCTCGGCTGTACCGGGGCACCCTTCAGCACGACGATCCGCGAGCTCCTGGGCGGCGAGAGGGACGAATCGGTAGCCAGAGCCGAACAACTGGCTCTTCTCCAGGCTAACATCACCGATGTCGTGGGATTGAAAGCGTTGATGCGAGGCGAGACCAGCGGTAAGAGCCGAGAAAGCTTGCTTATTTTACTTTTTTTTTGGGTATACACAGAAAGATATGCATCGAAAGGGTCTGGAAGTTGATTAATAATTGAATTGATTTTTATTTATAATCAGTAATAGAAATCGAATTACAAAAATCGCGATGTGCTAGTATCGTTCGTAGTGTAATCAGTATTTTATAGTTTCAAGTTTGTAAATGCCCATAATACTTGAGTGGAACATCTGTGAGCAGCATGGTTTTTACACATTCAACCAAATTTTTTTCCATTCAAAGCTTTTTTTTTATTGCGGAGCGAAATTAAAACTTTTATTGGTTTTTCGCGCGTCTTGTAAGAAAGTCTTTATTTCGAAGAGATAAAATAGATTGATGAATCATCCGTGGCAGTCATCAAATCAGAGCGATAAATCACTTTTTGAATGACTGTATTCTTCGATTATTTCATAAGATATAAGGTTGAAAACGTACATTGATATTGATGATTGTCAAGAAGTTCATTAATGACAAGCTATGAAAAAATGTACAATAACCAGAATCGAGTACTAATACGAGTAATTACACTATACATTAAATGATTTATTTCCAACTTAATTGAAAGTGAAATTTCATATCTTTCTAGGTCTGAACGCTAGCAATGAAAACAAGGATACCGAGGAGCCAGCAGCACCAGAAGATAGCAAGCAAAGCACTTCGAGTCCTGCCGTCACCAGCAACAACAGTAACAATACCTCCTCTGCGCCATTGCTATCCCCCTCGACAAGAAAGTCTTCCTCGCTAGCATCGTCGACCGAACAGCTTTTGGCCTACCGAGGAGATTTAGCCGCAGTACCACGTCCACTCGGAGTCATCGACTCGAAGCTCTTTCTGTTCGATCTCGACGGTCTGGAGGCTTTCGAGGCTCGCGCAGGTCCAGCGCGGCGTCGCGACGCTCCGGCGTTCGATTGGGCTCACAGCTTTCCCAACAGCTCGCACCTCGGCCAGCCAGAAAGCTTTTCCTTCGATAGTCTCGCTCCGGTATGGGTCTGGCTGTAACAATTGCCCCCGCGTCGATTTTTAATTAAATTTCTCTTTTTCTTTCTGCTTGGAAATGCGTCGATAAACTGGCGAGTTACAACTACTGAATTCTCCATTACACACAAGTATACTTGTACTGGCTGAGCGAGTAGAGGTTGAATCGAAGAAAGTAATGCGCGCAGTTGCTGAGTCGTAGGAATCGTAATGCAATAAACCGTCAGATTTTATCGTCGCGTCGTTTCACGGGAACAAATATGCAAGCTCCTACAGCGCGTGCTGATGAAAAATAAAATTTTATGCAATCGCGCGTGTAAATTTATTTGATTAAAATGATTTTTCACTTATTTTGATTGCTGAACGCTAAACGCTGTCGCGCGAACGCCGTGAACTTTTGAAAAATTCGACAATGGAATATTCGAATGAACAGAAGACAGAAATACCTTGTTAAATAATAAACCGCTGAAGTATGCAGTTTACGTTTATACATATATTTTTGTGAAAAATTCGTCGCGTAGCAAGCGTATATACGTAGAATTTCATCAGCGCGCGGAGTCGTTAATTTTCATTTTCATACTTTCATCTTGAAACGACTCGAGCTTTTTTCTTAACATCGGGAAAGTTGTGTTATTCTTTGTCTGTTTGGCATTTCGAATTTCAGGAATAAATTTTCGAGAGAAAGTACAACATTTTTTGCGCCCACGTAAGAACAATAATATAGTATAATTATGCAAGTTAATTCATTCAAAAAGATGTCAAAATTTTTTCATTAATTAGTATATTTGAATGAATGCAACTTTCCTAGTCCCCCAAGGCAATCTCGCATTTCGGATCTGATGCGCCGAGTCAAAAATCCCGAGTGCGCTCCTTTTTTGTTAAAAAATTGTATACTGCGTTTTTATCCACGTTTTTTTTTAATTTTTATGTATCAATCCTAGTTTTTGATCAATTTTATTTTAAAAATTTTCGAAATTTCAACAATCAGTCAATAATTTTATATCGCTATATAAAAATTATGATTTTATCCAAAAAATACTTAATTCAGAGATAATATTTTATTTCTAGATTTCATTTGTTATTTTAATCGAGACAAGCACTCGAAATATGACATATTTTTATCAAGTACTCACGCTGTATTTACATTTTTACTTAGCTGGCTCACGTGTTAGCCATACCCAATGGTGAATTTTTATAAATAAAAGATGAAAATAAGATGCAGCATTTTATTTCAATCCTGTATTATCTTTTCATTTCAGACTTCACAAAAGCTTGTCTTTTAAATTACATCAACAATGATTTGAATGGTTTCTGAGACACAGAACAAGTTTTCCATGAAAAATTTACAGAGAAACTCTGTATTGATCTAGAAGGGTAAGGATAATTTGTAATATGTATTATAAGAGTTATTCGTGATAAAGCTATTAGCATTGCCCTTCAGTATTATATGTCTCTATGTAATTTTATTTTTTCTAAGTGGTGTAGTTTACTCATAAATGAATACTAAAAGTTTAATTTGACGGATTTTGGGCGTTAAATTTCTATAAAATTTTATTTACGTTCTTGGAATTTAAGAAATTGAAAAATGTAATAGTAGTAAATATTGTTTTATGAAATGAACTTTTTCCGTATTTTCTAAAATATATGTATTTTAACTCCAAAGTTGCCAAACGTTGTTGAATCAGAAATTGACAATTTTTACGAGAATATTCAAAATGTCGATAAGTAGTTGCAGAGATTCTAAGTTGCCGACCTGTACAGGTAAGGAAGGTAAAACAATTGCAAAAATAAAGTAATCGCAATATTTGCAAGAGATATACACACTGACTGATATTTGATGTTTACATTCTATTTCTATACAAGAAACGATTTGGTGAAACAATAATATATATTGTACTGAGTCCTTAAGAATCGTAAAGTATTTAATATAATAAGTCGTAGATACATACACCTTTACAGCTTTGTTTACAAAAATAACCTCTATGCCTCTTTACATTTATAAATTATTTAAAGTTTTCACTTTAAATAAAATAATTAATTATTTGCATACTTGACTATTTAAAAATCCATTACAATGGATGTGGAAGTTCAAAGTGGAGAAGATGGTGAGGAAATTAGTGAGGTTGGTTAAACTTTCATTTTTAATAATTAATTGTTATGGAATATAGCAATATTGCGAAAACTTTATTTAAATTTATTTTTCTGCTCAGATTATTTTTAAGCAATCTGAATCTAGTATATTACATAAAGCTTCAGAAGATATAAAAAAAATAATTGAAAGTAATGCAGCTACCAAATATTCAAGTATAGAGATAAAAAATGAATCAAAAGAAGATTCGAAACAAGTACCTGAAAGTAGTATTTTAAGAGCAAGGTTGCAAGATCAAGTTCGAACTGGAGAAATCACACCATTTCAAGCTGCTAAAAGAGAGCAAGACTCAAAGAATCTATTAGGGTAAAAAGTTTAACAATGTTTATAAAATAATATGCGTACGATAATAAAATAACTTTAAATTTAAATTGTATTTTCATATTCTAGGAAAACTCTTAAGGAATCAACACAACTTCTTGATCTGGAAAAATATTTATTCAGACAAGCAGAACTTGCCCAGCAAAAGAAACTGTTAAAAAAAAATAAGCTTTCTCAAAATGAAAAAAGTAACATCCCTGCTAAAAAACTTAAAATAGCTGAATCAAACATTGTCAAAGAAAAGAAAAAGAAGTTAAAAATTTCGAAGAGTCATCATTGTAAAAAAGCTGAAACAATTACATCCCAAACCCAAAGATGTTCTACATCTATGGATACTGATTTATCTTTTACCAAAGATTGTGCTGTGGAGGAGCAAAACAATGACTTTCATATTGATTTAAAAAGCTCAGCTGAAATAAGCAGTAACTTTCTTCAAAAGCAATCTTCTAAAGTTAGCACATCTTTCAATACAGATGAAGAAGAAAATGATTCAGGAAGTGAATATGTTCCCAGTGATGAGTATGATTCGGATGAGGAAGAAATTGGTAAGAAAGGTGAAAGAAGAAAAAAAAGTACCTCTTTTAAACAATGTAGTACGCGTGTTAAAAGAAGTGAGTTGCACAAATACATGATTAAATTATTCTAATTGTTATCAATACTGTATTATTTATTTATTTACTTATTCATTAACAGTTTTAGATGATGGGGATGAAGATGTCTATAAACAACGGGTTGAACAAAGTAACTACAGAAAAAATGAACCTCTGCATAAGGTAGATAATTTGTTCAAAGTTCCAATACGCATATGGAAACATCTTTACAAGTAATTATACTTTGAAAACACTTATTTTAATGAAACCAAGAAAATTTATCATAAGCTATTTTTTATTTTAGATATCAAAAAGTAGCAGTAAAATGGATGTGGGAATTACATTCACGTAATTTAGGAGGTCTATTAGGAGATGAAATGGGATTAGGTAAAACTGTGCAAATTATTGCATTTTTAGCAGGATTAGATTGTAGTGACCTATTATCTGATGGAGGAAGGTATGAACATTCAAATTATAAGATGAATTGAATTTTCAATTTTAAAACTGGATTTTTTAATTTGTATCTCTCATATTTAGATTTAGAGGTTTGGGACCATCACTTATTATTTGTCCAGCTACTTTGTTAGAACAATGGGTAAAACATTTTCATGATTGGTGGCCTACTTTACGTACAATAATTTTACATCAATCTAGCACTTTTCAAGGTAAAAATAATTTTTTTTACTGCATATTATATTTTAATTCTATAATTCATATGTCAAATATAGCAATAAATTTATAGGAGATATTAATGAACTATTGCGTACACTAAAAGATGGTGGGATATTAATAACTTCTTACACTGGAATTTTAATTCACAAAGAACCACTCTTAAAATTTAAGTGGCATTATGTAATATTAGATGAAGGTCATAAAATCCGAAATCCAGAAGCTAAAGTACGTTTTAAAAATTTCTTTTCAAATAATATAGTGTTTATGTATCTATTATGTTGATAATTATTGATAGGTCAGCAAAGCTGTAAAATCAGTTTTAACGCCACACAGAATTCTTTTGACTGGAAGTCCAATGCAAAATTCTTTGAAAGAACTGTGGTCACTGTTTGATTTTATTTTACCTGGTAAACTTGGTACTTTACCTGCGTTTATGGAACATTGTGCAGGCCCAATCACTAGAGGTGGATATACTAATGCTACTAAATTACAAGAGGCAACAGCTCTACAAGTTGCAACAATGTTGAAAGATGCTATTACACCGTATATGCTTAGGAGAACAAAATTTGATGTTCAACATCACGTTAGCTTACCTGACAAAAATGAACAAGTAAATTCTAATTTACTAATTTATAATTATTTGAGCACTAATTTCATTATAACTTTATAATGAGATGGCAATGTTTTAGGTACTATTTTGTAGTTTAACAGAAGAACAAAGGCAATTGTACAAACAATACTTACGTTCAGATGATGTTTCTTTTGTAATTCATGAACGACGCGAAGGTGGAAGATATAGAGCAAGACTTCTTGTGGCCCTTACAGCGCTTCGAAAAATTTGCAATCATCCTGATTTGTTTCTATATGCTAATAATCAAGAGGTTCGTTTTTACGAATTATGATATCAATTTAAGGCCGCATAATTTATAAATACCTTTATTTAGGAATCTGATGAAGATACCGAATTAGACGTGGATGAAAACGAAATAGATAAATTTGGTTACTGGAAAAGAGCTGGTAAGATGACGGTTGTTCGTTCACTGTTGAAAATCTGGAAAAAACAAGGACATCGAGTTTTATTATTTACACAGAGTAGACAGGTATATAAATGCTTAACAATTACATTATTTTATAACAATGAAAATTCGCAAACATATAAGTGTAGTTAATGTCGCCAACATAAACTGTTTTCCAGTGAATTATATAAATTTACTATCAATATTGTTCCAAGTAGCGGTACGCAATTCTTAAAATCATATTGCATTCTAAACATTATTTAAAGAAAAAACCTGTAATGTTTCAAGCATCAACTACACTTATAGGTGTTTCGTGTACATAAATTGCTATACAATCGTGATTTATTTTTACTAATATTATAGATGATGCATATATTAGAAGGTTTGGTTCAAAAAGAAAAATATAACTATTTAAGGATGGATGGCACCACTCCAATGTGTCAGAGACAGCTAACAGTTACAAAATTTAATGAAGTGAGTGTTCATAATAATAGATAATATAACAATTTTTATCTTACGGAGCTAAAAACTTAATTTTTTAATTTTACAGGATTCTTCTTTTTTTGTATTTTTGTTAACAACGAGAGTAGGGGGTCTTGGAGTGAATTTAACTGGAGCAAATAGAGTGATTATTTATGATCCAGACTGGAACCCAGCAACTGATGCACAAGCAAGAGAACGAGCTTGGAGAATTGGTCAAGAGAAAAGTGTAACAGTTTATAGATTAATTACTGCTGGAACTATTGAAGAGAAGGTTTTACCAAAAATAAAGATTTTTATACCTTGAATTACAAATTTTTTATTTTATTTAACTTTGCCAACTTATTATTTGCAGATGTATCATCGTCAGGTATTTAAAATACTTCTCTCCAATAAAGTTCTTGAGGATCCCCGGCAACGCCGTCTTTTCCGAACAACAGACTTAACTGAACTTTTTAATTTAAACGAACCTGTTAGCGGTGGAAGTAGTGAATCTGATCAGTTGTTTCGCGATTCCAAACTATCGCCTAATCAACCTAATTTTAGTTCAAGCAAAATTGAAGCCATGAGAAAGCTTGCAGCAACACTTAGTAAGAAAATTGGCGATAAAGCAAGTAAAATTGATATTACTAAAGATCAGACTGAAAAACAAGAGTTCAATACCACACAAGAAAACAATGAAGCTGGTAAAATCGACACAAGTTTAAGCTCAAATTCTCCTCATGAAAATGAAAACTTACTGGTTAAATCAGTCCAAAGCGATACCGATGCCAAAGAATTACTCGATAACATTATGCATGTAGATGATGAAAATATTATTGAAAATGATAAAAATGAAAATAAAAATGCAGAAAATATAAATGAAGAACTAGTGATTATCAATGATATCGATGTGAGCGAAAAATTATTGGCCGTAAGAGAGGATGATTCAAAACATATTAATTTAAAAACTAATAGTACGGAGACTGGACAGGAAAAGTTACATGATGAAATAGAGGAGGGCGAGATTCTCGAAACATCGGATAAATCTGTATCCAATAAATCTAAACCGAAAAACGAATCGTTAAGTAATTTTAGTAAAGTGAAAGATAGTAAACACAAGGTTCATCGAAAACATAAAAAACATAAAAGACATAAAGAAAAAACAGAAGGTACTGTTTCGGCAATGTTTGAAGGAGAACGTGTCTCTTGTTTAATTGGTCGCCGTTTAGGCAAGTCTAAAGAAACAGATACAGTAGCAAGTACAGATGATCAATATGTGTTATCAAAATTATTTTTAAAAGCAGGTAAATATCCTAAAAAGAGTTGATTATAAAATAGTGTGTTATGTATCTAGAACGAAAGTAGGTTTTCATGCATACATTTAATATCTTATAGAATATACATGATTTTTAAGATCACTTGTCAGAAAATATTTATTTATTAGCATTATTTTTCTTTAAAAAAGTGATTTTTAATTTTTTTCAAAAAATTTCAACATTTTTAACGAGCTTTTTGCTGCTTTCCGATAATCAGCGGGAGAATTATTCTTTATTTTGATTAGAATGTGAATAAAGCACCACACGCAACTCAGAAGTAAAGTTGATTATTCCTTCGGGTGAAACCTCATCCTTGGAAATAATCAGTGACTTTAGTTCCTATCGTTCCATACTGTACTTTTACTATAATGTGTTATTCAGTTTCATTCACCAAAATATTTATTTTAAGCGGTCAGTTCAGCCTTTCAACATGAATCAGTATTGTCGAATGCAGTACTTAATCCTGAAGAGGAAACACCGTTACAAAGGGCTGCAAAGTCAACGGCATCTGAAAATATGGACTGTATTAGACAGTCCCGTAAATGGTGTTGGAAGCCTAGTTGGGATAAACCTCCGGAAGAAGATTATGATAGCGTTGAGAGCGATGATTAATAAGATTTATTTATTATCATTTAGGATATTTGTACAAAACCATTTGTATACTACATGTATATAAAATAATGTATATTTCTAATATATACTGTTCAATATTTTTATATTATCTGTAATATAATCAACGAAAAATTATAAATAAATAATCAACTTTCTAAACTTTTTCTATAAAATTACTAAAATAAAATACTCATGAAGTATTGATACTTAAACTGTGTTAAATAAACTAATTTTTTAAAGAAAAAAGTGATGAAAATTTATTTATTTGACATGTAGATGAGAACTTAAAATTTACATTATTTTTTTCCGTAATTATTTTACGAATAATTGTACCAACAATTTTATTTTTATAACTAAAAAAAATTTACGATTCACAACGATACTTCTAAAGTTGATAGCGCATCGAACTAATATGTACAATGTGAACAAGTTTGTTTTTTTTAACTTTAACGTTATAAAGTTTATTAGAATCGATATTTTTGAGAGGATTTTTTTCGCTTTTCCCTCTGTTATATCGAATTATTATTCGGATTTATTTCGGAATTAATTGCCGCAACTTTATAGATTTAAGTTTTTTTTTTTTTAATGATGTAATCAATGTTTTAGAAAATCAGTAAGTGAAGGTCCATTTCTTCCTAATGGATCTTCGGGAAACATTACATAGTCTCCAACAAATGTCGGCATAAGCAATCGATTTTCTATAGTATCTCGATATCCTGATTTTTCCTGGTATAAATCTCGAAACTGATCTTGAGATACGACTATACCACCACAAGCCGTTGCATATTCCAGAATGTATCTGCATTTTACGATTAATAAATGCATATGTTTATTTTACATTTTAATTGGTAGTATATAATACTTTATTAAAAAAAAAATTTAATACATAATTACCTATCGTCGTATGATGTAATAAATTTGTTACCAATTTTTCGACTTGGTGTAAAAATAACTATGCCTTCACTATGCCACTTTTCTAACATAGGAAAGTGGCGTGCTCTTCTTGATTGAGGAACAAAAACTTTGATTGAATGACCTCTTTTTGTAAAATATTCTATTACCAATTTAATTCCCTTCTCTGAAAAAACTTTACCTTGTGTATGCCTAACAAAAATTATTTATTGATTAAATATAAATAATTTTTTTTAAATAATATAATTTATAGATTAAAATTTTCGTATTACGTTTATTAAAGAAACCATAAATACTTACGCCATCGCAACATTACTACCGTCTATTACGATTTCTCGAAGCTTTCCCTTCATTGAATCTTTTTTAGTTGTTTTATTAGTAGTACTTTCTTTCGTCTCTGATGAAAAAATAAGTTGACCACTACTCCTGCCTTTTTTCTTGATTGTCGTAGTTGTTTTTTTTACTGTTGATTTTGCTGCCGTCTTTGCTGAAGTTTTAGATAAAACTTTTGTTGCAGCCTTAGTTCCAACTTTTGTAGAAGCTTTTGCAGCAGCTCTAGCAATAAAGCCATCTGTATTTTTACTAGTAAATTTTGATGTACTTTTTCCCTTATCAATTTTTGTTTTTAATGATTGTTTTCTCATTCCTTTTACATTCTTTGGAGATTTAAATTGGCTTTTCTTAGGATTATTGTTTTCATTATTTAATAGCCTTAGATTACTGTAATCTGCATTTGTATCAATGGAAATTTTATCCAATTTCAAAACATCGATATTATTATGAAGAGGATTAGCACTAAATGTAGGCCTTGAAATAGTCGTTGCACTACTTGTTGTGTTAGTGGATGTACTAGGTTGTGGTAATGAAGACCAAACTACAAAACAGTCCTCTATAGGTTTTGTTGGATTAATATTTTTTTTAACTGAAACGTATGTTGATGTACTTAAATAAAATTATTCATTAATGTACAAAATATAATACTTTAAAATTACTAACCAGAAAACTTGTTTGCATTAGTTTTGTTAACGTTATCATCATCTATATCTTCTACAGGATTTGTAAGATCAATACTTCTTTCAACTGCAACTACATTGATGTATTTAAATAAAATTATTCACTAATGTATAGAACATAAAATTTTAAAATTACTAACCAGGAAACCTGTTTCTATTATTTTGGTTAACATCTTCATCCTCATCTGGATCAATTACAATCACAGAATCTGCCAGATTTGCATGCGTATGTTCTGGTGAGTTTATACTATCATTAAATGCATTGTGATAAGCTTCCATTTCCATTAAAGTATCATTACAATCTATTTCCACAACATCTTCATTACTTGTGACTGTTTTTAGATTATTCACACGTGTAGAAAATACATCTTGCAAGGGTTCTAAATGATTGTTTATTATACTTTTAGTTATTTCTGAATTCTCATTTTCATTAAGCCTTGCAGTATGAACATTTAATTTGGTATCTTTAATTTTTGCAATACATGTTGTTGATACTGGTTTGTGAATTGAACTTTCTCTAAAATCAATATTTAAGGTATTTTTTATTGACTCAATTTTTTCCTCCATTTTATTAACTTCGTCTAAAAGAATAACACTTTGTGTTAATGCATTCAATTCAGTAGATTCATTCAATTTTGACAATGGACTTTTTTTAAGTTTCCGTTTTTTAATATTTGGTTTCCCATATGATACAGGCGAAATGGGAACAGTTTTTTTTTTACTGAAATTTTATAAAAGTATTGTTTAATTAAAATTTTATTTAAATTATGTATAGAAACAAAATAATTAATCAATACCTATTAGATATAGCAGTATTTTCGTTCATTCTATCTTTAATATAATTATTTTGTTCTTCGTTATCATTCTTTACAATTTTTTCTTGATTAATTGTTTTATTATGTGTAACATTATATTCTGTTGCTGTACGTGAACAAGAAGGTTTCAACTCATGTTCCATTATTTCAACTCTTTGGTTGAATATACATTCGGGTTTCGAAGTTGAACTTGAACAGTTTATTAAAGTCGATGGCTTTAATTGACTAAATATAAACAACAAGCAATGCATAGTATTAATATTTTAATTGCATCTATTAAAGAAAAAACTCATAACAATAAATCATGTATATACACATACTTGTCGCCTTCCAGAGATCTTAGAGGACTTTCATAATCAGTTATGAAACTATATTTATTAGGTATTTTCAAATTTCGACGCTGGTTTCTTCTTATTGGGCTTTTCTTCACCACAATCACACTTGATCGTCTTCGGCCCTTTGTTGGAGTCTTCACAGATTTCCTTTTAGTCTTCATTATAACTTCTTATCAAAACTCAATTTTAAATCCTATAATAAATCAAAACATGGACACTTTTCAAGCATGCGATCTATCGCACTTTAAATTTCATTGTTATATTGCAACGAAACTGTGCAAACATATTGAAACATATAATTTATGAAGATCACAGCAATTTTTTTTTACTTAAAGATCCTTGGTCCCAATTACACGTATACCCAGAATCATATAGCGGTTTCAAAATCGTATAGTAGTTTTTTAGAAAGTCACTATTACTTTAGAAACATTATTAACCTCAATCTAACAAAATACTTATATGTTTACTTACTTTTTTCACATTACGAGCTATATTGATTATTAGCAAAATAAACGAACCCACGTTCTGAAACAAGTCCATACAAGTCCAAACGACCTTGAACTAAATCGTATTCTGTTGCGAATAAAGATCAAACCATGGTCCAACATACAACGCACAAGATAACTCGGACACTGCTCTGGCTAAGCGAATTCGTGCTAGCAATAAGTATAAGTACTTATAATCGCTGATAAATAAAGTGTAAAGTACCTAGATCTTTAATGTAAAGTCATGTTTTCATTGAGCGTCTGCCAATCCAAGTGCTGTTTTATTTTTGTATAATTTTTGTCCTTTTATCTTTATACGATGATGACTACGACGCATGATGCATTAAAAGTATCCATAATGGACCCTCTGGTTGCCTCTGGCACACTTAAATTCCAACAGCTGACGGTCTGCTCTCTGCTGATCTGCTCTCCCCAAAACCCAGAATGGCAGAATCATCGGCCTGAACTTTGCTCCAATCCCGCAAGATACCACTACCACGAAATCGAGTGATCTCCGAATTCTCCGATCTATACAAAGCTGCCCTCTATCGGCTAAAGCGCAGCGAATGGCGGCAATGGCGCATTCGGCATTGGCGCGCGGCCGCGCAAGTGGTACAGTGGCCGATAAAAGTAAACAGAATATGAATTGTAACATATTACAAGTGCAATGAAATACAAAGTTTAATCTACAAAGTTTTCTCAATCCCATGTATTAATAAGTGACAGTGACAAATATTGGGTCTATTCAAAGCAAACAATAAGATTCAAAGATTTTCAAACAACAATTTGAAAAAGGTTAATCACAAGTGTTTCTTTCAGACCTTCCAAATCGCATTATTTTATTCTATTTTTTTCAAATACCTTAGTGTATTATTTTCCATCTATTATTTATATCAGTTCTAAGATTATTTTAATTGTTTTGTATTAGAATAATGGATCCCAGCGAAGTTGAATTTCTTGGAGAGAAGCAACGTGTCAGTATAGTGCCAAATTTTAATTTTGGTATTATTCATTTAGTGTCTGGATCAATTGGGCCATTTCGAGCTGGTTTACCTGTACGAGTACCTATTTGGATAGCATTAAGTCTGAAACAGCAACAAAAATGCAGAATTATTGCTCAAGACTGGATGAATATGGAAACATTAAATGAAATTTTAGAATTAGAGAAACAGTCAAAGTCAGTATAATCCTACTGTTATAATAAATATGAACTTGTAAATTAATATTTTATATGTTATAAAATTATTTCTTTTCCTCAAGACTTTTTACACCGATGCCAAATAATCATTTTATGGATGAAGCCCAAATGTTACTCACAGCTGCACCTGATGATATACCAGATGTTGATAACATCAGAACTGCTATTAAGGTTTGTATATTTCAAGATTTGTTAAGTATTACAAGTTCTGTACAATGTTATTTAACTATTTGATAAACAGGACATTTGGGATTTGAGAATGGCTAAGCTACGTAGTTCTATTATTGGCTTTGTTAAAAACGAAGGAACATATGCAAAATTAGATCATCTCACGGCTATGGAAATTAATAGCATACGATCTTCATTACCAGATGCACTAGATATTATGCTGCATATGGAACAAACTGGTAAATCATCAACTTCTCAAAATCTGGATGCAACAATGTCATAGCATTTTGTTATTCATATGGATTTAAGTATTTATTACAAATCTTTGTTTAGAATTAAATATAAATATAAAAATACTTAATAACGGGATTCACAAAAATATATTTATTCATATTTTATTTTAGTCAAATTAATTTTATATTGTCACCGTCCATGCTAACGTAATTACAAAATTTATTGAAAGATGCAACTTCTTTTTGAATACTTTTATAAAACATGATCTTATAATCTTTTCAATTTTCTGTACAATTAAAAACACGAATATGAGTAGAGAGACCTCATGCAACTTGAATATGGACCGTACATCAAAGAAATAACATACAGTTAATTTGTAGCTTGAAATGTAAATTTAAAATTTCATCAAATAGTATATTAGGAAAACAAAAAACTTGAGCAGTCCATGGCTCGTGTAAATAGATATAAGCTGTCCGAATTTACTCCTGTGCAGTGCATGCTATTTTTTCTCATGTTAGTGCCGAAATGACACACTTTTCTCCAAACGCCCGGGAGAAAAGTTGATACTATCAGCGCGGTGTGAGTTTACGATCAAATTGTTTTTAAAATCCTTACCAAATTGAATAACTTCAATGTATATACAAGCATGCATGAAAATGTAAATGCGCAATTTAAGTAAACAAAATCATTTGGAGCATGTGATACTATCAGATATACATGTACATTGTACATATTTTACATACATACACAAGCTGTATTTGATGAAAAATTGTAATTATCAGAAAAACTGTTTTTGATATTAAACTATTATATTGTGTCCAATAGAAGCAACACGTATTTGTGATAATAGTCGAATTGTATTTTCTGCGTTAAAAAATGTGGAACCGCAATGGTTTCACTATCTTATAAATATATTGTTAGAAGGTTTAAGGTTTTAATTAAAAACTAAAATAAAAATGAATTTTATTTGAATTTAAAATGGAGTTTATTATTATAATTACATTTGTCTTTGATTGCTGGTGTTAATTATTATTTCATACATTCACTAGCATTTCAATCACATTTTCTCCAACTATGGCTAAATAATAATACAAATTTATGTACACAAATAAAATTACTTAAATGACTAATAGTATCTCGTTTTCGTAATCAAACGCTTTTCACAATATTTACAGTCTATATTACAATAAGATAATTTCCAATTTTCTATGTCTTCACTAGTGAAGATAAATTGGTTTGCAACACTTACAGAAAGTTACACACTACGGAAACTTGCATAGCATATAATTCGTGAAAAACACCTTCGCATTTTCACCATTTGTGATAACGAATTACAGTATCGAAGCTGCAAGTATCGAGTTGTAAACTAGCTCGCATAAATGCAAAAGTATAGTACTGAAAGATTTTTTTTTCGATTTTGCCAATAATTTTCAATATATCATGATTTAAATGGTATTACAATAAATTTTCAAGACCTCAAGAACGATCATCTAAAAAATAGAGCGATATACCATTAAATTCAAAAAGGTACGTAAGAAAACCTTAGATCCAAAGTGATACTAAAAGTACAAGAACGCATACTGGCTTATACAATTCGTTTACAGTATATAATGTAATTCTAGGAGAAAAAGGCCTCTAAAAATTCTCAGCATCGTAGCAAGATCAAGGCAGTGGTATGTAAGCCTACTCATTGGTCAAACAACAAGCGTCTCCTTAGTCGATTCGCAAAGGAGAAAGTCGAAGGAAGTATGCACAAGGCAGAATTCAAAATAATTTAAACGGCGACGATCTTGCTGGGATCGATTTTCACCCTGATGAACATCGTGTCGTCCTTGATGAAGTGTCGCTTCTTGGTCATCTCGTGGGAGACGAATCGTGGGAAGCCGAAGCCAAGGCTATCCGGTTCGCGACTCGGCCTCTGGAAGTTCTTCCAGGTGGGGTCGGGGATGAAGCTCTCGACGATGTTGCAGGCCTTGTCGGCGACGAGCGCCTGGTCGAGGAGCGTGAACGAGACGCTGTGGGAGAAGGGCCAGCGCAGCAGAGCGTCGTACTCGCCGGGCAGGATCTTGATGTAAATGGAGATGTGGCTGCCCTCGCCGGTACCATTGCCGTTCAGGAATAGCGAAGCCTGCAACAAGCGCAAAATTGTGAGCATTATCGAAATTGAATTATGGAACTTTTTACATTTACGCATATAATCAATAATTAGAGATTGTGCAGATGTAAAGTGCGAACGACATACCTGAAGTTTGTATCCGTATTGACTAGTGTAGAACGGCGGACTGATGAGCTCGACGCCCTCCTTGGACTTGGCCTCGGCCATTTTGGCGGTGAAGTCGCTGATCTTCCAGATGAGGGTGCCGGAATAGTTGAGCGACATCTTGCTCATCGCGGCCTTGAGGCTGGTGATTTGGTGCTGCTGCTTCGAGACGACGCTGCACATGAGGCTGAGGTGGCTCTTGGTCGACTCCTCGATGTGCTTGTCGAGGGAGAATCGGTTGCCCTTGAATCGGCAGCCGGCCTCCTTGAACGTGCAGGACAGCAGATGGGTCGTGCAGTGATCCTTGAGGTGAACCTCGAGATCCTCGCGTGGCAGGACGGCGGTCTCGCAGCGATGGGGACAGGCCACGGGGAAGCGGCCGCACTTGGCGTGATGCGCCGACAGGGTGTCGAAGACGAACTCCTTGTTGCAGTAGCGACAGGCCATCAGCCGTTTCGCGCACTCGCCGAGCTTGTGCTGGCTCAGGTGGCGACGCTGCACCTTCATGCCGCACTTGTTCTCGCAGTAGAGCGGCTCGTATCCGCAGGTGCCCACGTGTTTCTGCAAGACGGGAGGAGTGGCATCGTTAATCGTAAATCGTAAATACAGTCCTCGTGCATACAGTTAATCTTGCAAGTTCAATTTTCGCGCCAAAATGTAGCAGACGAGAAGACAGCTTTTTTTAACAATTACGAAAAAAACGATACAGCGCATGCACGGACTACAATTTCAACACAATTTGAATATTAAACACGAAATATAAGTCACGGCAACTGATACTTCATTCTACCTCCAAATTACTGATCATTATATTTTCGCCTACATCAAATTGTTCTATATCTTCACTTCTCAAACTCTCTTCCACGTTAGCTCTCGAAGCGATAGCAGAGTTTATCGCGTACATCGTTTCAACAGAATTATAACGAGCGCGCGGAATTTCGAAAGCCCGCATAATCATAACTGCGCGTTCTAACGAACGTTTTTCGTATAAAGGGCATAATCACGTCGTTAATAAATATATACCTCGAGCGTGTATCCGGTGAACTCCTTGGCGCAGAATTCGCAGCGCGCGCGCCTCTGGGCGCAGGTGTACTTGAGATGGTCCTCCATGAGCACGCGCGGTATCATCGCCCCGCATTTGTTGGTGCAGGGTACGGCGTCGTGCTTGCAGGTGTTGAGGTGAGCTTTCAGCTTCCTCAGCTCGTCGGACCACTTGCAGCCGTCCTTGTGATGGATGCAGTAGACGATCGAGCCCATTATTGCCTTCTCGGCCTCGAGATCTTGAAAGGTCTGCAACAGAGCCGAAAGGAAAATTTTCCTTCAATTATTCTAATCGATTGACACCCTATTTTGCAATGTACAGCGTCGCTAATTACGCCGCGTATTATACAGTGCGTTATAGTTTACGTATCTCGTATATACATATGCGTATATAATTAGAGCGCAGAGACGCGCGTGGGCGCGTCCAGATTCCACAGGCATCAGCCGCGCGCGGCCGGTTCAATTATGTATTATATAGAAATCCTCGGAGCTATGCTAATCGCGTCGCTGCACACTCGCCCGAGGCGGCGTTCGCACGCTCCGCGAAAAAACGAAATCTACGACTGTAAACACACGCGCGCGGGAGCGAGTCATATTTGGGCAGAAGCCGAGAGGTTAATTATCTTCTTTCTTTTCTTACATCTGCGTATATATACCTCACTTGTCTGTATATATATATATGCTTGTATACCACGTTATACCTTGTACATCACACAAGCGAGTTCTCTCTGGGGTATACCACGCGGGTTTTTTTCAATTTCTCGCATACTGCGTAACAGGTTCGCGACTTCAAGTGCTTTTTCTCCATATACAATATAGATATACTGTAATTTTTCATCGGGAGCACATTTTACGCGTGCGGGATGCATCCGAGCTCCGAGAAAATTGTTCGTATACGCGAGATGCGTACACAGGCTCTACGGTAATTATATTAACCGACTTAAGATTGGGTCGCTCACCCATACACCTGTATATTTTTAGGTGAAAATAGAGGAACACGTGGTGCGCGCGCCTAGGCTTGGCTCGAGTTCAAAAGCCTCGTCGCCGCGAGGTATTTATATATAATACGCACGCGCGCAACAACTGCGCTCGTCGTTGCAGCCGCGCTATTCGATGCACAAAGCGAAATCCGCGGCGAAACAATTACCGCAATAATTCAATCGGGTTCACTCCAGCGAGATCTATACGCGGGTACGGCTCTATTTACGCTCGAGTGCGCGCGCGCGGTGCGGTAAATCCCTCTCGGAAAAAGTTGTCTTCCAATGCGCGCAGTGCGCTCGCATTGTTCCATTCCCGGCGAGCGACGCGCGCGCGCGCGCGCTCAACTATTTCGTTTGCCGACAAAAGCGAGGACGACGTTTCCACCAAAGCCAGCGGCTGCGATAATCGCCGATAAACTCCCCGGAGGATCGCGCAGGATCTCGTAAATTATGGCGCGCGACGTGAAAAAAAGGCGCGTTGTATACATTTTGTGTGTGTGTATGCCTCTAAATAGAGAGCGAGAGAGTGAGAGGGAGCGAGAAGTCGGCGTGAAAGAAAAAAGGAAAAGTGCCGCCGTAAAAGCGGCTCGGGAGGTCCTTCTCTCTATACCGGGAAAAGGTACAGCGGTCTAATCTTTATATCCCGGTAACATGCTGTATATAACGGAGGAAAAATAGAGTCGTTCGAGAGGGCGGGGGCCAAGCAGCCTTCGGGATTTCACGGTTGTAAATATTTTTTTTTCCATTCAGAGGAGAAATAAACAAATAAGAGATCAGGTGGGAGCTTTTGGCTCTCTCAATTACGGTTGGCGTGTTAAAACAGCAACGCTTGATTTTCACGCTATGTATCCATTTCACAAATAATTTTCTAATTGTAGGATGTCTATTTTTTAAATTATAATTAGAAATAATCGATGGTCGTCGTGTCGCGAGCAATATGCATTGAGACAGCATGAATAGCAAAGTTTCCTCATCATTATCACAATATAAACAAAGATGCATTAAAGAAAATGAAATGAACCGACAAATCGCAACTGCCGACAGTTTCGAGCCCGCGTCGAATTTCCACGGAGCGAAGACGACACCGGAGGTTAACCGAGAGAAAAACGGTTGAGAATTTTCATCCGCGGGGCATAGACTGCACGATGCACACCGCAAACGCTCCCGACGCGCGATGACGCAAAAATCGTTTCCAACGAACATTTTCTCGGGGGCGACTTCCGTCTTCGAGGAAAAGTCAACCGCGGCAGCATCAAAAATAGCGGAGCGCGCGCTCGCACCAGGTATAAGTATATACGGGGGCCCGCGTTTAAACGTCCTCAGCGGGAGAGCGAAAGCCTCGATTCTCCCGGTGCGGTCGACGTGGGAGACATCGACGATCGGAGGCGCGCGCCAGCAGCAGCCTGTACAGACTGCAACGTATTATACATATAGCGGAATGCAGACTATCCCCAGAGAAGACATACCTGTCGACGAGGAGGAACATTTCTTTTGACTCGGCGCCGAAATAAATGCACGCGCCGAGAGAGAAAGAGAGAGAGAGAGAGAGAGAGAGAGAGAGATGAGACTCTGATTTATGGAGTGGAGCTGCTACTCTCGCGCGCGCTGTTATCTTTCGCCGCGCATCACGAGACACGCCGTAAAAAGGATTGTGTCCGCAGCGCGCGGCGTCGTTATTAAGCCGCAGAGTCGAACTTGATAAAATCCGAGGTTTTTCTCTCTTGCGTCAGCTGTCCTCCTGAGCGGTGTGTGTGTGCGGAGGTGAGGTGGAAATCGTGTTAAATACTTTTATGGCTTTCTAATTCAAAATAACTACGAGTATTACGAGATACAGCCGCAGCGTGATTTTCAAATTTTTTCGAAATCACTCCCGCGAGGCAATGGTGTCGTACATATATATATATAAAGGCAAATCGGCACGTAACTATAGCTTTCCTCTTCGCTCGAGTTAATACCCTTTTTACAAAGTGGGGAGCAAAGTAGTCTACCTCGCGGAAAATCGCAAATTATGCAGATCCGTAAGTGGCTCTATATAGCGCATCTAAGCGAGAAGGAGAGAGAAGCGGAAGCGGTTTGGAAAAATTGAATAAGAGGAATAAGATATATCCTCTCTCCTCCTTGCGAGATAAGTTGCAGGTATGAACTCGCAATATGCATAGGGTATGTATATAGGTATATACATTATACGAGATACCTGTTGGAGCTCGCTCATCTATCCCCGTAGCACTATATAATACAGGTTTCGACTCGTTGCAACCTGCGCGCGCGAGGGATACAAGGTCGAGGAACCCAACGACTATATATTTATGTACCAGAGTGACCAGCTACACACACTTTTGTATTTACTCGGTCTCTCTCCGGATTCGCAACTGCAGTCAACTCATAGAGCTATATATATGCATAAGCATCAAAGAGAGAGCGAAAGAGTATCGCAATAAATACAAACCAGGCGTTTACATGCGGGCGCCCGCGGCCTTGCCTTCCTTTGATGATCGCGCGCGCGAGCGCTGTCATCAGTAAGTATATATATATCGGTATATATGGAGATGCACGCGAGAGTTCGGAGCGAAGGTTGATTTTACGTCGAGTACCGCTGCTCTCCTTTTCAATGAAGGCCTATATCGCCTGTACGCATATGTAAATACCTTCGACGAGGTTTTCACGTCGTGCAATCAAAACTCGAAGGAGCGTTTCGCAATAATGTGTATCGACCTACATCGAGACCTACATAGTACACATTTTTTGTGTTGTTGTCGCGCTCCGAAAATCCCTCGGATATAAATACACGCGCGGCGTTTGCACCGTGTATATTGCAGCCGAACCCTATCGACGGCAGGATCGACTGTTTATACATATATTTACACACCGCGACGCTGCGTGGCTATTGGGTATCACTGAAACAAACACGCGATACATCAGTCTGGGCACGCGCGCGCGTGGGCCGTTCACCTTGCGCATAGATTACGCGATCGTTGCGACAAGCCGCGAGTACTACGTAATTTAACAAGTGCGTATCTGCATGCATAGTGCAGATTTCCCAATGAGTCTCGAGAGCGCGCGGACTTTCGACAGCTAATTTTCGCCGTGCGCCAACGCGATTTAAATGCCTGGGCTCTTCCTTATCGAGCTCGCGAGACTCCGTTTCCTTATCGGGCCAGGCGCAAGGTCGTTAATTTTTTGAGTTGACGAGTTAAGAGAAAAAAAAAGGATCGTGAAGCAATAGTGTGTCTCGGCTATACAAGTCCAGTTGCGCATATATAGTTGCGTCTTGCGTATCGCCAGACGCCGATTGGCGTTGACGATCGGACCAGCTATATACAGAGAGTTGAAAAAAAAGTTATGGGTTTGTTTTTTTACTCTTTTTTCTCTGTATAGAAACGAGTATACGCGTGGAGAAGGAGTTTTTGCGATTGCTGTGTATACGAATCGATGTGTTTATATACATGGGAGTAAGGTCAAGCGTTTTTGCGGTTTTCTGAAAGCTCGATTTCATACCGTTTCCCATTCCCGGTTCTGCGTAACCGCAAGAAAAGATCTCGTTGTCCACTTATGTATATATGTAATATATATACAACTCTACCGTCGGACGCCTCCTAGGATTTCGTCGAACAGATATTTATATCAGGGAAAATCTGAGAAAGTCGTCTCGCTTCTAATGCGATCTGCCACCGCACAGAAATACTTTATACACCCGCAGGCGTATACGAGACATGCAATAAATTTCATTCCATTATACCGCCATCAGTTTAATTCAACCAGATATTTTAATTCTTATCTATTTTATGCGTTGAAGATGTGATTTTTTAAATTATTGATCATTGCACAACTGTGCTAAAGTGAAGAAATTACACAGTTTTTTTCGTTTAAATAATGTAGAAATACGTATAGCAATCAATAAGAGAAAAAAATTTCCAATAATAAATATCAATAGCCTTACCCTCATACTCGAGATAAAGGGAAAATGTGCCTTTGAAAAAAGTGACATCAGAACACTCGCGCACAATTAGCCGTATAAGTACGAGCGATAGAATTTTTTTTCGAGCGGCCTATTCCGCAGCACAGCTGACGTCAGTGTATAACGGAGGGACACTTGGGCGCGCGTGTGTTTGCCTGCGCTACGAGCTGCGCTACTTATTAACGCGGCGCTAATGTACCGCGAGCGATGCGAAAGTTATGCAGATAAGAGCAGATGCACTCGGCTGCTGCTGCTGCTGCTGCAGTTGCGGAATTTAGCCGTTACGGCTCTTTTTGCGCGCCGCGCACGACAGCTCGATATATATTATATACATATAGTCCGTTATGTTTGGCGTTGCCTTTACTTTGTGCGCCTAATGCGTCTATAAATATACACAAATGTCCTATGGAAGAAAATAACATTATATTTACGCTGTACTTTAAGTATATAAACCAGTTCGGCTCGAAAACAGAGAAAGAGGAGCCTCGAAAAATTCCTTGGATTCGATTACGTTTTCGAGGCCTCCCCGGCGCGGTGACGCGGCTGCATCTCATTACGATGTTTCAGCTATCCTATATTATAACCGCTCGTCTTTCTCGTATAATGTATTCGACACATGTATACGGAGGACACACGACGCGTGTGTGTATCTCTCGTTATACATACGTATAAAAAAAGTAGTGATCGTTCAGCTCAGTTGTAATAAAGATTACACGCGTATATAGCGAGTTGACGAAATTTTTATTACCGACCTTTGTTCTCGCTCTTCCTTATAAATGTAAAGGAAAGAATGCGCGCACGAGCCGAAAGAGGAGTTACATTCACTGTATAAATGTGTGTATATGCGTGCGCGAGTGTAAAACTGAGAGGAAATGAGGAGGGCCTGGGACAAAGACAGCGCTGCAACTCCGCGCGCATACCTCGTGTTTACGAGCCGAGACGAAGAGCTTCCCCTTTCGTCTGGAGATATATACGCGAGCTGTCCAGTGCAGCTTGTGTACAACGCTCCCTCGAATTCTGGAAAGAAATTTGAATTTCGAGACAGCTGCGCTCGCGCACGTATCGGGCGTATAATGACGATGAAAACGACGAACTTGTGCGTATCACTATAAATTATGCGGATGTGCACATAATCGAGAAATGGAACACTGCAAGCCGGTACGCGGGGTTTTCGGCAGCAGCTGCGGCTGGATGACGAGGACAGCTGAGCTGAGAGGGAAGAGGAGAGAAAGGCCACCGACGAAGTGTCTGCGCGCGCGCGCAGCGGTAAAATACACAGCCATCGCGCGCCGATTTCGAAAACGAACGTCCTTGCTAAGGTCGCCCCGCATCCGTTATAAGCTCCGAGAGTGTGCGCGGGGCGCCTCACGGTATTACTACACTTATACATCGAGATGAAATCGGCGAGCCGAATTGCTCGCAGTAGTATACGATTGTGTATTATATGCCGTATAGCTTTCATCTTGATTACGACCGGTTATTGTAAAGCGAGGTACGCGCGCACCAGCTGGCGCCGATTTCTCGGCGCAGGATCGTCATTGCGCGCGAGCACAGGTCAGTTATTATGTATCATACCCTCCTTCGCAATGAGAGACACAATGACTCACGAATTCGGGAGAGTATGGAACGGATACAGGCCGTGCATGTATTATACGATTTAAACCGCGGTATACGCATGGTACAGCGTGTAACGAAGCGCACACATATCTATATCACGCACTGCCGATGCGGCACATCCGATTCTCTCAACGGACGGGACTCGCGGTCGCTGCGGTTTCTCCTTCGGACGCGCGCGCTTCATTCTGTCACGCTTCGCGGCACCACCGACAAACACTTTCTGCAGCCCGCACAACGTCGTTCCCCGATGGGTATACGTATATATAGGGCGCGAACGCATGTGGCGCATTGTGTCGCGGAGAGGCGGAAATACGCGGAGGAGGAAGGCGAACCGAGAGAGAGAGAGAGAGGGATTCGACAGCGGATGTGTATCGGAAGGTGATGGTGATCCCGCGTGAGAAAGGAATGCGCCGCGGCGGCTCTTGTCGGGGCGCGGGATTCAAAATTCAGGCTGTATGTATATAATATGGATATTGGATATATTATGTGTGGAACTTGTACACGTATAATGCGTTCGGCGGATTTTTAATGAGGTATGCACACGGAAGTGTATAAGGGGGAAGACTCGCACCCGCTGTATCGTTTAATTTTACCCAATCTGTGGCTAATAATGTGTTATACTGACTTGCAGTATGCAGCGAAATAATAAATGGCTATATAGCACCACTTATCCGCGTAAATCAGCAACTTTGTCATTTTATGCGGCTTCTTATGTATATTTATTGTCGTCGTACACGCAGTCTTTTCTTAAGTGCAAGATGTGATTTCTCCTCTATAAAATATTTCTGAATATTAAAATTTCCAAATAAGAATAACTCTTTGTTAAAAAGCCCCCGCACACGCGTTCACGGCGCAGAAACGCGTCGAGAGGAAAGAAGAAGCAAAAGGAGGATTTAATTTAACAAGAGAAAAAGAAACTCGGCTTGCGTGCAGAGAGGAAAAACGATCCTCTTCCTGGCCGGTCACGTGTATACGTACTATGCAGGTGTATATCTATATTCTATACTCTATAGTCTATATATATTATATATATCTATATTCTATATATATATATAACAACAACACGCTAGTTGCCGATCCGCTGCAGAGTCCACCCTCGGGCCATGCGCGCCTCTCTCAAATGAAACGTCGCACATACGTATATATATGTGTATACTGTATATAGGTATGAGATAAAATGCGCCGGTTGGGCCGCTTATAAACGAGTGTGCGCTGCGCACAAAAACCTATAATTTGAATAATTGCTTGGGAAGAGCAGGCAACGTTAGCATTTGAGAAACCCCGATTGCTCTTGCAGCTGAGAGGGAGGAACGATTTTTATAAAACGGCTCTCGCCTATACGTATTCTATAAATTCTATATGTGTATAGGTTTAGGTATATTTTATACGGTATGTTTTGTTTGTCTGCCGCATAGCTATATATATAGATGAACGAGAGCGAAAGAGAGCAAGAGAGGATGTGGCAAATAGATTTAATGCGAAAATTAAATCGATCGACTAATGCTATGGATAGCCGTGTACAGAACGAATACATAGCCGCGCGGCCTGCGAGTCTATCGGATGATTCAAGTTTTATGGTTTAACGTCGAGAGAACCGCGCGAGCTCGCGTCGACTCTCCTATATATATACACTCTTTTACGGCGCTTTCTTTCGCGCTACATTTTCCTTTAACGGCTCTATCTCCGCGCGTCGATCGCTTTAACTTTTCGCGTTTTTCAGACTGTAACAACCAAACACAATACCTCGCCGCAATGCTGCGCAGTGTACTTATACGTGTATATGCAGTTCTCTCCTCCTCCCAATGGAACGAATTCACTATGAGCGCACGTTCGAAAGCACTATACCGCGTCGTCGCGAGAGGAGTTTGTGCAAAAACTACAAAAGGCGACGAAATTGGAATAGCGAAAGAAAAACTGACTGAAGCACACAGGGTCGTCGTCGTGGTCGTCGGAGAAGCGCGCAGAAAAGGCTGCGGAAGACAAAGGCTAACTGTCGAGTCGCAAGCCTCGTCGTGCGCGGGGCCTCGAGAGAGTTCGCTTTGAAATTAACGCGCACCGTTAATTGGGCCTCGTCGGCGCATCGCCGCACCACTACCACCACGCCTAAGCATGAGACCTTATCGCACGCGCGCATTCCAAACTTTCCGGCTCCATTCCGTTAAAAGGCTCGAAAATTATCTCTGTCCACGGTACATGTACTGTACATAGACGCGCGTAGAAACGCTCTCGGAGGAGGGGGGGGGGGAGAGGGGCAAACGTACACGCGTACACGGAGGAGCGCGCGTTATTCGGAGGGGACAGTCGACCGACACGCTTGAACGTGTAATTAAGAGATGCACTTTTTATCAGCTCGACGACTATGTATATGTACAGACTTATACAGAGACACACACACGCGCTCGCGAT
This sequence comes from Philotrypesis tridentata, assembly GCA_018906965.1. Lineage (NCBI taxonomy): Eukaryota > Metazoa > Arthropoda > Insecta > Hymenoptera > Pteromalidae > Philotrypesis > Philotrypesis tridentata. The sequence goes on from JACCIB010000346.1 coordinate 109,244, forward strand.
GATTCACCGTCGCCGCCGTCGCGCCGAGATACAGTCGCTAAGCTGACCCATTGTATCGAGCGCATAATCTGCGACGATATTCTTCGTAAACAAGGAGTTCCGCAGCTGAGAGCCGGACTATGCAAACTCGGACGAGCGAAATCTAATACTTAGCCGCGTATATCCTTTATCTTGGTGCTCAACTTGTATCTCGCGCGCGCGCGTCACGGAAGCGCCTTATATATACATACGACGCGTGTACTGCGACCGCAAATTCGAACTTTCGCATAGCTCTGCGGAGCCGGGAGACGAGTGAGAGAGATAAGATCGACCTCTCAAGGGAGTGAAAGCATAGCATACCGTAAAGTAAAGTATATATACGTATACGCACGGGAGGACGGGAGACCGGCCATACGTTGTGTATACTGTATATAGTATATATATACTACACACAATACACGCGGCACGTAGACACGGCGGAGCGAGGACGCGGACGAGCGCGCGCCGGAGATTACATGCCCTCGATAAATAAATGCGCGCTCTCACGCTTGCTCTGCTCTCGCAGTTTCCGCATTTTTCCCTCCAGCTGCATGCGCGCTCGCGAGAGAGATTTTCGTAATCTACAGCTCTGCAGCAGTGCGCGCATAGCTCTGGACGACTCGGGAGCAGAGTTCAAGCGCGGAGAGACGCGCGATGACTCGAGTGCATCAGGAGAGAGACTTATCTGTGGGAAGAGCATATAAGACACATAAGCGAGTTTATGCGGAGGGCTTGTTTTCTCTCTATATCGCTGAGGGATATTTGCCAAAGCTGCGAGAGATGTGTGTATGATGTATGTCATATAATATATATATTTGCGGTACTTGCATACAGCGGCCGAAATGCAATTTATTCTCGCCGTCCGAGCGAGAGATATATTCGCAGATCCAAAGTGCCGACGATAGGCTCTCGGGCGATTCTGCGGAATCGACTACTGAATATGCTAATTGTATACAGACGGTTGTTATCTCTATAGTGTCTTTGGGAGATGCGGACAATCATATCCTCTCATTATAATACGTAAACGTATTTAAAAGCCCGGCGTAGGTATGAGTGTGTGTGTCGGGATACATCCTTCGCGTATACGTTAAATCGCTGTGTGGTAAACACTTATATAGACACTTTATAATCGGGTTATAATCGGATTCGAGCAAATGAGCGTTTATATATAAAGCAGAAGCCGATCGCGCGGTGTATATAGTACGCGGAAAAGAGATAATTAAAAGAAACGAGTTCCGGAAACTTCAAAAGTCCGAGACAGCCTCGTTGGGAGGCGGAGTCGCGAGACCGAGAGAGAGAGAGAAAAAAACCGGAGGAACTCGCGCGCCTTTTGATCGTTTTCGGAGGCAACTGTTTTGGCTCGACTTCTTTATACCTATATATGCGATTATATTCGCGTGTGCGATATGTATAGGGTGTACGCCCGTTCTCTCTCTCTCTCTCTCTCTCTCTCTCACTCTATTCTGCAGTCATATAGGCCCAGTATGCGAAGTCTATTTTTGGCCGATACGGTTAGATTTATCGTCTCTTTCGCGAAAGCCCTCGTATCGCCGACTGTATACTACTGCGCGATGGTTTTTATTCGCTATTCCCGACTCCTCGATTCGTCGCTCGAGAAAAAAAGATAAAATTGTTCGGTGACGCGCGCACATCCTGCTTTACAATCTATATTTAATACTATTTAATATGCACGCAGCGAATGATCATCCATCATCCATTATGGCTTTCTTTTTAAGAGGGATATAATGCCTATAATTTTACTCCGTAGTGCACTATACTCGTCTACTGTAAATTACAGTGAGACTTCCCGTCAATCGAATTAAGATGAAGAGGTCAATTAAAAATTTGAATTTCGCGCTTTATTGCATGGCAAACGGGAAGAAAGCAATAATTCATCATTCGGCTAAGCTTCAAACTTGTATTTTCTCGTGCGATGTATCAAAATTGTTTAATATATGAAAATTGAAGCTTTTGAAACTTTGCAAAACGGCGCGTAATTCAAAATTTCTAAATCCCAGAAAAAGAATATTAAATGCAAGACAATTCGAAAAGTGCCGGTCTTCAAAGGTATAACATCAAATGTAGTGTTAGCCTTCGCACTGTAGTACTATACCTATAACACAGAGAGCGCCGCGCGAACCGGCAGTATATATATATATATACACGGCGATCATATTCCGTTCGGCGCGTGATGCGCACAGAGTTTACGAGCACGCGAATTTCGTTTCCAGTAAATTCTAATGCATATTTATTCGCGGCGCGGGGCTCCAGACTGCCGGCCGTATACATACATAGACGCGGTGAGAAAAAAAGGCCGTTGGCGAAGTGCAGCAGTTTCGATGCGCGGCGTCGACCCTTTATACCGCTTCTTTGTTCGACAAAACAATGGCTTCTTTTTACGGCGATATACTATATGTATTTTTCGGAAAATCGCTGCCGCAATCTTCATACACAGCTTCTTGCGCGCGCGCGCGCGTTTCCGCGAAAGCAGTATAGCGCAATGGCATTTCTCAAATGCGAATGTACCAGTTCGATGTACAGCATCCCATGTGGCAAACGACCGCGCGAACGTCTCGCCCGTATGAATTCCGACTAATTACGCGCTTGAGAAACTCGCGGACTCTATACACACTGCGCGCAGGCTAATCGGGGACTCGATGATCCAACTTTTCCGTGAACGCGTCGTCCTTGTGTCTGTTTTTCCTTCCAGTCCAAGGAAATCGCTCTCTCTCTCTCTCTCTCTCATTTTTTCGGACGAAACTGGAGCACGCGACTGTCGCGCTGTGCGTATCTTGAGCAAAGAAATCATAAATCTGCTAATACGAAGGTGTCTGAATGTAGAAGAAAAAGAGAAACCGGCTGTTGCCACGCTCGACTCGTGCGTCCGCGTTAAAGCGTATACAGAAGGAAGATAGAGGACTCGATTGTCCGCAAATAGTTTATCTATTGACAAATGAGCTGATTTTCTCTCTGTAATAGCGAAGTCGGCTCGAATCGCTGATTTATGAAAACGCGCTGCGCGCGTGACGTTGAACTTCTCGTCGATTCGACGTACAGCCTACTTGATACGCGTAATCAAATACAATGAAAAGTCACATGTGCTATGCGCTTTGCTCCAATTCAAGGCTGAAGACTCATTTGGGTCGTGAACGTCCTTGAATATTTTTTTTTCCTTGCCCGACTGTATGGAAATGTGCGACAATGGCTTTTATGCGCGCGTGTGTGCTCTCTTCCTTTTCATTTCGAAAAAAAGTCGCACAATAATCTGTCGAGCGGCTCGTTAAGCAGCCACAACTCGTTCCAATGCCGAGAGAAGAGTCCGCGTAATGCGATAGTTTACGACTGCGCGTGTAATTTTAATTTTTATTTGCGTGTAAAAATATGTGCGTCCGAGAGCTGTGTAATTGAGCAAGTGGATAATGGCTATGGGTGACAATTGTCGTCTTTGCTTTGAAACTAGTCATTTTTTCCTTTATTTTCGAAGGTAGTCTGCGCACGCTGAGCTATGTAACCTTCTCGGCGTATTTTTAGAAAAAAAAAATCGCTCGGGTCTGCAGAGTCTCTTATATGCAAATTACTCGTTGTTTGTCCGCTGTATGTTAGCACCGCGAGAAATCACTGCAATTACGGCATTTGCGCTTTTACGAACTTTATCGCTACCGGATCGGAGAAAAAAGAAAATAAGTTTCTCGGCGATCCCACGTTCATATATATACGCGTACAGCGATCGATCGATATAAAAAGCGCTTAATCGATCGCGTCGAAAAAGAAAATTGGCCAGACACGAAAACCACAAGCCATCACCCATCCGCCGTGTGTACCAAGCACTCGTACAATGTATTATACCGCGCATCGGAAAATCAGCGATACACAGCAGCCCTAATAGGAAAATAGCTCTGCCGCGGGTATGCCGCACACCTATGCAAGAGAGAGAGAGAGACAATTTAAGTGTCGCGTGTCGGCGCTTTCCCCGTATATACCAGTACAAGATCTGCAGTGCACTCTGTTCTTCATACGGAGTAAGTAAGTAAGAGAGAGAGAGAGAGAGAGGAGAGAAGGGTCGAGAGAAAGAAAGGAGTATAGCCTCGGCTGCAGCAGCAGTTGTAGACCGCGTCGGTTCCCACGCTTCCGCGCGCGCGCGCGCGCCTCGCCTTGAATGCCTCGCGGCTGTCTCGCGAGCCTTGCCCCCCCCCCCTCGATCTTCTGCTTCTTTCGTCATCGGGGCTCGACTTCTCGGAGCCGATCTCCCTGATGCTGTATATATATATGCGTCGACGTCGCGTACGATCGGCTTCTGCATCAGCGCAGCGCCGCGTGCGCGCGCACACACCTCGCCAGCAATTATATGCCATCATCGTTTTCATAATGTCATAATTACAGTGCGATTTGTATGCAGAATTTTTATTGTCGATCGCGATTGATACTGATGTATAGGTATGAAGCTGTTGGAAATGTAGGAGAGGAGCCGTAGCAAGTTAAGTCAAGATTAGTGATCTATTGATCGGGTATTGATGTAGATGTAATCTTTATACGGAAAAATTTTCTTGCATAAACTTGAAATTTCCAAGGAACGAACTATGATGGTTTAATTCAATTGTTATCTACGTAATGCTTTACTTAAGGACACTTTACTGTCCGCGAGTGCACGGGACTGTTATTCATAACTTTACAAATTTAACTCCATAGCAACAATCGTAAAAAGTAATTCTTACAGCTACAATCCAGCTATAGTACAGCGTGTATCCAATTTACGTTATAAATAGCGATAATACAGCCATAACCGTAAGCAAAGTTCAGCTTCGGCTTCCTCCATCGTTTATAGCTTTCGTTGTGTACAGGCGAAATTGCCAATACAATTTCTATACAAACCAACGGGCACAGCCAGCCAGATAGAGAGAGAGAAAGGGGGAGAGAGAGAGAGAGGCGCCATTCCGCAGAAAGCGCATCGATCGATCGGAAATAAAAAAGTCTCTCTCTCGCGGCGGCCGGCAATTATAACGCGCCGGTTACGCAACTGCCTGGAACTTTGTGCGCGCGAATTCCTCAGCGCGCGCTCCACACGTACACACCTCGCACGCGTACATAGTACATATACACATATATACATAGCGAGGATTTATTTTCGCGGTGGCAAGCCGATCTAATGATCGCCGCACGAGTTCTCCCATAAAATCCATCGCGTCCATCTATATACTCGATCGACGCGCGCGCCGCACCGCACCGCACCGCGCACGAGATAAAGTCTCGGCGGCGCGCCTCTAATAGCGGTAAGCGGGAAGTGTATTGGCTCGATGATCGCCGAGTGGTTATATACATATATATACACTGTACAGTATACAGCATACACGTAAACATCCCGAAGAGAAAGCTGAGAGAGCCCTCCGCTTTATTTGCTCTTCCTCCTTTGTTGTGGGCGCTCGCGGACTATTATTCCCCGGGAATGTCGACTACGCGCGTATTAGAGAGAATATCGGGGGCCGATTAAAATATTTCAAGAGAGTCGAAAGGACATCCCGGCTAATTGAGCGTGTCCCTCGAAAATAATGCCTTGGGAAATATATAAACAGGCAGTAATTACACGCGCGCGCCCATATCATCTCTCCTAATCCCGTTCTTCCGCGGAGCCCGCGGAGTGACCTGCCCGCGATCTGCTCTCTGCGCTGTGTACATACATGTGTATGTATCTGTATGTATATAATACGGGAGGAGAGGATGCACCGCTCCCCGGCCGCGGCCGCCGTCACGGAACGAGCCTCGCGCCGTTCTGCCTGCAAACTTGAACTTTCGCGAGAGCGGCTCTTTCTCTCTGCTCTCACTTGTGTGTATACGCGAGCTGCAACGAGCAGTTTTCGCGCTGTGTCGTTGAACGCGAGCTGCTGCTGCAGATGTACTTACATACATACGTATAAGAACGTGAGAACGATCCGCTCGATTTTCATGCGAAAGGCACGTCCCACGTGCGCGCGCGCGCGCTGTGCAGCAATACGAATTTTTCTCTCGCGTTACACACATTAGAAGAAGAAGAAGAAGAAGAAGAGAATAAGACGTGTCCGATTATCATTCGAGACGATTATCGTCCGCGGGGAGACGAGCCGATCGTTATCGCTGATGCTCGCGCTCGCGCGGCCTTAAAGAAGATTGCTAATAAGCCCTGGAATTTCCGGCGACGAATATTTTCAGCTTCACTGGAATCCCCACGCTCTCGCGCGCGGTTAAGGGAGGGGGGGGGGATAGAGCGCAGTTCTTCTGGTCGCGGCCATTCATCTTGCGCGCGCAGTTATACACGAATAACCGCTCGGGAAGAACTACATTATCATCGCCCGGCGTAATCTCGCACTTATACGTGCAGCGCTTTTTTTCCTACTTTTGCGCGCTGACCCCGGAGGGGGAAAGGAGAGTATAGCCGCGCGCGGCGTCGTTTCACTCTAAATCTTCGCGTTTCTCTCCGCGCTCACGATATGCGTATGTAAGTACGTATGTAGGTACAGCTGTACAGCTGCTATATGTGTGTGTCTGCCCGAGACCAGTTTGCGCATGGCCGGGGAATTAAGGAGAACGCGCTTGCTGTATACACGTATATTTTTTTACGCTGGAGTAGGTAATACGCGCGCGAGAGCACTCATTAAGCGCTTTGCCGAATGAAAGGAGAACGAGCCTTGATGCGGACCGCGACGCGTGCGCATGCGTTCCACGTGCGAATGTGCATATAGAAAGTGCTCGTACATATGCGAGAGAGACGAGCTCTATGTGTCTTCTTTGATGCGCGAGTCGTTGCATATACATTATATACAGATACATGTGTGTAGGATGTTCGGAAATGCTTTTGTGGGGTTTTGACGATCAGCGATTATTGACGTATATGGTTTAATGCCTAGGTGTGATTGATTATTACGATGAATTAATTGTAATTGTGTGCCTGTGTGTATAAGAAAAAAGCTTTGTTTTCTTTCCTAAAAATGATTACAAAATACAATGTTTTGAAAGTTTTGTACAATTATGATAATTGAATGAAAAAACTTTGAATACATCGCACATAACCCGAGACATAACCGCATTATCGCAAGATTTTCATTGAGATTCTAAAATATCTACAAGCAGTTCGAAAGGCCACAATGTGGTCCTGTCGCGAGTCGTGTTCTATACAACGTTCAATGTTCATGGCAATCGAGCACGCACGTATACGTGAGATTTTCAATCAATGTCACACTCAAAGCGTTCATTGCTATAGGTATATATACGAGGGTATATATATATGACGCGCCTGTAATAATAGAAGAAGCCCCCCAAGTTGCACAAACAACGGTACGTATAAAAGTAAGACAAAGAAAGCGTCGAATCAGCAGAAGCGAGCAGAAGCGTGTCACGCCTGATGGCATTAGATATGTTGTGCCTCAAGAGCCCGTTTCGGTCACGTGCACCCCCGCGCGCGGCTCTCAACAGTTGACAAACACGTCGACGTGTGTCGACTGTACTCCGCTCTATTGTCAGTGCTCACGCGCGCTTTTCGCTCCTCCCCGATGCTTTACTTGCATGCACGTATATGCATTGGTGAATCACAAGCGGTTTTTTTTTCCATCGATGGGCGAGAGTACCGAGCGCAGCGATTAAGCGTTATTTGAGAGAAGCAAAGAGAGAGGGAGACAGACAGACTCGTCCTGTGGGAGCGGAATGAGATAACAATTGACCGTCTCGACGCGGAGAGAGACAGAGAGAGAGAGAGGGAGAAGAGAGAAAACAGCCGCGGCGTCGAGAGAATTTCGTGCGCGGCATGTCACCCCCAAAGTGGAACGAATCGGCTCTAATGGAGGATAATTAACGTGCGCTCTCGTCTCGCTTCTCTCTTTTTGGGGGCGTGCGTGCGCGCTGCAGATCGAGTCTCTTCCATCTCGAGTTGATTCGTCAGAAAAGTCGGAATTCCACGGGCGGGCGAGGATTAATGACGAGCAGTCGTCGAAGAGCTCGTTTTTTCTCTTTTTCATTCAAGTCGCCAAGAGCTGGCGAGCTGCCTCTGGTGCCGCACCGCACAGTGTCGCATGCCGCGCAAACTCTTTCGGAGGCGGTTGCAACGCGCTATTACTTAGGCTCCTCTATAATTCGGAGGCAGCTCTCAGCGGCGGCCTGGAGTCGAGTCGGCAAACAAAGCTCGCCCGCGGAAAAATGCAGTGAAAACACACGGGCGGCGAAAGAAAGTCTCGAGAGCAGCGGGTGTGCGAGTCCCGACACGCCCGGGGAGCTCTCTTCGCTTGGCAAAACTCCATTCTCGCCTTCCTCGGAGAGGGAGAGAAAAAGAGAGAGAGAGAGAGAGAGTGAGCCGCTTCGAGCGAGAGAAGAAAGGCAAAACGACAGCCGTGTAATCCAGACAGGTATGAGCGGCGGACTCTTCATTGAGCGAGCGAAGCGAGCGAGGGAACACCCGAGCAAATGGTCAATGAAAGGGCCGAGCTGCAGTCCGCCAGCTCGTAATCGACCTGGAATGCAATCGATACTCCACGGACCGGACCTTTAAACGGGCGCAGGACTGGTCGGGACGAGATTCTCCCCGCAGCTGTAATACCTGTGCAAGACTGGAAAATTTAGTCGTACACGCGCATACCTGCGTACTCCGAGTATTTTGTGTCGCTCGGCATGGTGACGCGGAAATTGGGACGGAGCGTGAACGGAAATTGCCTCCGAAAGAGAGCTGCGGCAGTATACCAGCCGCGTGTGTAAACAATAATAGTCGGATCTAACTTTGGAACTCGACTTTACGGCGAACTTTTTGGCCCTCCTTTCCTCTCCTCCTGCGCGAAAAAAAAAATAACAGCCACTCTCGTCGCCCCCGGTCAGCGAAGCGCGCGCACACACACAGCCAACATCTGTCTGCGTCGGAACGCATCAACGTTTTCCTTTTCCTCTCTCCTTTCGCGCGTGCGTATACGCGTATACTTACTTACGTCCGTATATATACCTACGTTTCTCTTTTTTCCTCGCGCAAGCTCGTACGCGCGGGGCGGAAGACCGAATCGAAAATACACCCAAGAGCGCGCGCGCGCACCGCCCAACATCTGGCGACCACACGAATCTCGCGATCGGTTCTTTCTCTCTCTCTCTCTCTCTCTCTCTCTCTCTCTGTGCGGCAGTGTGACGTGTGAAAAGAGCGCTCTGCCCGGCTTTCCTTCGCCTCGTTTTTTGCCGCCGCCCGGAGGAAGTTATTAAATAACTTCATTATACACACACGCAGCAAACGAAAGCTGCAGCGCGAGCGGCGGCTTCGTTGACGCTTTTTTTCTGACCTCCCGCGGGGTACGAGGGACGAAAAAATCGGATGTTACGCCGGACGAGCGAGCTGCCGATTGTTGTGAGGGGCTATTGAATAATACGCGGCTGGAATGTTTTTTTTTCTTTTTTCTTTCGAGGAGAGAGCATTCCGACACGCCAATCTCACGCGATCGACATTCTCTCTGCGAGAGCCAAGAGAGAGAGAGAGAGAGAGATAGAAGGAATAACGTCCATAATGTCTATATTCTATATATATAGGAGGAAACGCACGTCTCTCGAGGACGCGATATACAAAAAGTGCACCGGCACAATAGCCACTGCGTGTCAATCGAGGCGATCGAACCCCCACGCCTACGCGCTCTCTCACACCTATAATGCGGACGGCGATCGATCGAGAAAAAAAATTCGATGAATGGCCGAGAGCTCCGAATTAATCCCCCCCGGCTACGTGTGTACTACGAGGACTTGTACCTCGACTTGTACTTATATCCCCGGCTGATCCGCGTTTTCTGTGTTATACATATATTATGTGTGTAGATTCTGTGTATATATGGATTTGAATAGATGCGCGCGAGCATCTGTATCTGTATATATACGCGCTGACTGATGTACACAGGAGAGAGGGCTTGGGAAATCGTGAGCGACCGATCGAGCCGGGAGAAAAAGAGAAAGAGAGAGCCTGCAATTATTTATTCCGAGTCGAGGGAGATGGAGATCCGTCGAGCGGAGAGTCTCTCTCTTCTCTCTTTCTCTCTCGTGGGAGGGTAATCGGCCTGTAATTAATTGTCTTTTCCAGCTCATTTTTATGCTGCAGCTTTCAGTGAAGATTAACGCTCGGGGCCGCGCGCGCGATGGGGTTATCTCACTCTAACTAGACGTATAAATACGTACATAATACATGCGTGTAATGAAACGTATCGCGCGCCTCGGCGAGAAAAGCGCCTTTGTGTCGTCGCAGCTTTCCTATATTACACACAATGCACACACCGCATACACACGCATATCAATGTAAACGGCGTGAAATATCTCGAACTCGGCCGGACAAAGGAGTTACTCACTACCGAGGGCTATAAACGCGGCAACGGTGCATATACATCGCTCTATCGGGACGTCCGAGACGACGAGGGGGTTGATACGACGAGCGCGCGCGAGCGTAAACCAATATATAAATGCGGCGACGACCGTCGAATCAATTTTTCTCACAGCTCTTTTCGAGGCAGACAATGAAAATCAAAAGTGAAAAAACCCTTCTCATCGCGCGCGCGGCGCATTCATGGAGGAAGCGCGCGCGTACTATATATACCTATATAACTCTTATAGTCAGCTCCGAAATTCGTCATAGCCGCTGCTCTGCCTCTCGGCTGCTGCGGCACACGTGCGACTGCAGTATAGTGTATACATAATAGAGCAAGACTGTGACTAATGACATTTCTCGAGAGTATTCCAGGTGATTCAACCGAACGCTGCTCACCGCTGTACATGATTATATAGCTATATACATTTCCGAAGATCAGCATCCCGATTGTTTTGATTGTGAGCGCGCGGCTTCTCGGCAGATGCGCGCGCCTCGTCTCTATCCGTCGAAGACGCGAGAGACAGAGAAAGAGAAGCCGTCCGGACGAGAGGCAACATTTTTGATTTTATCGATTTCGAGTGTGTTTACCTATCGGATCTGCTGTAGCGAAAAATAGCGTGGCTTTTGCTGACTGACGAGTGGCTGTATAATGTACATCCTTATTTCTATAAGGCGGTCTCGAAATTCATTCTGGAAATTCAAATTTCGCGCCACACACAGAGCGATTCGTAGAATTGCGTTTGGGGCAAATAATGAAAATTAAACTACGAGATGTTAACATTCGGTTGTTCGCTAACGATATCGATAATTATACCATAATGTATAATGTTGCAATTTTACCAATTATTGTTTGTTCATATTATATTTATTTTCTTAACGAAAGGAAAGCATCTCGCAATTTTTTGCACAACGTCGTAACGCGCCTTTACAACAATCCATTTTGTGCACGATGAACCGCATTAGGTACACGTCAGTATGTACCTACCGGAAAGCCTTAACCACATAGCAAAAAGAAAAAAAACGAATTCACGAGCAGAGCATATGCTACACGCTTGAGTAACGTCTCTCAAAATTCTTTTGCGCCTATTACCGTTATAACTCTCGCGGTCTTCCATGAATGAACCTCGGCTGCAGCTATAGGCTCGACTATACGTATATAATATATATAACAACGTTCTCTCCTCGGTTCCCTCGCTCTCTCTCTTTCTCTCGCGTCAATGAGGCTCTGAAAAATCTCGCCTGCATCAGCCGGTGTAATTATAACGCGAGAAAAAAGCGCGGACTGCACTGCACTACGTCCGGGCACAACCGGTATATGTAAGTAAGTAAGTACGCACGCACGCACAAGACTGCGCGGAGGCGCGAAAAGTAAGCCGCGAGGTGGTATACATATAGGTATATAAAATAAATGGAGAGCTCTCGATGGCGCGGCCCGAGAGAGAGAGAGAGAGAGAGAGAGAGAGAGATAAAAGGCGTAAAAGAGAGGAAAATCACCTCGTGATCGGGATTGGAGATGATGGCCGACTTATCGATGAGGACGTTGTTGTTGTCGGTGGCGATGGGACTACTGGGCGGCGAGGTCGGACTGACGCTCGGGCTCACGTGGAAGCCCTTGGCCTCCTTGGCCTGCCTCTGGGGCGACATCCTCGCCGGGAAGCTCAGCGTCTTCGTCCACTGGGAGAGTCCGCGAACCATCTCGGATTCTTCCTCCTTGCTTATGCCCTTCCGAAATTTTGTTCTCAGTCGCACACCACCGCGAAAACACACACGCGGACGTGCAACCCAGTCGGAGAGAAGCGAGCGCAAGTGAATGCTGTACACCTCGCAGCTGTCCGATTGTATATACGAATCGAGGTATACACTGCAGGAGATATACGGGATAACCGGAGAGCGCAGAGTATACAGAGAGTGAGCGAACGCGAGATGTGCACTGCTTGGATGCTCCGACTTGACTGAACTGTGGCTCGGCCCGTCGACTGGAGTAAAGCCGGTCGACTGGCGCACGCGCAGTTGTCTGCGTGTGTGTGTGTGTGTGTGTGTGCACGCGCGCGCCTGTAGGTGAGTGTTGTATACTGTTGTGGAAAGGAAGAGAACAGCTGCGTGTTGCCGGGGGCTTCCGATTGGTCGTGAGCTCCTGGCCTGCCGCGCGCGCGAGAGGGACGGAAACGATCTCGTTCTCGCGTTCTATCCGCTCGTCTCTCATCTCGCGAGAGGATGATGCTTCATTCGAGAGGAGAGGATACAACTATATGTGAGGTGTATACGCGTATACAGGTCTGTATAGCTATACAAGTTGTCGCGGCGCTATGTTATACGCTGTGCGCGCGCGCCGGATTTATTAGGTGGAAAAGGGAAGTTGTTGGCCGATCGGGAGCTGTTTATAATGTGCGCCTCTCGTGTTTTTTGCGCCGCTGCGCTGCTGCGGAGATCGGATGATCGCCGCTTGTTTTGCTTCCTCAAACGGGAAGCTTTGTGTAATAGCGGCAGTATAAAATTTTAAGCTTTCCTTAATCGCTCCTGGATAAAGTTGATTGTGGCACTTGAAAACTATGTACGCTCCAATCTCGAGTCCAATTTTCCTGTTTTCTTTTTTACGACAAATTTCTTCTTTTATAAAAAATATACACTTCTTATTTTCGCTTTTTGTTTAAATTCGGAATATAAGGCGTTCGAATTGAAGCGAAAGATGATAAATATGTAAAAATATATAACAGTGCTTTTTTATTCTTTAATGAAAAAATTCCAGAAGAACTTTATAAAACTATTGTATCTCGAATGAGTTCTTTACGCAGCTCCGCAAAGTCAATTACAGGCCGTTCAAAGATACTAAGGTTCAATCAATTTTTTCAATGTCTTCATTGCGTGGATAATCGGTCTTCGAGCTTGCCATGATCGACAGCTTATTTTTCATGTTTTTTTTTAATTTTGGCAATTCATTTATTCCATTCCATTTTACGATAAATTTAAGATATACAGGGTCCATCATAGTATAATTCACATCATTCCAGCATGATGATTGAGTGCAGTAGCACGAAAACACTCGTCCCTTGTTAATGCATCAGTGTAAAGGCGTGTCGTTATAAATGCCTGTAACACATTGCGTATCACACGTGATGCTCCGAAAGAGAAAAAAATGAATTATATAAATGAGCCCGATTTGTGAAGGAAAGGTCGTTCACTGCTCCGAACAAAGCCAGCAGCAGAGTCCAGAGAACTTTCATATATAGATACAGTATACACACAAACATCAGACATCGAAAGCGAGTCGCGGTCGAGAGAAAGAGGGAGAGAGAAAAAAGCGAGTCTCTCGACTAAAGAGATCAGATGGCTCTCGCGGGCTGCAGAGAAGAGAGCCGCGACGAGATAAAAAGGAAAAGAGCTGCGCCTGCGATGCGCGATGCAGTCGGCGCGCTGCAAGGGGGAGAGAAAGCGAACTCTCTGCGCCGCGGCGCTTTAAGCCGCGCATTTCCTCTCATTCTCTCCCGCGCGCGCTCGCTTTTTCGTTCCGCGCGCATTGAAGCGCGGCGCCGCGGCTCAAAACACCTAATTACTCCGCGTCGATCGAATTGCAGGCTTGCATTTAATTAGCGATTAATTCGCCGCCGGCGGGGGAGGAGTAATGGGTTCCGGATTTCGAGTTAGCGTATATTGTGCGTATCCCCCTCTTTCTTTTTTCGTCTAAACATTCACGGACGCGAAGGCGAGCGCGTAGGCGGAACGATCGTTTACGAGCTGCTAATAACAATGTTCGAAGGTAATAGACAGAGAGATCGGTTCGTGCTCGCCACAAGTCGGGCGTGAGAAAGGGATGAGCGATAATTGCAGCTTGATGTATATGTACACCGGACGAGCTTTGGCAGGCCGCTTTCCACACTTATGCTGCACGAACTCGAGGCTTTTCTTATACGAGATTACGTTGTGCGACGGTCGATCTCTTCATTTAGCCGCTGATTCTTATGGAAAATTCACGTGCTGAACGGATCGCCCACGGAGCTGTCTTAATCCCTTTTTAATGCGTGGCCTCTCGATCAGTTCGAACACTTTATGCGCGCGAGCTTAAAGGAGCGATCCGTCAGAAGCGGCGCGCAGGACGCGCCGATCGATCAATCGGAGTGAATCGTTGGAAGACGAAAAAAGAAGAGTGCCGCGGTACTCGAGGGAAATGCATCAGAGCGACAGAATGTGACGCGCGCGCGCCAACTTGAGCCGTACGGCAGATGCCGGCGTCGTAGAGGGCTTAGAATTTACGGATTCACTCGGTTCCTTCAAGGCGGAGGGGGCTCCCGTATATTACTCAATTAAAAATTTGAATTTCCCGCTGGAATTATGAGTCGATGAAAAATACGATTGATTTGCGTGTATGCGCTGGAAATAGTAAAAATAAAATTATGAAATCTAAGGAAAACAAGATTAAGTTGCTCTCCGCCGTCGTGACATAATTAGATGCGTATCTCTATACCTGTTGGAGTATATATCATGGAATGACAGTGGAGTAATAATTCAAATACCGTTTGCCAATATATTTAAATATTAATTTCAAATTTTGTAATATATCTCTGCGGTAGAAATTTCATCCCAAAGTTTCTAACTGTAACCGTTAAACAATTGTCATGGCTAAAACATTGACTGATGTCTATAGTAGGGATATGTAATTGTAAATATACTATAACATTATACATGTGCCATGTGCAAATCCACCGAATTTTGTAAACACCTAGGACGGAAAAGTTGCAAAAGATTTTCTTGAAGGTAGACCTACCAGACCTATTTTTTCTCGTTCCTTAGGTCATTCTGAAAGACAAAAAGCTCGCGTACATGACCAATCTTGGAGTATACTTTTTCTCGAACTTGAAAAATGAAAATAAATTAAAAAAGAATTTATAGATTTTTTTTCTCGAAAACTATAGACTTTTAAAAATATTTCATTAGAACAAAAATATCTTAAAATTCATCAAAGAATACTCTAAAATTTTTTCAGAATTTGTCAGGATATTTTTCGAAATTTCGATTTTTTAATTTTTAAAAAATCAAAAATTCGCATTAATCTGATTCGTCCGAGTTGTTTCTGAAATTTGGTGGATTTAGACAATACATATAAGTTTAGTATAAGTAACTATATTATTGTTAATGTTCAATAATCAACTTGACCATAACATGTAGCTAATTTATCGTTCTTTTTCTACCAAACAACATAACAGCAGAGTATAACACCACATCTTAACTTTTTCGTAACTTCATTTACATCCTCATATACCAATAATCCTGTCGTCTTTTCATCCGCATCAGGTGCGGCGCGAAATTTGAATCGACGCTAATGAGACACTCGTTTACAACTAGGTCTCAAAAGTAAGCCACACCTTATCCGTAACGAACATCGGAAACCGAGTATACGTACACGCACAACTTCATTAAAACGCGCAACTTGGACGAGTCGACGGGCAAGCGTAAAAACTAGAATCCTCGACGCAGCAAACGCTAAGAAAAAGATCGGCAAGAAAAGTCCACCGAGAAGACAAAAAAAGAGCCGCGGCCGAGTATACATTCGCAGAGCTAGTCAAACCGCTTTGCTTTTGGATTTTGCCTCTCGTCTATATTATAATACACAGCCCATTCAGAAATAACACGAACGAGCTTGTGTGTGTCACAGTCCTTTTAAAAATCGTCAGGAGAGCCGATCTCGCCGCCGCAAAGAATGTTCGCATCGCGGGCCACAGAGCTTCCCGCACAATAGCGAGTCTAGCCTCTTTATGGAAAATCGGCAAAAAGAAGCTATATAGACACACCGGACCGCGCGCGCGCGCGGCGACACCGTCCCCCCCGCACATAATAGACGATCTCTCTCTCTCTCTGTCTGTCTCTCTATTTCTCTTGGAAAAAGAGAGACAAGCGACTTTCTTCGCTGAAGACGAAGAAGACGAGGCTGCGCACGCGACGAGAGGAGCGAACTCGTCTTCCTCTCCTCCGTCTCCTCCCTGCGTTCTGCTCGGCGCTCGGATCTGGCACACGCCATGCCGTGTCCGTATATACTATATATATACTATACATACAGCCTGATATCGCGAGAGCCGGTCGTGACTTCTCCGTCTCGCGGGGAATGCGCGCGATCGTTCTCGGAATAAATGCGCGGAGACGCGCGGGGGGCATCTCTCCTCCGACGAGAGACAGACAGAGGGAGAGAAAGAGAAAAACGCGAAACGAAGGGGGGCGTTGCGGCCCGCGGACTCGGGACGCGCGCGCGCGCGGCAGCGACGGCGACTATGCAGCAGAAATGAAGAGCGGAGGACGCGGCGGCGAATGAAAACTCGCGCGGTTCGGCAAATTAGAGGGAGGACGCGCGCGGATTATTGTTCTTCGCGGTGTCACAGCGTTCAATTTCTCCGGCGCGCGTCGTTATGTATTGTATAGCTGTATTGTAGGCTCGTGGGAACACGGACGTTTCAGAAAATACGACCGATATGCGAGAGACCGATGATACACCCGCAGTGTGTCCAGGTGAGTGTGTGTGTGTGTGTGTGTGTATGTGCGATGTTTTGCGCGCAATCACTTTCGTATGGTTATACGGTTTATAAGATGTAAGCGCATCGAAAATCACTGTGAGAAGGTATGCAGATGGATCCGTCGCTTTCCACGCCTTGCCTCTCCGCATACGGACGCGTGTGCAATGTATACACCGCATACATACTGTATACGTATAATACTGCACACGCGAGGGACTTACGTAACTCCCGATCTCGCGGGGAGATCGGCAAATTACGGATCACAGAGAGAGCGCATGCGCGCGATATATATATATATATATATTATAAGACGTGCCTCGCGAAATTGGAACGCGCCTTATTGTACTCGTCTCGATTACAGTTGCGCGCGATGTATACGTTGTCAAATGATGAAAATTTCGCTTCGTGTGTACGCGAGATTCGCCGATAAAAGCGCGTTATTGAGAGAGACAGAGCAGTATCGGTTCGGATCGGTAATTGAGAAATTTACAGCGAGATCCATACACAGTACACACACACACACACACACCACATTCGCGCACCGGTGGGCCAATTCGCGCTCGCGATGGCGAAATTCGAGAAATTTCTTCAACAGCACAAATAGATACTTATCCCCAATGCAGAAATGCGCTTTATTCTCACAAGACACTCTCGCTAGTTATATACGCCTGAAATTCCAAGGCGTCGGATATCGCGTGTATAACGACGACGCATCAATCGAGCTGCGGATGAATAGGCCTCCGCCCATAATCACACTCCCGGGAAAAGAGAGCCGCCCCTGTTATGCCGCATAGAGTCGTATACTCGCCGGGAAAACCAGAGAGCTTTCGTTAATTCTATATATAATATTTGTATACAGCTTGTACGACGGTTTTCGTCTACCATATAGCAGGTATAATACCTATACACAAAGAGAGAAAGAGCATCGCACGCGGTTATACCGTCCGAGTGAAGAAGGAAGATAAGATCCTCTCGCGGGGACACGATATTCCGCGGCGAGAGAGAGAGAGAGAGAGAGAGAGAGAGAGAGAGAGAGAGAGAGACAGAGAGATACAGAAGAAAGAAAACACGCGTTCTCCAAGGCGCCGCACCCGGTGATGAAATGAGGAGGACGACTCGGAGGACGACGTGCTGCTTCTGGGCGGCGGGTGTGTGTGCGTGTTTTTTTTTTCAGTATTAAGTATGAGAGAAAAAAAGTTGGAGCTCAAGTGCGTAAGTATATCCCGGCTGCTTTCGAGAAAGGCACAGAGAGAAAGATCATGTTGCCAGGCGCGCAGGTGAGAAAGATAAAGAAAAAAAATGTTCCCTCCTCTGTCATACTCGACTGTCGCGCGCTCGCCGTCGTCGCGCGAAGGAAGGAGAGAGGAAAGAGATTCTATACGTGTGCACAGGTACGTAGTATACATTACTACATATACGTGCATATATGTATACGTATATCGTATACACACTTCTACATAATATATAATACAGCGAAGAGTTGACGTTCTCTTTCTCTCGAGCCGTCCAGCTGGCAGTGGCCTTCCTCGACCTTCCCCCCACCTCGTACTATACACGCCTCGCGCGAGGAGCCTTCTTTTTGTTCTTTTCTCTTTTTCGTGTGTGTATGTATATAAAAGTGTGTGTGTGTGTGTCTGCGTGTGCGCGCAGTATACACCTTGCCCACACTCCTGGGTCCTGGCTTTTATGAATGCGGACCACGTAAAGTAGCCGGGGAAATTGGCCGTTGAAAAATACGTAAGGCGGCATGAGCCGAGGCATGAGCCAAGCTGTGTGGCTCTCTCGGCTTTTCTCATCAGTCGCACATATTTTTTTTCTTATTCTAATTTTATCGATTCCCCGAAACTTCTTTGGACAGCTGGATTTTTCGCCGTTAGAACGGATTTTAAATCGAGAGATCACGTATGGTATGTATAGGGGAGATTCACCCGCAATATGGTTAATATTATTTGTTATATTTCGTGTTCGATTTCCGCTCGATTGCACCGGATGCTTCCTAATCTGTACGATAAATTTGTGGCAGAGAAAAAAGTTCGAGAAGAAGTTGGTAAAGTGTAGAATAAATTTGTCATTTTATCGTCTGTCAAAAGTTCATTTCGTAGCGTCAGCATAAATTCCAGAGATAAGTTTAAATCGCTGCAGTGCAGTATATGCTGCACCATATATAATTTATATCAACTTTTTTTTCTCCTGATAGTTCAGTCATTTACCTCATAGAGCTTCCAATTCTTCGTTTCCGCCTCGGTTTACACGCCAAGTCTCAAAAATGCTTTTTACAAAATTTTTTCCCCCTCAAATAATCAAGTATTACCACACTACTTTGCAGTGGTCATTACCCTGTTAGAATAACGAAAGTTCGATTAGAATAATTGTAACAACTAAATTTTAGATTAACTAGACTGCTTTGCGCTGAAAATGACTACGTAATTATGGGTAGTCATACCGAAAAGAAATTTAATTATCTACCTCGTCTCGACTGCTGTAAGAAGTATAACTCGTAAGAAGCAAACGAACACACCGATACACGTAGAATAGAGACCGCGCACGTGGTTACTCCGTCAAATCGAAGCCGCAGCGGTATACAAGAAATACTTAATAATCAGCTCTGAGAATTCCAACAAGTCTGAGCATATATCGTAAAAGCGTATAATAAACATCTCAGTCGTATAGTGCGCGGATGAGCAACTCCATTTACACGTATACATATATACTATACAGGTATATCTATATGCTCGAGGGCTCGTTACCAAGCCATTCAGGTATTTAACAGAGAGAGAGAGAGAGAGAGAGAGAGAGAGAGAGAGAGAGAGAGAGAGAGAGAGAGAGAGAGAGAGAAGGAGTTGCAATCGCAACCGAAAACACATTTTCATATTTATCTCCGTCGGCCAACTTTCCAGTCAAAGCTTCGTACATAATATTATAATACAAGAGACCGCCCGCGCGCGCGCTATATGTATATGCCTAGCTGTGCCTCGGACAGCGGTGCGGCAGCCACCGCGGCAGCAACAGCCGGTGATGTGTGACGTCTCTGAAAGGACTTGACCGCAATGCTCTCGAGAGACACGTGCACACGTGGTGCACATACCACATACCTCGGCCGCGGCACGGAAAGACCGGTATATATCTGTACGTCACGTGTATATAGGTATATACGCGTTGCTGTACACCGATACGGCTTTGAGTCGTAATGATCGCATATGCTTCTGCAGAGAGACAGAGACGAAGATGCGCTCCTTCCTCTCTTTCTCTCTCGCATTTCTCTCTCTCTCTCTCTCTTAAATGTATAATCCGGCTTTTGAAGCATCTGCGGCTGCTTTGTGCGGCTCGTCGCGTTTATATTCGTTTTGCCGAGGGGCTTTTGAACCGACGTTTTCAACGGATTTTCTTCCCGATCTATTTTCGCGTGTTATTCGCGGCACACAGACCAGACCAACCTGTTGCTTCGTTATCTTGATGGGAACACGAGAATTAGAAGAAGATATGCGGTTGCCCTGATGCCGAGCCTGATGCCGAATGGCTTGTGCGAGGGTACTCTTGAATCTATTATGTATACCTGCCTCGATACCTGCAGTATGGCTTGAAGCTATAACTTATAAATAATTGAATGCAGATGTGGCGTTTTTATGGAAATCGAGATAATCGTATCGAACGCATCTGTGGTGATTCTTTTTTAAAAGCCACTGTGGAAATGTTATGAAACATTATACCAGTAGTTAGTGACAACAATGTGCCTAATCGATTTCATTGCACTTGTCTGAGGCGTATAACTGAATAAATCTGCAATTGTTTGATTGGACTATTAAGTAGGATTACAACTTATTGTATTTTACATTTACGGCTTAAGTTGATGTATTTTAAGGTTCTAATTATTTCTGACTGAGTAGACGTATTCTAGAATCGGAGTATACGCTTAAATTGGTTCTATTTATGCGTGAACGTAAAGGAGCTCAGTATGGAGATCCATACTACTTCATATTCGGCGCTAATACCTTTTGCAATGGTGTAAAGACGCGAACGCGATTTTCGGGAAAATACAAAAAGTGCACGTGTTCAGTCATGCCTCGAAGACACAGATACACGTACAAAAGTTTTGTTGACTCAATACCTTTACACTCTTTCGCTATACAGCCTTGGTCTAAGTTTACACGTTTTTGGGGATCGGATATTTTCAATGGGCTCACGAATGCGCGTACGTAAATTGTGAAGCTTTCAAATTTGCGTGTACTCGAGCGCTTACCCAAAGCCGGAAAAGATTAAACTGTGTTGTGCGGGTATATATATAGGTCCCTTGCTTCGTACGCAAGAAACTTACCTGAAACAGAAAAAAAATCAGATTATACGTTGAGTAAAAGAAAAGCAGTTATAGTAGGTGATATAATACACGGGATGAAAGTATATTTAAATGTGCGGGGAACTGAATATACTGTGTTTACAAAGTTGTTTTTTCGTGGGCACTTGTGAGCCTCGTTGTGAGCTATATACTCGAACCTCGACTCGAACATTTTGAAAAACAATTATACAAAAAGCTCTATTCTAACGAGAGATGCTCAACGATTAAAAATGATCAAGCCGATTCACCTGTAACTAAACCAATTTGTTTGTAACTATAATAATATAAATAAACTAAACTATATATAAATAAACTACAGTCAAGACTTTGTTAGACGATGGAACGATAGGCAGTATTACGTAATAAGCGAACATTTAATTGTTTATTCCATCCTTAACATTGCGGCGCAAATTTCGAATCGACTTCCAAGCTCGTCTCCTCCTTACCATAGAAATAGACACACTGAAGATCAGACGCAACTCTATTCATTCATTCACTATAATTACGGCTATAAAGTCTCTCCCTCGCACTCAAAATATACTCGTATATACGAATCTCGCTCTCGTGCGACACGCGTATGAAAAGGTCACGAGAAATGCAGCCTATAAAACTCACGAATTGCTCCCCTCGTTTCTCGGAGTCATCAATATAGTAAGAAGCTCTTTATGGATCTCTCGGAAAATTTACACCGACGCGAGCTACCGAACTTACGCAGCTTCCCGATGTGTACTTATATATATGGGCCACTCGAGCATAAAATAGCGCGCGATGCGTCGAAAAATGTTAAGACAGCCAGAAGAGAAGAGGAACGAAATTCGAGTGCACACCGCGTGCTGCATCCTCGAGTGGCTCGTCGCGCATATGCGCGATGCGCCGCCTTCGCTACGACGAGCGGCTCTCGTAGAAAGAAATTCGAGATCTCGCACTCGAGCCTCATCCCTACACGTAAAGGGAGAAACGCGACGCTGATGCTGGATTTTTAAGGATTAAAGGGAAGAAAAGGAAAAGGGAATACGATAGTGAGGATTTTCGTGAGTTTGGATTATTGTTGTACGCGTAGGTGGGGTGTGTTTGGAAATTTTCTGTTTTCGTTGGAATTGCATACAGCTGATCTGGGTACGCGCCGCTGTTGAAAATTCTTGTATACGATGTATTTTGAGAAGCTTTTTGAAAAGTGTACGTTTATAAAGTAATACAATTTCCTGTGGATGTGAAGTAGAAACGAGAAAAGGGATCGAGAGATCGATGTAATCGTAAATCGAACATAAATGGGACGGAAAAAGAGGGAGAGGTTGAAATAGACGGTTATGTGCGACTGCGGTGACTTCCTGTTTTCCGCTTTCCCGATGTCTAAACAATTCGCTCTTCGGTTTCTACACGAGCTATATAAGTAAATAGCTCTCCATTCAGGAATTGAGGGATACAATATTGATGATTTCCTGCAAGTCACAAGCCGCAGGAAAACTTCATTCTAAAATTTCTATTTCAGTTTCTTGCAGTTTCACGTTGTAGCAGCGATACCTATATTTCGGTAATAGCCTTGATAAAGGTAGACGAAACAAAAAAAAATCAATAAACTACTATACATTTAATTTAAATATACGAATACTGATTATATCAAACTAATTTAATCATATTTTTTTAAGTAATTAGATAGCTCGTTAGATTGCTATTTTAAAGGATGTCATAACGCGATTCTCATATTACATAGATTCAATCAATTCTATTTGGAAAACTAATATTTCTTCTGAGTGTGAATTCGAAAAAAAAGATCCATATCCCCAATGGATTCTCCGGATCGATTACGCGTAAAAAAACCCATAATAATCCATCAAATGCTCAACACAAGATTAGACGCTGCATTGGATACGTTTCCTCGATGGCATCACATACAGCCGCAGAGTACCCTATTCATACATTAGCATATATTGGAGAGTCATCGTGCACTGTATACATATACGGGCGATGTTTGACTCTTTGCGCTCAAAAGTATTGTGCAGTGAGGTGGACATCTGTCGCGACATACTGCCTAAAACTTTTCATGGCATTCAGCCTCCTGTTACACCATTGCACCCATTGTGGGCTTATACAATATATTTGCGAACGGGTTTCCATCGTCATCGCTGCCCCTCGCGCGTATTTCAAGAAATTCTGGTCAACAATGACGCGCTTCGTTCTCTTGGTGTGCTCAGTGAGAAAAGACAGGTCTCGCGTGTTATACACATAATTATTAATATTTCAAACATTTTAAAACTTTTCCCTGTTTCACCGATGCGCACACTTTTCCCTATTATAACGTTTCCGCAAACAACCCGTGAAATACGAGCGAGAGCATATACGAGTAATTAACTTTAACGCAATTAACATGATTTTCCATTTGCAGAAAATTTAATAATAGCACATGAAGTTGAGTGCGCGCATCAGCGCGAGTGAAAACTGCAAACACGCTCCCATCTATTTTTGAAGAGACTCGCGAAGAGATGAAACTTTCGGATAAGCCGTCGCTTCGGTGAAAAAAAAGAAAAGAAAATCGTCGGATAATAATGACTCGAGAAGTGAGATGAAAAGCGAAGGCCAACGTTCGCTTTCATTATGCGCGGGAGATGCGCAACGCCAGTCAGTTATTAATCGATGCATGTCCTAAACAGCGTGCAAATGCGATGCGTAACGACGTAAATATACCTATACATATTGCATTCATGTATATGCAGTGAGAAAAATAATTGCTACCGACAATTGAATTTTCATTGAATATAAACGATAAGTATACGGGTTTTAGATACTCAATATTTTGTATTTAATTATAATTCGAAAGCATAAATAATTAATCTCGTAATTAATCTTGTTATTTACAAAAGATGTTAGGTATACTGTATAACGAATTTATATTTATATGAATGAGTGAAATTATTCGAGTTGTAATATCTCGTGGTTTGTTACACCTATAATTTAAGCAATTTAATTAGTTTTCTATTGCTACGCCCCGGTGCGAAATTTGAATTTTTTAATTGTCTATCACATCTCCTTATACAATTACTTTTTTCCGAAATCTCATATTTCTTATACGTACAATATTTGCCTTTATACTACCAGTTTTCACAACAAAAATACGACATCAAATACATTGCTATGTCCACAAATAAACTTGCATTAAAATCCCAAAAGTGAAACCATTAAAATATCCCGAGTCGCTACACTCCATCAGTTCTCGGAAAATTTATGTAAGTAGCTGCTCTCGAAGCACATACGAATCTGTGTACAAAGTCTCGAATATTTCTTGACTCGCTTTCCATTAGCTCTCTCGAAGCCGCCCCCTCCCCCCTCCCGTAAATCAACAATTCGCCCAAAGCCCCCGCAAAAATAGTCGCGTTGCGGCTATTTAGCTCGTAGACTACATAACTATATGTAATATGTATATACGGATAATCCTCGGAATAGAAACAAAAATTCGCCTCGCCGCTCGTGCCCCGAAATCGCGCGCGTGCCATCGAAGGCAGGTGCTAGCGATCGCCGCTGCAGCTTCCCCCTGCTCGAAAGCGCCCGAGTTCTCTCTCGGAATCGAGAAATCCTTATTCATACACACAGAGGGACGAGGATCGAGATCGACCGGTGCACTGCAATGTGCATACACCGAGAATGCATTATATATATATATATATATAGGGGGACCATTCAGCCGGCGCGCGCCATGTGCACGAATTATATTGTGTGTGGCGTGCACATATATGTATGTATATGTATAGGCTCCCTCTCGTTTCCATTTATAATACATTATATGCACAGGCGTGAAAACCCGTAATACGAATCGGGAAAATCGATTCGGGATTTCACGCCGGGGGATCGGCTGCGCCGAGTCGAAAATCGGCAGATGCGCGCGCGCGACGATTTTTCGTCTCTGTATATGTGATTCCATCATTTTTTTTACTGCGGGCTCGAGCGATTATTAGGAGACGCAGCTTCAATAACAGAAACGGCCGAGTGAGGAGTGATTTTTTTTTGGGAGTCGATTTTTCCGCCGTCAAGCCGAAACGCCCGAATAGAGCGCATTGATTTTTCTTTTCTATATGTGTACACAAAGAAGCGATTCCTCACCAATCCTTCGATATTTCTGGCGCATAATGCAGTCCCGCGTTCGTCGACGCAGACGAAAATAACTGTTACAATACACCGCAAGTTTCGCAAGTGCGCAAACGTACGAAACGGCGGCGCGCACTGGAACAGAATAGAAAAAAGAGTCTCGCTCGCTCTCTCTCTCGCAATCTTCGTGCATAATGACCGAAAATCCTGACGCAGCTTTCCACCCGCGCGATGTAATTGCATCATTGTCAATACGAGGAGAAGAGCTGCCGGTCTACTTCCCATCGGGAGCGCTGAGCGCCGCGGCTATTCGGACGCGAATAGGCCATATATTGGATTTTCTAATTGGATCGCATCGGGGTGCTGCACACCATCCGATTTAGCCCGATGAACTACGGCGTCTTATCGCGTTATGCGACTCTCGAGCGAAAACTCGATCGACGCCCTGTATCCATATACATAGGTATATAATATATATATTGCAGACGAGGTTGAGGTCGCTATACCTGTATGCTAAGGCGAAGCGCCTTCTAGTTTGCGCGCTTGATGAAAGTGCGCAGAGCCGACGAGAGAATGAGGTTTACGGAGCGATTATTTAATTAGCTCGCTGACCGGCGATGTGTTAGTTTAACGCGTATAATCGATCGAACGTCTGAACTGAAACGATACTGTATAATACGTGTTTATAATGAAAGAAAATTGGGAACATATATATCTATATAACGTTTCACAGAGTATAATCGTGTTATTACAATGCGATGTTTTTGCGAGCGGAATAACAATTATAGACGCGACCGTGTATGTTAATGTTTTTAATCGTTGCGTGCGACAATTGTCCAATGCCCAGCGTATACGACAGTGTAATGAAGCAAGAGACAACCGACAACGAGCCAACGATCGAAAGCGTATTAAATGTCGATCTTTCGTCATCTATATACCGATCTCTGTTATTATACGTCTATATACAGTATACACAACACTTTGCAATCAGCCGGAGCCGCGCATTTATTGCGGCCTACACTGACACGAAAATGAGAGAAGTTTCGAAAGCTCTCGGTATAATATTATGGCGCATTGTATAGAGCGCGGAAGCGCTTGAGTAGTCGAGGGTCGAGAAAAAAAAATTAGCATAACACGTGAGCCGCAGACGCGCCGGAAAAACGTCGTCTCTCGACACCCCTTGATGAGAATAAAATCGGCAAAACGTGCCTCAACACCTTGTCTCTCGCTCTCGCCCTCTCGAAAGCTGGCCCGCACTTGTGGCCCAAGTGCCGCTCTCGTCTAGATCCTCGAAAATCCTGTAGGTAGCCGGTACGCGCACAGCACAATCCAGTTATAGAGGCTGCTCGGGGAGGCTGCCAGAGCGCGTCCCTGAGGAATGTCGCGCGCAGCGGTGCAGCCGGGCACCTGGTGTGTACCTCTCGTCTCTATACGAACAGCTGTCACTGCGCGGCTGCGGCAGCTGCAGCTCTCTCTCTCTCTCTCTCTCTCTCTCTCTCTCGTGCGCGGCGGCGGCGGCGGCGGCAGGCCTGCGCTGCTTATTAACACAATATCGCTGCGGCGCTCTCTTTTTTCTCCAAAGACCACCTCATCCTCTCTCCGATGCCTCGCCATCCCGTATATGCGTATCATGTGCATTATACCTATGTATATGGAGTCTGGCCTCAATTTTCCCTCCCGGAATCCATACAGACTTTTTTCGGAGGGTACATCTATGCGTGCGTATATAGCCGCTGGAAAAAGGCGGCTGCGCGGCGAGCGCGCCGCGTTCCCCCCGTCGGCTCGTAAAAATCACTCGAGCTCTGGACGCGAGAGCATATATGAGGGGGCAGGAGAGGAGATAAATCTGCCGCGCGAGGCACGTGCCTGATGGCGGACGCGCTTCTGTTCGAGTCTTAAGTTACGCGCCTGCATTCGGGGGTTGCGGAGCGCTTGTGCGGAGGAAACGACGATACTCGAGACCCTCTCCACCGATCTTAACGGCACTTTTTACGGGGGATGACGATGGAGACTTCCAGGACGTATTTTTCCATCTATTTCGGATGAGCAGTGTGTACTATACGGAGCGAAACTATATTTGAACGCGGCAGATTTATAACTGGAGAAGATTGCGCGTTACCAATAGTTTAAATCGGCGACGTTGTATCGAAAGCGTGCTCTAAGGTTATATATAGTTGTGTGATGTATATGGGAGTAAACGAAATATTTCCGATACTTATTGAGGCTTGTTTTGCGGGCTGTAATAAATTCCGCATAATTAACCACAAAATTGTAATTTAAGTATATATATACACTCGAGTATATAATTGCGTGCATTACGCACCTAATTTCCAAGTGTGCGTAACGATATACACGTTGTGTCCACAGAACCAGTCAATCTCGCTGCATTGCAAATAGAAAGTGTGCAACGCACTCGCGGTGTTTTCTAGACTGCGCAATACGCGTAATTCATTAACGAGCCGATCGACGCAGATCTTCTCTTTCTTATACACGCGCATTACACCGGCGCTTCGACGCAAGCACTCGTCGCTTTCCCACAATCCATATGGCGACGATGCCGCGCGCTGAAAAACGCCTAGTGCAACCAATCGCGCTTGCACTTACAATTATAAATTGCGAGGGAAGATCGTCTCTCAATACGCGGAGAAAATCTCGAACGACTCGCTCTACAGTGAATTTAAAATACGCGCGCGTGGTGTATTGCGCAATATAGGCTCGCGTCGCTGTGCTGCAGGGAAAAAGCGCCGACGAGACACGCGGTCAATCGCCGCGCGCAAAAACTTCCCGACGCACTTTCGCAATATGCGCCGCATCTGCGCGAGCTGCACTGCTGTACATGTATATACCTATAAGTATACAAGTTGCGCGTCGGGATATTGTATTGCAGGCAGAAAATGAAGGATCGTCGCGCGCTCGCACGGGGGGGCGCCTTTTTCCTATATAAGTACGCGCACGTGTCGCGCAGACGCGCGTATAAAGACGACTGCGGCGGAATGCGAGCTTTTCTCACGGATCGAGAAAACGCTTATTAATATGTATGCGAGCAAGGGTGCGCGCGGTGGGTTTTTCGCGCGAAACACACTGTCGGCGTTGCTGCGGAGCGCCGAGAGTCAATTGCCTGGGATATTTCGAATTCCGAGCGCGCGCGTTTTCTTCGCTCTTCGTATATAATATATACGCATAGTACAAATGCAGATAGACGACGAGTGGGTTATAGATGCGGAGTTTTTTTTGCGGGATAGCGATGAAACGCTGTGATGGAAGTGATGGAAGTTTTTTACTAGCTGCGCGTGCGATTTTGTGAGTAGAGGATAGTCAGCCGGTATGGGTGAAATTGTGCTTCCGGCTTGCAGATTTAGCGCTTCCCAGTAGCTGTGTCCAGGGTAAATTTTTTTAAATTTATTTATAAAAGTATTGCAATAATATAATTTTTTTAATTTTCGAAATCCTGTAATCACATTGAGATTAAATAGAAGCCAGAGATTTGAATGCTTTTTATAATTATGCGAAATTTAAGTACTGAAAGAAAGCATTTTAATTGTTTAAATTGATTGCACTTTATTAACATAATTATCCTGATAAAAAATTTAGAATTTTAAAAGTATAACATGCGGTTGAAAGTATTATTAGTGCGACATTAAACTATTTTAACGTTGAAACTCGCCTTGAAAAGTCCAAAATTTTCGCAGTGCTTTTTTACGAGACATGCTGCTTTCTTGAGTCTAATAGATTAGAATATATTACAATATGATAAAGCGAAACTACAATATAAAATTTGTATTTTCACTCTATCACCTGATAGACGGTATGCACAATAAATTGTACCAGTTTTTAAAAATAATTCTATCTTTCTGATCGTTAAATCGAGCGTTGAATCCAATCGAGACGCGACGTTAATACTATTAACATCGCGTCACTTTCCCAACCCTTCATTACATGCCAACGATTTTCCGATTCATATGCAGAGCGATCGTCCCGCGCATCACAGAAAATAATTCAAGCAGCTCACAAAGACATCCTCGATATTATATAGGACAGTCGATGAATGGCCCGCACGTTCATTGAATTTCATCTGTTTACAGCCGAGCGAGAACCCCGACTATATAATACTTTCTCCCCCAAAGACGTCTCTCTACGTCTCAATGACTCTCGTCGCGCTTCCTAATCCCTATCAGATTCGTCTCGCTCTTCGCGCTATCTGGCAACACTCCGTGAGCGCGAACAAACAAACCAACTATACGTGCCACGGCATATAACCTTTACACCGTCTCCGTCTATGTACAGACCCGCGCGCGGCTAATAAGCTCGAGCCGAAGAAAAAAGTTTTTTTTTTCCATCACGATCCAGGTAGTCCCGCTTCGCTTTCTTTAGATAGGAATAAAAAAAATCTAACGGTTCACGCACCCGCACTCACAATACACCCTCGCGCGCACGTCTGGTAGACAGTTAGACGCATACGTGGATGGTACGCGCGCGTCTATCGCGTATATATATAAAAAAAAAAGAAAGAAGAAAGGTATAAGCGAGGTCCGAGCCGTAATACATAATGTGTAAATGCGCGCAGTGAAAGGAAGGAGAGAAGCGGATGCCCTCATGCTGAATCAAACGGGTGGATGCGCACGCGCGCAGGAGGTGAGCGGAGGGACAAAGAGGAAGAAAATGAGCGCGTGAATGAGGGCGGACGCGTGCTCTTTTTCGGTCGTGCGCTCGGTGCACTCTATACAGAACTGCTGCGCGAGTTGGGTATATCGGGCGGGTATATATATTATATACACAATACCGTCATCCCCCCGCGTAGATGCGCTTCGAAGGAGGAGCAGGAGGAGGAGACGCACCGGTGCGCTCAACTTTGTTGGCTCTATTCGACGACTTGTGGCACTTTGACAAGCATTGAATTTTTTTTACAAAAGTTATAGCTCTTTTCATTATTGGTATTTTTGAAATGAAAAAAAAATTTGGTAAATTTAGAAAAATGAGTTGGCTGAAATTTGTTTCCTTTTTGTTTTAAGCGAAGAATAATTATAACATTTATTCAATATTGAAATCTTAAGATAATATAAATATAAGTATAATTAAGCAATTATTTTTGTTAGAATATATCTGCGAATTATTGATGTTGAAGGTTACAGATGCGAGTTTATGTATTTTATGTGGACTAAATATTATATATAATTGTGTTTTTTAATATAAATGTTTTTCTTTTTACTTCTGTAAATATTAATTGTATATACGTTTTTTAAGAAAGATATTTATTAATCCGTGTTATATAGCTCTCACATAATATATTATTATTTTACGATCAAGTGGATATGATTTATTTTACTTCGTAAATAATCTTGCTAATACTGAAAACAGGCTGAAAAACAATTTGATTCCAGCATTTCCCGACATTTGCGTAATTCGCGACGGAAGGTCTACAAGACGAAACTACTCCGCAGGAAAAACTTGTTATATTTCGCCACAAGAAAAAAGCTGTCTGATGGCATTAACTTTTAAAGCCACAAGCCTTTTCCCGCACTCCTCTCGGTCTCCCCCCATCGTGAGTTGATTGCTCATATAAGCGGCTGCGTATAAGTATACAAATCGTCGGTAGAGACACACAGTCGTCGCGATGGAATCAACAGCGCGGCGGATAAATTATGAAATTTAAAAGAAGCACACACCAGCTGACACGGGACTATAAATCATGATCCTCTATGCGGCGAAACCCCCGTAAAGCGAAATTAGCGAGGCTGAATAGCCCGGAGCGAGCGATGCCGAGCGTAAAACGACATCTGTTAGTCGAAGGCTCGTTCCAGATATACATAGGGGTCCGAAAATTTTCTCTCTATACACACTGCAGAGACGCACACGCATACCACCGAGCCAAAAGGCATATTATAGCCGCGCGCAGCTCTCGGAAAGAGCGAGCGAGCGAGCGAGAGAGAAAACATGAGACTCACGTACCCTAACGCAGGCCATCGGTGGCGGCGGCGGCGGCGGCGGCGGCGGCGGCAGTGGCGGCGCTTCCTCATCGGCGATATCCTCCTCGGACGCGGCAGCTCTCAGCCGCTGCTGCTGCTCCTCCTGGCTCTGATGCCTACCGCTGCGCCGATGCAGCCTCTGACCGGCGATTTCGGAGTCGAAGCTCTTTCTCCCCTGCATGAAGCAGCCCGCGCAGGCACTGGCCAGCATTATATTATCTCCCTCGGGCTATTGTCGCCTCGCTGGACCTTCGCCTCTGCGCCTATATACCTATATTATTCCCTGCGCCCACGCGCTACATGGGCCTCTTTATTGTACGTGTGCATATAGAACGCGTCAATGGGCCTGTATGCAATATACATGCACACACCACAGAGATACAGAAGAGCCAGCTATACGGTCGGCAGCTGAGCGCGCGCGCGCGCGTGTATACACACGATGCGCGAGCGGAGAGGAGGCGAACTTCCGGCCACGCGCGCGCATCTGCCACACGTGGTCGCAGCGCCGTGACCGGTGTGTATTAGCTTATCGTTCCAGCCACGCGAGCGAGTCTATACTGCGCGTATACATATAGGAGATATACGTACGAGCGGTATGTATGTGCATTATATTGTATGCACGCTCGAGCTACGCGCTTAATTAAGCTCCCCCCCCACCCCTCCCCTGCCTTGCGCTACTGCAGTCCGCGCGCTGCCGCTGCTGTTTTTTTTTCTATTACGTTATAATACGCCTAATGAATTATTCATTCGGGACGAGCATTAACCCTGCGATGCACCGCGGGGGAGAGAGAGAGAGAGAGAGAGAGAGGAGGTGGGGAGGAGAGCGGAGTTCACGGAGTGCAATGCCAATGTGCGCGCGGTGTGTGCCGTCTGTACAGGAAGAAGGGCGAGATCTTTTCTTTTTTTTGCAACGCGTGCACGCAGACTGAAGGAGCAGTCGACAGTCATAAGTATTACAGACGGATTAGCGCGCGCTCGGGGGACTTCTCTTTTCTTCGATGCGCTGCCGGGGTTGCTGCTGCGCGAAGGAGTGTCGTCGCCCGCCTGCGGGATCATTATATTGACTCGGCGTGTCTGACACCCTTGGAAATCTTACTCCATTGTCGTCGCGTGTCTAAGGTCTTGCTTCTCCCTTAAGAAGCTTTGTAATTATAGATTTTACGATTTTTTTTTCCAAGCCAAGCATATTTTGGACGCGAATTTTTAAGTTTTAAGAGTGAAAGTCGCTACTGTCCAAATTATTGCGTGTAAATTTGAACAAGTGAACCAAATTACATTTTTCGAATTCTCAGCATTCATTTAGTTCTTTTTGGTGTCTTTATCGCACTTATTTCAAAATAAAATAATTGTTATTGATATTTTTTATGATTTGTTTTTAACAATAGCTAAAACAGTACAAACGAATTATTAAAAACCACTAAAATTTGTTATATTTAAATCGTAAGTACAAGAACAATTTACCAATTTTGAAGTATTGCGTAATTATGAAATACAATTTTGTAAAAGCATGAAATACCGAAAGATGAATTTTCCTGTAAATAACCGGATAATTGAAGCAAAGTCGATGAAACACGCATGAATATTTTTGAAGATTTAAATTCAGTAAAAGCCCATTACTTGCAATATATATATATATAGACTCTTTGATTATTATTACTATCATTACCACACTTTCATAATTATACTTATACGGGCAAGAGCTATAAATTAGTTAATAGAAAGCTCGTGCATATATGAATTGGTATAGCAGTTTTTTCCCCGAGACTTTTTTCTCTTTAATATTAAGTGTGCATACACGACATGATTATATTTCACTGAAGAAGCGCTCGATGCTCGTGGGTCAACCCCATATACGCATTAAATCAATAAAACGCGCGGCGGCATGTACGCAGCGGAAGTAGGAACGATCAGAATTATCGTAACGGAAATTAAACTTTCCTGATGGCACGCCAGATTGAAAGGTTTTCATTAAAACCAATTACCTCTCCTTCATAATCGAGTCCCGTCGATTGATAAAGAATTCAATTCTACGAGATTGACAATATAATCACCGCGCATACAAGTATAACACTCGAACTCATGATACACACCACATCGACATTCACAGAAAATTATTTTGTTGCAACGTAATCATCGAGCTTGCAACAGCAGTCGTAAAATCACTGCTGCGTGTGCAGCGCGCAAAAAAAAACATTTTCTCAAATATGTATCATTACTTACACACAGCGCTGCTTCTATATAGATAAAGAAGAATTCCGAGTTGCGGCATATAGAAGTGCGCGCAGGTATCGTGTGGGGAAAAAAGCGGCTATAATAAAAGAATACAAGCGCAGCAGTACAGGAGAGAGACGCAGAGAATGACTGTACGGCGTATATATAAGATACACGCTACACACTTTACGCAGTGTGTATTCACAGAAGAGACCCCAGCTCGTTATATAGATATTGTGATTTCCGGTATGCTTCTTTCAATGCTAATTTTCCTCGCGGCTCTGCTCGCGCGCCCGTATATATATATATATTATATACCGCGTATGTATAACATACGGTTTACCGAGTGTAAGACGCAGACGCGCGCGCACGGAGAGAGAATAAACCGTTTGATGAAAATTGAGATCGGCGCGCGCGCGCGCGCGAACAGCGGATGAGCAGCGCGAAAATCGCACGCCTTTTGTAGGTTGCGGAGCGCTTCTCCCCTCGTTCATTATACATATATATTTTTCGAAATTTCCTCAATACGTTATAATATACAGTTGGATATCGGCTAACCAGCCTCACTCTCTCTCGAGAGCTGAGCCATTCAATTTATCAGAAGCATTTGAAATTTTTCATTTCTTATTGTGCAGCGCGTGGCATGGCTTTTCGAGTTAATTAATATAACGTTGCTTGCGCTTGCGCGGAGAGTGAAGCGATCGGCGCTGTGGAATTCTATGCGCTATATGTATATGTATACCGCGAGGAAGAGACTCGCGAGGCTTTCCATTGAAAGTAGCATACTCGGCGTGTGTACGAGAATAATGACTTTTTTTTTCTCTCTCTCTCTTTCTAGCTGCGGTTTCTGCGGTGAATAATTGAAGCGTTACGTTCATGACCTCAAACGATTATGTGAGTAATGTTTCTTGAACGCGATTTCGCATCGCCGCCACGGCGCTGTAACGCGCCGAATCAAAAACAAGCGATCGTTTGTAAATGCGTATGGTGTACACACGTATTTTGATTTTAGTTGCGCACTATGGAATGCGCACCGAGAGGTGCGAATGGTCTCGCGCGGCGATTACTTGCCGGTAAAGTTATGCACCTACATGTACGAACACCGAAAATACAGATAAAAATGAAGGCAATGGCAAACATAGTCGATATTGTATATTTTTTGCAAAATTATCTTTAAAATAGCTGTGTATGTTATAGATTTGCCGCTACAAAAATTAAAGGATGTCATCCGTTATCGCGTGCATCGCATCTCCATAGGCAAAAATAATTCAATGTGTGCCATTAGCCGATAGTTCGAGCTTTAGCAAATTATACACGCGGCAGTAGTTGATCCAGATCTAACGGCAACGGCCGCCGGGCTCGGAGAAATCCACTTTTCCCGCGGCTTACGGTAAACCGCAAGCGTGATGGAAGCTTCGTCTTTCAATTATTTTTATTCGTTACAGTTAAGCAGCGCGTCTGGCCGTGTCAAAACATCGATTTGCACGAGCCGCTAAAACAATCGGTGTGTATCGTCTTCGTCTTATTAGCGCAGAGACCCCCAACGCGCGTAAACGCAAAAGAATCAAGGTGAACGCGAATAATTGAAAAATTTCCTCGTGCATAACATTGAAATTCCCATTCACGCACGAGTAAGCTGACGCGCAGAGAGCGCATTTTGCAATTCGCCGCAATAAATCTCAGGGAATATAATGATTGCGGGATATATTCACGGACCAGTAGCTTTTACTCTCTTCGTTTCGAGCAGTGAAAATTTCGTTATACCGCGGTGCGCTATTAGGAGTCTTTCTATACGGCTTGAGAAGAGCATTGAAATTTATTTTTTTGTCATTTATAGTGATAAAATAATTGCGCTTCTTGATGCGTACTGCGACTTTTTAATATTTTCGAGAGTTATTTTAAGTGATGTGCTCCTTTGACTAGTGTATGCAAAAAAGTGGTTTTCAAACGTATATTTTTCAATGATCATCGCGGAGACAATGATTAGCTTCTCAGAAACTTGACGATTTAAAGGAGCGTATTCTTGACGGTAGTCAATTGCAGACGTTCATTATTAAGCCATTCACAACAACTCGTTTTAGCCTATACGTATTTTCCAATGTAATCGGCATGAATATTTATTGCTGGACTGGTGTATTCTTTACTGTGCGAAAAAGCAATCATTGAGCAGTAATGGAAAACATTACGCAACAAAGAAAGATCATCATCTTTTTGGTTCGAAATTATACCTAACTCAAAATCTATAATGTATACAGCCTCGGTTGGCGTAACCGTTAATCCTCGCGTTAACCAATTTTCGAATTACGAAGGTCATCGGGCCAATTATCGCTTGGCCCTTTTTGAACACGAAATTGCTCATAAACACGGGATAAAAAAATTACACTCATTACGGATTGTAATGAGCGTAATTTTTTACGCCATATTAACGAGCACACGACACACACCGGCCAAGACCAGCGCATTTAGTTTCGATTTAGGCCACACACTTCGTAGCAGTGATTTCTCACGATTCGAAACTCCTCATCCACTCGATAAAAACTAATAGACTCCCCAATACGCATCGTCCCCTATATATATGTATAAGAACCACGAGGCACACACGCCCGCACGACGAAGTTCGCTCACCTCTCCGTACAGCACAAGCGCGACACAAGTAACATACCGATTTGAAAAAGAAAAGGAAGAAGAAGCCTGCCACCCGCAAGTTCACATCCGACATGTCACTCGGTAATAACCATAAAACAACACACTCGATCAAACCGAAATAAATGCGGGAAGCGATACTTCCCACAGGCTCTCCGCGTATCACGCGACCATCTCGCGGCTGCGGCAGCGCAGCCTCGAATCACATACGCGCGCCGCGCGACAATCGATATATAGGTATATTGAAGCCGATCGATCGGCGCGATCGAGAGACGCGAAATCGAGCGGTGCGCGGCGGCGCATATAGGCGCGTGTCACCTGCGGCGGTACCGGGACTATACTGCCTCCCGATGCAGCCCGTCTCCGATAGCCGCGGGTACATAGTGAGAGAAGCGCGTAAAAGCCGTGAGCGAAAGAGAGAGAGAGAGACTGTGTGCTGCTGCAGTTGGCCGATCGCGAGCAGCCATGAGAGAGAGAGAGAGAGAGAGAGAGAGAGAGAGAGAGAGAGAGAGCGAGAGACGGGAGAGGAGCCGCGGACTTTCCCGCACACGAGAGTGACGCGTGTGCTGCCGCCGCCGGTTTTCGCGCAGTTATGTGCACGCATACCTGCTGTACACCT
Organism: Philotrypesis tridentata; assembly: GCA_018906965.1. NCBI lineage: Eukaryota > Metazoa > Arthropoda > Insecta > Hymenoptera > Pteromalidae > Philotrypesis > Philotrypesis tridentata. The sequence goes on from JACCIB010000346.1 coordinate 145,935, forward strand.
TGTATTTCCGCGCTTTTTTCCTCTCGGCAGCTCGAAAGCTGCCTCGCGCGGGTTTTCCTCTCCTATCCGCGCACAAGGGAGCAGCTTTCGCTCGAGACGCGTCGCGCTTAGAAACTGATTGCGTGTGATGTATACATTTATATTGATACGCGTGTATGAATCGGCGAACAAAGCCGTACGAAACAGTGCGCGCTTTTTTTTTCTATATGGAAGCTGCAAGGCGATCCTCGCGTATTATACACCGCAATCGCTCGTCCGCTCTTTATTGCACTCCTCTCTATGCGTCGATAAAAATGATCGGGGCGAGCGCTTTTAACGGACCTGTACCTGCACAACAACGGCTTTACGAGGCGCGTTACGCCCATAAAAGAAAAATAGCCATTCTCCATTTGACTCGCGCGCCGGCTCGCTCTCCGCCGCTGCGGCATAGTCGCGCAAGAGACCCGCGAGGTGCTGTGTATAGACACACTATATACTCGGCGATTATTACGCCCGGCGTATTTGCCACGCGTACACGCGTTATATCTGTGTACGCGCATCGTCCCTGATGCGGTGTCTTGTATATACATATATATGTAATATACAATACATGTATGCAGTTTGGCTTTAGCTCCGCGGCGCGCGAGAGTTGCAAAGTGAAAGGATCTCACTGCTGCTGCGCTGCTGCCGCTGCTGCGGGCTGAGAGTTCATCTTGGCACTCCGCGCGGGGCAAGTGTGTATTATATATATATACAGCGCGGCCGAGTCCTTGCGTGCGCGCGCGCTATGTGTCGCCATGCGCGCGCGAGTTTCTTTCTTTCGCTCTTTTTCTCTTCTCTCCGTATATGCATCTAATGCTCTTGAATGTTGTGCCTGCATTTTATATTCTTAGCCTAGATGCGGGAGAGTATACGGTGCGCGCGCGCGCGCGCGACTTTCGAGCTTTGCGTCTCGCGCGCGCGCGGAGCCAGGGCTGTCATTAGAAATCTGCACGGTATATTTATATGCCCGCTTCATGCGGCTGTAATTGCGCGCGTTGAGTGTTTTCCGAATGCGAGAGATGTTGGCATATGAGAGTGTGTAGTGTCGCGTGTTTGCGCAGCACAATGACTGCTCTACGCGCGCGCGCGCAACGCTTGTGACGTATCGTATTTCATTGTTGGATATATTATAGTCATCTTTCATGGACGAGTTGAAATATTGCGAAATTACGCTTTGCGCCTGTCGTTTCAGTATTTTACGCTTATCTTATTCTGAGTTCTTAGTTGTTCTTAGTTTTGAGGGGATGTTTTATGGGAAAACGGGAATAGTGACGAATATTCAAATTTCGCGCCATCAATCGAATATACCCAATGTATGTGCTGTATAGCAGATGGAATTAAAGTAGCTAATCACACTAAACTAAAATGCTATATATAGGGTATACCCTTGTGGAAAATAGTGCTGGCAACTTGTAGCCAGTTACAAGAGTCACTGGCGGAATCTGACGAAATAAAACACAGTGACTGTGCAGTAAAGCTAAAAATTTCTGCCAGGGTATTGTATCCTCCGTTATGTAATAACGCAGTTTAAAAATTGCCACTTATTGCACAGCTCAGATTCCCAGCGAGAAAAGTAAAAGAATTGTATTTTGCACCCAAAAGTTATACAGTTTAGATAATTTTCGCCAAGTAAGTTTTTTTTATGTAAAGAAATGGATAGAATATTTCAGACATGTTTTAACGGTTAAATTTTGAAAATTATCGAAATTAAAAAAGAAAATTATTTCATCTTCAATTTTGAATCGAATTCCTTTTACGAAAAGCTTTATATCCATATAAAATTATCTCAACCAGTTCTCGCTGAGAATCGCGAGTTACGCTTATCTTTCCTGCAACAGTTCCACTAACTTTCGCATCAAGGTAGTTTTCTCAGTGTAGTTTTGCTGCATCGATTTTTCCCGATAATTCCTTTGGGGATATCGATTAGAAGTTTGCAACGACTATCGGCGTGATCGGAAGAAAAGGAGAACTCGACGAATCGAATTACCATACCGCTACGCCAGGCTTATTGAATTAATTTCATCAATAACCCATAGCTGGAAAAACAGGATCAGGTTGTCGTGTCCCCTTTTTTCTGCTGCGCGAAAACCGCCACCGCGCAGAGAGAACACTCCGTAAAGCCGATTATTTTATTCGCAAATAACTGCAGACTTGTGAATTTCGCAAGCTGCGTCAAGCTCGTCTCGTATCGTATTATAATAAATTAATCCAGCGAAACAAATGCGATTACCTCCTTCATAATATAGCCTCGTCCAGACTCTAGGACTGTACATAGAAGCTACTTAATTGCAGCGCAGTAATAACGTGAGCCTCGCGCACGCTCATTACGCAACGCGCCGAGCAAATAAGCAGCCGTTATATCAAACCGCTCGTTTAGCGTTATTATTTCTCCAGAGGACAATACTCGCGTCTCGAAGGAAGTGAAACTTTGGCATACCATATTCGTACACAATACGTAATACATATCACACGCAGTGTATACACGAGGAAAGCCCCCCCGCGCGGTACAATACGAATTCGATGTATCTCAAGTGGTACCACTAAACCACTATACATGCGCGCAAGTGCTGCAAACCATAAATAGAGATCGGTCTGTACAGTACCTAATACTTATACAGATCGCTTTTCCCATGCTCCAGTGCCGCATTCCGTCGACATTCGCCTATAAGCCCACTTCCCCAAAGAGAGTTCTCGACTCGACGCGCCGATGTGTGTGTGTGTGTGTGTCATGTGTAAGTATATCCCGATATCGTCCTCCGCGGCGGCGAGATACGCTAGAACCGGTGCATTACGACGACGACGATGCCGGGCGGAAAGAGGAAAGATATCTCGTCGGCGTATCTCGTGGAACGCGATTGTAAACGATGCGCGAGCGAGAAAGGAGGAGAGAGAGAGAGAGAGCAGATCTCGCTTTTTCCTCGTGTCATAGCAATGCTCTCGCGCGCGAGTGTGGAGTCTCGGAAGCGTCTGCAGTGTATAGCGCGCGAGCTGTTTGCGTTTTCCAAATTCAAGTTATAAGGTAATTTAGGTAGGCTGGTGGTAATTTACGATGCCGATTCAGGAGGAATTATATTGCACGAATGTTCGAGGGCGGAAGCGGGAGACGAGGGGCATTGTTTAAGAATTCAACTTCACGAGTAATCTTCCTTGGGCCATGCAGACATACCTAATTTTTTTATTTTCTTCTGAATGGAAAGGTTTATTTGCGTTTTAATAGGAGGGAAAAACCGGAGTGTTATTTTTGTTTTATTTTTTGTATTAAAAAAAAGAAGCAATGAAAATAACCGTAACTGGTTCAATTAGTCTTATTTCATAGTCCAGATAGCAGAGAATGTAATATTATTTTTGTGCACTATATTTTTCAACTTCTAAAAAAGTAATAAATGTTATCCAATATAGTTATACTAGCATGTGTATGTGCATATAGTATAAATTATTATCAATCAAATCCTAATTCATTTTATGATATATAAAGTCATTAACGATTTTTTCAGCATAAAAATATTTCGATATGTTCATAATGAAATATTGAATATTCAGCTCGCTTATCTCTTGACCAATCTAATTGCATTATTAGAGGCACAACATCCGGCTATATGGTAAATGTATGAAGCGAGGCATTTTCAAAGATAAAAATCTAGGATACAAAACTAGAATATTCTTTATTTGAAACAACCGCGCTCATTTTTCCGACATCCTTAAAAGCTGGCTAATTGATACGTCAGTCCCAATTTGCCGCTGCAGAAACGGCGTCCCCGGCGCGGTATATAATTCTCATTATAAAATTTCAGAGAGAACAGCTCGCAACGACTTTGCGGGCATTATCTACTAAAGCTCAATTACTCGCGACTCTCGTCGTCGTCGTCGGAGTCATTACGCTTCTGCATATAAAGCTATTCCAATTTAGGTATATACCTTCCGCGAACATAATCATTCCGTCAGTTGCGTTTTAAATGGCTCGTCTCGACACACACACACACACACACACGTACGCGCGCGCACACGTACACACTATAATACGCGACTAATGTACTCACGCTCTATTGGAAAAGGCGCGCGCAGAGAATTGCAGCTGCTGCATCCGAAAATGGCGAGAGCGAATCGTAAAAGAAAAGCGCGCGATTAACGAGCGCGCGGCATCTGGCTCGTTTCGCGAGGCGTATAATTTTTGTTTGCCCTGTCTCGCGTAGTTCGCTTCACTCCGAAACATAGTCGCAAGACAAGAGGACTCATTCTCAAGACATCGATGCGGAGAGAGAGCGCGAAATTTATTAAAGATTGCCGCCTCGAATTCGAAGTAAAGCCATATAGTGCAGTACGGTATATTGTATCTTTTGCGTGTACACTGTACATCCTCGTGCAGAGGGGCTTTGTCCGAAGTATAACGGTGCGCTCCGTTCCATGTGTATTAATCGACTACGTGTGGGCAGCTGATTGTTTCGCATTGCGGCGAGATACGTGTAGGTATGTCATCTTCCTCGGGAGAGGGGAGGTGACAACGTGTAATATCTGCACCGATTAAGGGTTCTGTGAGCGGCGCAAACGCGCGCGCGCGTCGGTTCTTGAGAGAGTATGGCCGTAAGAGCGGTGTCAACGGTGTACTTACGCACGGACTTGTCTGGCAACAGCTCGAGTTTCGTGTGAGGCCTAGAGTTGGCGTCGTCCATTTTTAACTTAAAAACTGCAATCTTTAAGTATATCTTTAAAGATTAGAGTTTTTTAACTGCTATCTTGTATCAGCCGTATTGAATTTCGAGTCGAGAGTATGGCGCCATTTTTTTGCTAAGACAAATATGCCACCAGATCCAGAGAGCCAGATCGATCCTGTTATGGGATCCTATAAAAACATGAGAAAATAGACGAAAAAATTCGATTTTTTCCATTTTTTCCATGAAAGATGCCATATTCAAAAAATGGCGCATTTTCGGCCAAATCCGACCTAATATTTCGAAAGAGCGAGGTCCAAAACCTTAGGAGGCGAAAAAACGATTTCTTAATTTTTTCCCATGCAAATTGTAGCGTGAACATGCCAAAAAATTCGGGGCGTTTTGGTACGAAACGGGTTAACGCGCTTAGCTAATACGGCCCCCCGGGGACACACGGACGTGTGCACGCAAATTTTCGAGGCACGAGAGATAAGCGTGATTGCCGAGGAATCGAGAAAAGTATACAAATATATATTATGTGTAGGATGTATATGTGGACTGTGGTGAACCGCAAGTTTACGCATATACATATACGTATATAGTACACACGCACGTAGGAGATAACGTGTAATCAAAGTTCGTGCCTGCCTAGCGGAAAATGGACATGTACGTCGAATGTAGTCGAGCCGATATACCGGCGTGTATTCCCTTAGAGCCGACCCAGATCTTGGGGGATAGGATTTTGCTTATGCAAATAACAGGCTGTCCGCGCTATTAGCCGCGTGTCTACGGCATAGATAACGTTTATTTCGCCAAGTCGGACCGGCGTCAGCTCCTCTCGAGACGCACCATATCGGCATCACACGTGTACAAATATGCAGGACTGTCCTCTCGACGCAGTAGGGCGGCTTATATGCGGCTCGCCTGAAAAATCTCACGGCAAGCCGCTCTGTTCACGGATAAGTAGGTACGTATGCAATATGCATATAGACCCGCGAGAATATTCAACAAGTAGGGCTTTCGTACATATACACTACATATACATTATACAATATATACTGCATAGTATACGAGGTGAGCGTCCGCGAGCCTGGAAAGCACCAGGAAGAAATACATTAAGCTCTGATCACCTCGGCAAATTACCCGCTCGTCCATCTCTGACTGGCTGCCGCGCCGCGGAGCTAGCGCGAAAACTCTCCCGATGCAAATTGAAAGAGGAATGCACGAAAGAAAAAGCGAGCTCGCGCGCGCGCGCGGCTCCCAGCTGACGGGGCGTATGCACAAGTGTACTTACTCTCGCGGTAACTGCGCGCGAGCGCGCGCTCGCTCTATAGGGCTAATGATCTTTTCTCTATTTTTTTACACCCCATCTGTCGGGGCTTGGCGCAACGATGAAATCCCGATTTAATTCGCTTGTAATCTTTACGAGCTCTTAAAAATTGAATTGCTCGCTCGCTGCTGCTGCTGCTGCTGCTACTGCAAGCTTCGCTCTCTCGCGCCAAACGATTTTTCGCTGTATATATACTGTATATTGCAGCGCGCGAAGAGTGTTTTACGATGTAATTCGTAAGCGCGCTGCGCACAGCTTACTTTTCGACGGATTTACCGTTGGATTCTTCGAAGGCGATTCGATTGCCCTAAGTATACGCTTTTCTCTCGCTTCGGCTTGACTAACTGGAAATTGTCGCTTCGGGAGTTATATAGAGACGAGCGGCGATCGAGAATGGCTCTTTGAAATTCTAGGTGTGCGGCGAATGAACGTATTCTCGGTTGTGCTTATTGTTGGAGTGTAATTGTACGTTTGTTAACGGATATGTCGAATTTCAAAAAATAAATGCACTTTTCTTTGGTCTAGAATTCGAAAAAAAATTTTTTAAGCTAGAGCTTTCGGACCAACCACACATTTTCCTCTAAGCCAAAAGATAATAAAAATGCTGAGGAACATGGGAAATACAGAGTATGAAAATTTAACATGGAGAGGCATATGGAGGAACAAGAAAAAATTGGCTATTCGTATTTTTATTATTATTTTTTTTTTAACGGGCACAACTTTTGATCAGAACATCGACTTTTGGTATATTTTTTTAAAATTAAAGCTCTATAAAAATACTTTATTATAGTGTAATTTGAAATTTTATTGGTACCTCAGAAACATTCGTACTTGTTATTATTCCAGTATTTTTACGCATTCATTTTTTGTAAAAAAATTTAAAATGGCTCAAAAATATGGTGACTAGAAACTTTTTCCATGTTCCTCTGCATTTTTGACTATCTTTCGAGTAACAGAAGAAAGTCTGATCGGTCCGAAATCTCTAGCTTTAAAAAAAAATTTTCGATTTCTAGATCAAAGAAAAGTACATTTATTTTTTGAAATTCGACATATACGTATAGTGTACTGCAGTTACATGTATATGCAATGAGAATCATATTTTCATTGTTTTTCGTTTTTCTCTAAAATAAATGTAGAATTTTGAAGAAAATGAATTAAAATTAAAGTTAATGAGTTTTTGCATTTTCATTTATTTGATTGATACCTTACTCAAAAAAAAGCTTGCGATATTAAAAGTTTAAAATTCCTCAAATCACTGTAAAAAATTGTCTAAGCATATCAGAAATTAGAATTACGTGGATTTAGAAAATATTTATATGGATAATGGATATATGAGTCATACTTCCAAAATTAAAAATAATTTTAAATCATCGTTTATTTATTGTTGAAATTTTTGATACAACTATTTTTTGTATACACTATACAGTAACGATGTGGACATGGTTTATTGGAGTATAGAATTGATCTAATTTAACGAGTTTTTAAATCATTTTGTTTTAATGATGGTATGAATGCTCATAAAATATTCCTGAGTTTGTGAATATAATGTCAAAAAGTGAATTATTTTTCTAAAGCCTAATGTGATGATGTTTTCAAAAATAGGCAGTATTTCATCGAAATTCCGACTTGAATAATTTTTTAAAAAATTAAAGCTCTGTAATTTGTATATATTACTACACTATTATATCTGAAACGATTATTTGCATCTTCTAGGCTTTGAAACTTAAGCTCAATCAATATACGCTGTATATCCGAATATTTTTCTGAACTCGTATCTTCTTTTGATCCCTAAATTTTTTATTAATTTAAATGAACGTATCATTTCTTAACCACATTTTCTACCAGAAATAAATAAAATTTCCCTGACCCCAGTAAATATCTACCTTTACCACTGTGTACAATATAACTCTCATCATAGCTTTTCCACTCGATCAATCATCCAAAATGTTATCCAATGCTCATGCACACGTAACTCGAGCATATTTATTCATTCTCGCGTATTGCAGCCGAGAAAAAGAGAGAGAGAGAGAGAGAGAGAGAGAGTTCGCGCGCGAGGTGAGACGACGCAAAACCGTGTGGAAAACAAAGGCCGCGCAAGTAAAGCGAGACACGTGCGAATTCCCTGGGCTGCGCGAGCGGAAACGCGGGACGATGCAATATACGGCGCATGTCGAGTATTATATACACGCTCGTCGGGAATTTTCGCGTTTTCTCTCCGCATACATGCGCTCCCGTCGTCGTTCGGCCGCGCGGCGGCGAGGACTGCATAATGAATTCCGCGCGGCGCACGCAACCAGGCCAAAGAAAACATTCTTATATTCTGCGCCGCTTGCGCTGCACACGCGCGCTCGCGCGAGTTATACATTTCTGTTCGCTCCTTTTAAACGGCTTAATAGTATCGCGCGGAGGAGGTGGTTTCCTCTCTTTCGCGCTCTTTGCTGCGAAGGAATTTTTTTTTTTTTTCTTAAACGCCCCGACTTTAACACACACAAACTGAGGAAGTTTTCTGTTAGTTCAATTCCTACGCTCCTTCATCACAGCGCCTTTCAAGGCGCTGAAAAGTGCTCCTGGTCGTGGGGAGAAAAGTTTTTTTTTTGTTTACTACAAGCTTAATATAACGTACGAACAGCAGTGATTAACCTTTATGAAAATAGCAGCGGCTCTCCGCAAGCGGTTGTGTTTTTTCAGAGAGAAACCGGGAGATTTGGATCGACTATTGAGAACAACTGAGGGAAACCTTTATTTTAACGTTGCGATATACGTATAGTGATAGGGATAGTGGTCGTCAATTTTTTAAAAGAAGAATTAGAATATTAATTAGAGACTACGTACTAATAGCGTATAGTATTTTCTTGGAAAAGATAATTTGGTGTATTAAGAATGTACTAGCCGTGAGGTTCTATTCAAAAGTTAGTTTTTCGACAAAAATTATTGGCTTTAATTTTAAGTAAACAATAATCGTGAGAATGTTTATTGCGTTTCAATTGAATGAGAATGAAAAGTTTGTCATCATTTTCTGTGATTTTCAGTTTTAGTACTAATAACGATAGATTTACAGGTTCAAACAAAATAGTGCCAAACTTTTTCTTCTCATTCAATTGAAGTGCAATAAAGTTTATCGTGTGTATTTGTCATCGATCGCGAGGCTTAGATTATAGTAGCCAGAAAATCCTTAAAATATGCTTACAATTATAAGTCCTTTACGATTGACACTCTGGTGATCTGATAAACGCTATACGGTATATCCGTATGCGAGTTCACGAAAGTTCACAGAAAAACGAAGATGACACTGCCACTGCAACCAAGCCACTACTGTCGGAAAGCCACATTACCATATGCAAGAGTAGTCGGCTTCTTAAAAATCCTCACGATCGGCCGATTCGTTCCGCGCTTAAATTTTACAGGGCACACTCTACACGCTTAGATACATGAGTATACGTGACAAAAGGCTTTTCTAGCGCACGTACAACAAACGACGAGCTTGCATAATTCGAGGTGATGACCATCTAATCGCAGCCTCGAGATCGCGCGCTTAATTTGATTTTCAAATATCAGGCACAATTTGGGTTCGCGCTTATACGCCACACGCCGCCGCAGCAAGATATATAGAACTGTATACTATAATGCAGTTTATAGTCGACGCGCGGGGTTACCGGAATACCAGATGAACTCGAGGATGCTCGCTGCGTTTATCGAGGATCTGTATGCGTGGCGTGAGTGGACTTTTCATTGGTGAGTAATGAAGGTATGAGGGTTCGAATTTCATGAAATAATTGCTTGATTTTTTAAAACACTTGTTGTTTTTCTGATATTGTAGGTAGAGGTACGAATATTTGGGTTTAAATTGTGAAGTACTAAATATCGCAGTAACGGAAATTCTGTAAGCTCAATATTTTAATAGGCTTTCGGCTGTAAGTGGGGTTAATCGTTTAAATATAGTGTATATTTGCCATCATTACGCGTAATGATAATAAAATGTTGAGTTCGCGATGTTCCCAGTAGTTTACCTATACCACTATTACCAGACCACGTACCTATAATTTAAGTAAGTAATTAAGTATAGATTCCATCGGCCAAAGTTTCCAAGTAAATACTTTTTCTAAGTTCTAGATAAACGATGTAGACTTACGTTGTAAGCTTTTGAACAATCCTGTATTCTGGAAAATTTACTTTATAAGATTATTGTTTTGAACTTTATTCGAGTAGCCCACACATCTGGTGTTTACACACAGCTTCTGAAGTATTATTAGAGGGCAAGGCGATTTTGAATTTGTCAAACGGCAAGAGTTCGGTGAATCTTCGTTCTCCATTAATCTTTTGATAAATGAAAATCTGCCGACCAAAAAAGGCCTTGTGCTGGGCCTTCATTGCAGGCGTGACGACATCAAAGGGCCAAACCGACACGAGTTTTTGCTCGAGCCTACGATGATTTATGATCGCTCGCTGCTCTACTTGCTCGGCCTAAAACTGACTAATTCTCAGAGCCGTCATTTTGCTTTTCTTCCTTGATTTTCCTAGTTCGGAGGAAGAACTACTTTTTTTTTACTTTTATGTCTGTTTTTAAGGTCCCAACATCAATGGAGAAACAAGTAGCGCTACGGCTTTGAATGAGCGTTTACGATTTACGTATGTAGCTTTCGCGAGAAGTCGTCAAGGAAGTCTTGATGATCCGTTTTAAAGGGTACAAATGATTTCTTAACAAGAATTAAAGAAAAAAATGAAATGATCGTGTACACACAAGAAACTTAAAAGATTATTTGGAACAACGATAAGACTATGGCGGTCTATTTGCATAAATATTATTGCAGCAGAGAAATGAATTATATCCTTCAGCTTACGTAACTGTAAGAGTACGCATGCTACCTGAATTAAAAGTATTGTAACATGCAGATATTCTAGAAAACAAACGATGAGTTAATCAGGCGTTGATTACGGGGTCTACATTATAATTGATTGAAGTTTGTTTCGAGTCACACGTGTCTATAGAATGCATCACACACAATGCACGGCTGCATTATAATACTGTTATATGGAATACACGCTTATAGTAGTCCTCTTGTCTGCTCCCGACGCAATTGTGGACTGTGAGAAAAGCATCACGGTAATTACGCAGCTTACCGCACACGCGATTTGCTGCACGGTTAGTTTTCTATATAGTCGACGTTAGCTTCGAATGAAGTTCACGCTGTGACAATTTGAGGATGTGTGGAATGCGTTGTATCGCGTGTTGGGGACGCAGAGAAGCTTGTGTCAATTGACGACAAAGGTAGGCGTGATAGAAAGGTTAATTTGTTTGACTAATTAGTAACTTTTGTTTAGAGAACTTCGCGAAATTGTATAGACTGTAAACCGTGTGGTTTAATTTACGAATTGATTTTTATGCAAGAAAAAAGATAATAAACACGAGATAAACTTCTAAAACATAAATTCCGAATGAATTGAATTGACATTCAACCATCGTCTTCTATAGCTCCCTGTAGAAAGTTGCGCTACCGAAAAGTGTAAATTTTAGAAAATTTGTAGAAAATTATTGTCATTATTTAACTATATTTTTCGTGCATGGTAACCGCTCTTTTGTCCCTTTTTGTTCAGACAATATTATTTTTTTATTTTCTCAACATACGAAAATTTGTAAATTTTGAAAAATTCCAAACATTTTAGCTTATAATGAGAAATGAACATTATTACATTCTGAACATTATTACACTCTGAAAAATGCGGTTAGTAGAAAGGGCTATTTTTTCACATCTTAATGATCTTTAAGCGCTAGTAGTAATTGAGACGTTCTATAGCCTAAAAAAATAACCCTCCAGCTAAAATAAGCCTATTTTGATATTCTGTACAAAAGACCAAATGAATTTTTTTATACAAAGCCCTAATTATTGTTTTAGCTTCGTTTAAAAGATGATTTTTTTGAAGATTAACTTGAACTAATACGAAAATAATAATTCTCGTAGAATTTTTTTGAAATTCAACATTTTGATCGGTTAATTATGTTTATGAATGTAAAAAAAGAACGTTATATTTATGCGTTTATACAAAATGCCTTTTAATCTAAACTGTAACAAATGTATATTAAAAGACGTTTACATATGCATAATATGATAATTTTGAAAATAAAATCATTCTATAATAATCAATCTAGATATATCGATAATTAAAAAAATAGTAAATTGTTTAAATTATTAGTTTACTATTCGTGAAAAAATTAAAAACAAATATTTGATATAGTTTCAAAACAAGTATAGTATACAATCAATCGATAAGCAATTTTTTGCATGCGATGATTACATGCATAAACGAAGCGTCACAGCATCCATATCGAAGTTGATAAGATTGGGAAATACTAAACTTCTTGTGCATGAATCGAAGTGATTCCCCGGTTTCACTACTGTCTTCGGAAAATCCATCTTTTCCTTCTAGGAGCTGAGTGTAAATGCTGAAACTCGCTTGGAAAAAAATTAAAGGTACTATTTTAAGTATATAGCATTCAAAAGATATTGCGCATACGAAATTATTATTATTATTATTATTATTATTATTATTATTATTGATTTATATACGCAATTATGCGTCTTTCTTTCGATGACAAAATAAAATCCCCTCGATGTCGCTGTACCTTCAATCTCAACCGTATGCTTCGTTAATTTCAGACAATACTTTTAGTTTGTCTTCTTCAAAGAAAAATTAGAAAAAATCTATTACGTACGCGCTACAGAAGAATAAAATAGTATTAAAAGCAAGATAATCGTACATAAAATTGTGGGCTCAACTATATTGCTGTCCATAAATCATGCGCCTAATTAACACACGCAATCAATCCTGCGATCGTACTCGAGAAAAAAAGCCCTTCCAGCAGACACCTTCCTGCGATTGTTCACCGCCACCATCACCCACCCATTCAGCGCGAATTTCGCCATCGCAAGTATCAGCACTGCGTCGAAACGATAAAAATTTGACGTCAACACAAAAGTAATGATACATACAAACCGTCCTCGAAACTTTCGCCACCTAAACAACGATCTGCGCTTACGACAATAAATATTTTCTATTTTCTTATATCCATGCTGTGAGCACCGCGCATGAATTACGATGTAGACAATAGTGAGGCACTTTCGTAAAGCGCAAATTGTTTAATGACAACATACTTATTACTCGCTATTATACAACAATATACGCTCGTGCATGATAAACGTTTACCATCGATTGTACGTTAGATTACGCATTGTATTGGATAATGAAATTCGAATTGATATATTCGTAAATGAAATTTAAAGATTTTACTCGCGTGTAAAACGTTATACGATCAGGGATACGGAAGCACGAGCGATTCGATCGAGCGTTAATAATTACGTATATATGTGAAACAAGCTGCATCAGCTCGGCAACTTCGCAATATTTGTTTCTTTATAATTAGTCAATAAACGCGCCTTTCTTAAAATGGCATGATTGCCAACTACTCTCACATCGAGACGGCGTGTACTCTTCTTCTGGACTCTGTAATTACGATTTCCTGCGGAGTGAATGTATATTTGTAAATCAGCTGCGCGTAAACTCGAATGAGAAAAAGCGCAAAAAAATTACACAATAACCTTAATGCACGTTTTACCGAGCGTTCGAGAGAAAACACGTTTCCTGAAGATTCATCATGTCTTAATTAGCAAAGCTCATTTTGAGATAAATCCAATCAGCTACATTTCAGGACGATTCTTTTTTCTTAAAAAAAAATTATGCAATTAAAGTAAAGTAGAGACTCACCGGCAACATAGTCGAGGCAGTATCATGACAGACTCTCGGCTGCAGCACTGAGGCGCGTGGGTAGCGCCGGTTGGTTCCTCCCGTGCAGCTATGTGCACTGTAGACAGTGTATTCGCTCTGCGGGCGCGCTTACTGTTTGTACACTGCTAAGCGAGTCGCGACACACTCGAGGAGGTATCAACGACTCGTTGTTCGCACTGGAAGGCCGATGCAGTCGTCGCGCGAATGAAGGATCGGCCGGGGGTCATCGATCTTGTGACGCGATGGAGTGTGAGACCGGTTGCCGGGCTTCGACACTCGGAAACTGCTCTGAAACAGTACGTAAGCGAGATCGAGTCTTTCGATCCCTTTCTCGGACAGATATTACTATAAACCGTCCACACAGCTGGCCTCCCGAAATTTAAAACGGCACTATTTCCATTGGCGTGTATAACGCAATCGTTATTCGCGTCGCGCGGGACATCCGCAGAGCCGAGTCGAATTAGCCGCCGCGGAGAAGCGGGGCACTCCGCGCACCAGAAAAATCGTTTTATATATGCTTATCACACGAAACTGCGCGAGCCGTATTACAGAATCGTCGTTATACGTTACACATATACATGCGTACAGAGCTGTGGCATTGGTCGTCGTCGTCGCGCACTGCGCTCCTTCCACTCCTGTCTCCGGCGGTAGACTAGCGCCTCTCGTGCATAACTACGCAGGAAAAGGAGCGCTCTCGCTCTCGCGCTCGTTGTACCTGTGCGTGTAAGACACGCATACGTGCGTACACGCAGCGAGAGAGCTAGACAGGTGGCGGACAGGTGAAGCCGCCCCTCGGAACCTCCGCCGCCGCCGTCGCCGCGCGCCAGCGGAAGTCATGTGTGCGCGCCTTCCTTCGCGGCACTTATGGCAGGCGCAAAGAGGGACTCGACTCGACAGAGAGAGAGAGAGAGGGCGATGCTACCAGCCATGTCCGCGCGGGCTGCACGCGAGAGCCGAGGAAGCGCCGCCGCGGGAGGAAGCCTCGCGACGAGGCTGCGCTGGCGCGCCGATAACGCCTTTTTGCATAGCGCTGCGGCTTGACGGGAGCGCTTTGCACGATGAAAATGAGTCTATATGATGTACTTGCTCGTCAGTTTTTTTTTGTCATGCTTACGCTGAAAGCTGGGTTTTTTTTTTAATTTCGGAAAATGTTCACGCTCGATGTGCATGAAAGCGCAGTGCAGTTTTATTCTGCAAATATTATCTTTCGCGATTGAAACGTCGGTGCAAGTTTGAGACTTATATAATTGCGATGGACTACAGAAAATCGCGGGAAAGCGACGCGTCGACTCTGGCAAGCGCGCAGAGGGGACGGAAATTAATAAGAAAAAGCCGAGAAAAATTACGAGGGACGAGCAAGAATGTGGATTGAGAAAAATGCCGTCGAGAAGGCGCGCAGGCGAAGCCGCGGCGCGGACAGGGGGAAAGATTGCGATAGCCGAGACTTATATAGAGCGCATACGGATCGCGTCTATACACAAGTAAAAAAAAATGTGTACAGGTACACTATACAGTACCGCACAGCCGTCTAAACGTATGTGCTTGCAAACCGAAATCGCGTAATTTAAATATTCGAGAGTTCTCGACGCCGTGGAAATTAACACGTCGTCCAACGTGGAAAATCAAACGATTGCCAGAGGCAACCGAGTATCATAAGTAACTTGGCTCGGTTATATTAGCGGCTGCAGAAAAAGACCGAGGGGATCATCGACAGCCGGTTGGCAATAATACTTTTCTCCCCACCTCGTGCGTATACATGGGGCTTTACACAATACATATACATGCGAGCCGCTATATGTATACTCGTCGCACCTACGCGCACAGACGCAGCTGGCCATTATTATGCCACACTTGCTGCGCCACCGACGAGCTAAGAAGCTGCTGCTGCTGCTGCTCGAAGGTATATAGACATACGTGTACCTGCGGGACGACGCGTACGTGCTGCAGGTATTACATGCTGTGTACTGTGCGAAGATACACAACGAGACAGACGAATAATTTTTCACTTGCTTGTGCAGGTAATGTATACGGGGTAATCGTTGTAAAAATCGCGAAGAAATCCCGACGAAAAGCAGGGGACACGGATGCTGCTTTCGATGCACTCGTACTAGGCACTGTACCTGAACCTGTTGTAACTGAAAGTAAAATGAGAATTTTATGGAAAAAATAGTCCTTGTTCAACGGCTTGTACTATATATAAATGTTTGATAGCTCAAATGAAATAAATCGTTCTATGTCTATAGAATCAAATTAAGGGGCTAGAATTATAATATATATAAGTATATTAAAGAATTTTTTACATAAATTGGGTATAACAATGACTGTAGGCTGAGATCTCGTCTGAGATAAAGGCAAAAAAAGCCCTCTAAAGAAAGGATGCGAAATCGAAATACACTTTATGGATGAATCATACTTGTATTTCCGCACGGGCATCGCGCAGTGAACTGAATGAAAAAAGTGGCCACGACCTGGTCTTCTTCAAAGGACCCGTAAAAAAGGCCCATTGTGCGCCGACCTTTAAGTATATCCCCTCAGCAGTAGCTTACTTCACAGACTCGTGTGATAGACGGATTGCCTATTAAGCAGGCGCTAGAAGGTTGGTCGTCAGGTTGCATATTCGGCAGGCGCTGATCTAATTAATCTCAAGATGAACTGAATGAATGAATAAATAAATATTCAAAATAATACTTGACTTATATCTTCAGGCATTTGTTATTTCAAAGCCACGTATGAATTATTCACTACTATTCATTGATACAAATTATTCAATCAACTACAATCAAGCATAATGTACAATGTTGTCTTCGACAATCCAAGAATTATAAGGCATTAATAAATATCACAGCTTTCACTATTAATTTATTTTTTTGTTTATTCTTCTTGAATTTGCCATTATTAGTTTACATGAAAAAAAAGAGTGTGAAAATTTTTAGTATTTAATTTCCTATTTCTAAGTACAAAATTAATTTTCGTCATCGTTAAATTGTTTGCAACAATTAAATTTTTTTAATTGAATTTCAATCAACTTTGAATTTGGGAGCATAATTCGTTCCAAAGTGGTAAATTGTGCAATAGGTAAGAGAGTTTAAATATAACAATCATGACCATTTAAATATCGTATTTTACAAGAAATGCTGATCAAGTATTGGGCTTCATGTATCAATCATGAACTACGAATCATGGTAAACATTTTTTTTAAAGAGGATTTTACTTTTACCTACATTATTACAAATAAATATTAGTCTTACTTGACGACTTTTTCTTAAATACATTTTATATAAAAAATGGAATATTATACAAAAATGAAATATTTATAATACAAATTAATGGTCGTTCTCTCGGATTCAAAATCTGAATCCAGTTTGCACACCGAATGAGGGATCCATACCATGGCCTCCAGGTCTTGGTTGCACTTGACCAAAACCACCTATGAAGGCTCCATTTCGATAATTCCTCTCGAATTGAATACCCGCGTGCGGGCTCACTCTACTGCCTGGCGTCCAGTTAGCTCCACCGTAAGTGTCAACGTGGCCATGATTGTCCTCGAAAATTCGATGATTGTAGTTTAGATCAAGGGAGGGATTGCGATTTGGTCCACTCAAGGGTTGCATAACTCCGAGAGATGCGGAGTTTTGAGGCATTGCGTGACGGCGGAATCGTTGGGGCTATAAATAGAAAGTTATAAAATTTAATAAAGAAATGTAACCCACTTGAATATAGTTTATATGACTTATTAAACTTACGGGTGGTAAAGGGTTACGAGGAAAAGGTAGTCTTGGCAATCCAGGCGGTTGAGGTAAAGTTGGTGATTTAGGTGGAAATGGTGTAATTTGGCTACGTCGGTAGGGCATAAAATTTGCGTGGGCACACGCAACCAGGCAAAGTAGTAATGCAATAGAAGTAGAGAACTTCATTATGTTGATTGTTCGAGTTATTTTTCTATGAGAAAAACTGTTCTAGAATAAATATCGTAACGAATTAAATAAATTCATGAGTAAGTACAATAATTTTTATATTGTTTCTGAATATATAGAGTATTATAATTATTATATTAATTTAGTTAATACTAAAATTGCTTACCTCACTGGAGTAGTGCTCGAGTAACTTTGAATGTTTTCTCCAAGCAAGCTTCAGTATTTATACTCAATACCTTAGAGAAAAAGATGCATTTGGCGAAGGCATTAGTTACACCGGGGAATCACTTCGACTCATGCATACGAAGTTTAGTATTTCCCTAATCTTATCAACTTCGGTATGGATGCTGTGAGGCTTCATTTATGCAAGCGTTGATCGTATGTAAAAAATTGCTTATCGATTGACTGTATACTATACTTATTCTGAAACTAATAATTTTTTATGGATAGTAAACAAATAAATTAAACAATTTTTTATGTAATATTTTTTTTAATTAACGATATAAGTATTATTATGGAATAATTTTATTTTCAAAATTATACTATTACGTACGTAAACGTCTTTTAATATGCGTTGATTATAGTTTAGCTTACAAGGCATTTTGTGTAGAGATCGTACATGCAACAGCTGATTCTCATTTGCATTTTTATGTCAAGTGTAAAAAATGTTATAATATTCTCTTGTATGCGAGCGACGCATAAATATAACGTAGAATTTTTACATTCAGAAAAGTTGAATCAGATTGACTAAATAAACTCAATTAACTGATCAAAAAGATTAATTTAAAAAACATTCTAACAAGAATTTACTATATTTTCGAGTTATTTCAAGTTAAGTGTATGTAGATGAGTGCGTACCCTCACTAGTTTGAATTTATCCCTCAGTGATTATTAATAAAGAATTTTGGAAGAAGTTATCGATCTCCCTGAGGCAGTATTTCTTGGAATGGGTTAAATAATTAAACTATATAACCCATTCTTTTTTAATTGACGGTTCGGCGATCATTGTCGCCCTCATCAGGAAACTGTCAAAAATGTATTCATTTACAAAAACATATAATAATACAAAAAATTCGTTAAGAACAATTAACCAGAGACTTATGAATGTGGAGCGGTTTGTTGTGTATACAATTTTCAAAATCATTTCCCCCGGCTAATACTAAGCGGGAGAAAGGAGAAGCAGACTGATGCACTATTATTGATATGTTTGTCGGCTGCTGTTTCGGAAGTAAGGAAGTAGCTTGGAAGTAGCCGATAGCTTTCGCTTATATACTACGAAAAGTTCACAGGCTTTCGCATGCTCTGTTTACAAATGACATCAGATAATTACCTTCTATTTTGATGTATACATTTTGTTCCCCAGTTCAATATTTTAGTTTATAAATTAAGTGTGTGTACAGTGTACACGCTATTGAATTTCTAAATATTACATAAAAAATTGTTTAATTTATTTGTTTACTATCCATAAAAAATTAAAAGTAAACATTTGCTTATTAGTTTCAGAATAAGTGTAGTATACAATCAATCGATAAGTAATTTTTTACATACGATCAACGCATACATAAATGAAGCTTCACAGCATCCGTACCGAAGTTGATAAGATTAGGGAAATACTAAACTTCGTATGCATGAGTCGAAGTGATTCCCCGGTGTAACTAATGCCTTCGCCAAATGCATCTTTTTCTCTAAGGTATTGAGTATAAATACTGAAGCTTGCTTGGAGAAAACATTCAAAGTTACTCGAGCACTACTCCAGTGAGGTAAGCAATTTTAGTATTAACTAAATTAATATAATAATTATAATACTCTATATATTCAGAAACAATATAAAAATTATTGTACTTACTCATGAATTTATTTAATTCGTTACGATATTTATTCTAGAACAGTTTTTCTCATAGAAAAATAACTCGAACAATCAACATAATGAAGTTCTCTACTTCTATTGCATTACTACTTTGCCTGGTTGCGTGTGCCCACGCAAATTTTATGCCCTACCGACGTAGCCAAATTACACCATTTCCACCTAAATCACCAACTTTACCTCAACCGCCTGGATTGCCAAGACTACCTTTTCCTCGTAACCCTTTACCACCCGTAAGTTTAATAAGTCATATAAACTATATTCAAGTGGGTTACATTTCTTTATTAAATTTTATAACTTTCTATTTATAGCCCCAACGATTCCGCCGTCACGCAATGCCTCAAAACTCCGCATCTCTCGGAGTTATGCAACCCTTGAGTGGACCAAATCGCAATCCCTCCCTTGATCTAAACTACAATCATCGAATTTTCGAGGACAATCATGGCCACGTTGACACTTACGGTGGAGCTAACTGGACGCCAGGCAGTAGAGTGAGCCCGCACGCGGGTATTCAATTCGAGAGGAATTATCGAAATGGAGCCTTCATAGGTGGTTTTGGTCAAGTGCAACCAAGACCTGGAGGCCATGGTATGGATCCCTCATTCGGTGTGCAAACTGGATTCAGATTTTGAATCCGAGAGAACGACCATTAATTTGTATTATAAATATTTCATTTTTGTATAATATTCCATTTTTTATATAAAATGTATTTAAGAAAAAGTCGTCAAGTAAGACTAATATTTATTTGTAATAATGTAGGTAAAAGTAAAATCCTCTTTAAAAAAAATGTTTACCATGATTCGTAGTTCATGATTGATACATGAAGCCCAATACTTGATCAGCATTTCTTGTAAAATACGATATTTAAATGGTCATGATTGTTATATTTAAACTCTCTTACCTATTGCACAATTTACCACTTTGGAACGAGTTATGCTCCCAAATTCAAAGTTGATTGAAATTCAATTAAAAAAATTTAATTGTTGCAAACAATTTAACGATGACGAAAATTAATTTTGTACTTAGAACTAGGAAATTAAATACTAAAAATTTTCACACTCTTTTTTTTCATGTAAACTAATAATGGCAAATTCAAGAAGAATAAACAAAAAAATATAGTTTTGAATTTCATTTTGCAATAATAATGTTCTAGGGCAGCTATATTGAAAAGACTTTGTGGTAATTTTTGGTACATTAATATTTGCTAGTTCCAACAATAAAATTTCTATTAGCACCAATTCGAATTAAAGTTCCAATTCGAATCATCTGAGTTTCCAATAATAAGTGTTAAAATATTTTCTCGCAATTTTTAATGAGATCTCCACTTAAATCCTACTTCGTTTGAACCATAATCATTTTTTTAATTTAAATCTTAGTAGAGGGCTGTTTTTTTAAATTTTCATGAAATATTTTTCATTAATACATTTACTTTGACAAATTAATAATGCTGGCATCCATACCCGGGTATCGAGTTCGTGAAAAATTATGGCAATGACTTATTCTTACGTGGTCATGCTCAACTGCAATGGGAATCCAAAAAAGGCACGGATTTTGATAATGTAAGATTTATTATAATTGTACGGTTAAATAGTAAAAATAAAAATGTTGTAATAGATTGAGATGTGCTATCATAGATCCTAATAGTTTGGTGCTCACAAAGTTAAGATGACAAAATTTTAAAAACCGTACCTTTTCAACTCCATAATTCCGTTATTAAGATAGTGTCTTCGGTAATCCACTTTACCAAAGTCAACAGTGCTTTACAAAAGTCAACATAGTAGACTGTATTTAACTTGATATGATGATTAAAAATCAAGATATTAGACAAAGTTGAACGGCCATTATAAGTATAAAGACACGCGCACTTAATAGTCTTTCAAACAACAATAATGTTAAAGAGATAAATTGTGCAAAACTAACCGCCCGGCGAGAGAGGCTACAGGAGATCTGGAATTACCACAGGTGGCCACGGAGTTTGGCATTAGATCTTTCCGCTTTCAGGGTGTCCACCTGAGGAATTCGTTGCCGAGGACTGTTAGGTATATTTCCTGCGTAGCGCGATTTAAGTATGCTCTGCGTGGTTACTTACTATTTAGGGATTGAAATGCTTGTATTGTTACCTTTAATTGACCAAATAAACTTTATTATTAACCTCGAAGATGCAACTCAAAAATTAGAATTTGCTTCATTTCAGCCTTCAAAAGAAATACCATGTGCTGCAGAAAATGTTACTGTTGCTTACAGTAACACTTTCTTTAGTAGGCACGTTGTTGCGACTTGTGATATCAAGCCTGGTGAGCTTATTGTTGTTGAAAACGCATGTACCACTAATAACAATAACAACAGAGAAGAGGAACCACAGGAAACCAGCAAGAAAAAGCACTCGACTCATGATCAGCAACCATTTAGTTTATTTGTTAATAGCTTGTAAATGTATACTGTGTATACTCCTCATTGACAAATTGACAAAAAATAAATTAATAATGAAAGCTGTGATATTTATTAATGCCTTATAATTCTTGGATTGTCGAAGACAACATTGTACATTATGCTTGATTGTAGTTGATTGAATAATTTGTATCAATGAATAGTAGTGAATAATTCATACGTGGCTTTGAAATAACAAATGCCTGAAGATATAAGTCAAGTATTATTTTGAATATTTCAGATAAAAATAAAATATCGAATGCAAGTGTTATAATCATAAATAATAAATGTTGTACATTCTTTTTACAATACCTATTTATTATGGGCAATGAACAGATACTTCATTACACTTCTTTACTATAAATTACAACACAATTACTTTTCTAACCGACAGGTATTTTTATATTCTTATAATGGCTCGTCATTGGCAACATTTCATATAAAAAAGTAGGAAATTTAATACTCGCTTAAGTTAAGAAAAATATACATTATCATATTAGTAGCGCATTTATCTGTTATCAAAAGATTATGATCAAAAGATAATGACTATATTAAATATTTTAGTTTACATAATACGACGAAAATAAAAATTATTTGTTGTTAAAAATGTTGTTAAATATTAATTTTTAAAAAAGTTCTTTTTAGCATTTATTAAGTACTTCACAAGCTGTCGATTAAAGGCGCTTGGATCAAGTTATCGCTCCATGGGTAATTTGGAGATGAATTTGTTTAAAAAGCGAATAAGTTTTTTTACGCGGTGCGTAGTTCTCGAGAACCTAAAGGTTTATCACGTATAGTTACTATTTAGTAGGCGAAGAGAGTTTCAATTTAAGCTATAGAATAGATTGGGAGTTATTGGCACTAGAGCAATTTTATCAGTTTTTCAAAAATCGTTATCTTGCAAAATTGAAAAATTACTCGAATCCATCTGTACAAATTCAGGTGTATTCTTTGGTCAATTTTAAGAATTGTTTATTTTTACCAAATTTAGAAAATGTATAGTTTCTCAATTAAAAATTTATTAACGTTTTCATGAAAAATTTTCATTTGAGGCACTATTGCTATGATTAAGAACCAAAAGTGATTTTGATGTTCTGTAGCTTAAATTGAAGCTCTCTTCACCTACGAAATAGCGATTATACGTGAGAAACATTTAGGTTCTCAAGAACTATGCAGTGTGTAAAGAAAATGTTTTTCGTTTTTTAAATTTCATTGATAAAAATCAAAATTGTTAAAAAAAACAGTGTCACACCACCGTTTTTGTGGGAGCACTATTTTTTTCGTATTCTGTGTGTTCTATAGAAGTAGAAAAACGCTGTCCCAGAGGTGTAACACGACATTTTTTTTAAATTTTCCAAACAATTATCTGAATATTTTTGGCGTAATTTCCCATGTGTACTGCGTACACTTATACTTGTTATTTATATATCTTCGCATAATTCGAGCACGGGCTTCTGCAATGCATTTTATACTCTTGTGATGAAATTTGTTGTATATTCACGACTTTTTTATACTTGGTGAGTGTATTCATTAGTCGTTATGATCTGATTTTTAATAGTTTCGCATATTGCAGAGAATAATTAGTTTTTAGTAATATATATGTGTGCCTCTTTAAAAAAGTCATGACCGGATGTTGTGAAGCCCAGATTCACAGCTATACGATGGTCTAATATAGTGCGCATGCGTCGCAAATGTCGTTTTCAAAAATTAAATGTAATTAAAAAATTTGAATGTAATTTTGATTTTTTATAATACGCATAAGTATAATAACATAACTTTAAGCCTCATTATATAGAAATTTGTGTATAACTGTATTAGTTTGTATTGGTTAAATCAGGAATTTTGCCTTAATGAAATACTTTATTTAATTACAAAATATAATAGTGTGATTAGTACATGTAATAGTGTGAATGTAATAGAAATATTGTTTTAATGGAGACGTGGACTGCTTTCTCTTGCTGTCACTCTCGAACTAACGAGCGTTGCCGACGGGATGGACATCCTTTCTTCGGAATAATAAAATTCAGATTAAGAGAGATCGATAAAGTCGGGGTGTATTTCTGTTACTATGTATAAGTTTACTTATTGCTGTATATTCTTGTTGCATATATCCAACAGTTTGGATATGGGCGGAGACGGCTCAATAGACAGAGTGTTGGACTCGTAACCCAAGAGTTTGGGATTCGAGTCCGACTCTCGGCTTTTCTGTCATTGGGTCACCTCCGTGTGTTTAGATAAGCCTGTATGAAGCTCCAGTGGTTCGAATTCTACTATACACATTACACAGTCTATGAATATATTATGTAGCTAAACTGCAAGTCCAGTCTAGATATGCGGTCCATGCATGCATAGAGTATATACGTGCAAATCCACCAAAAATCGGAAAGAATTCACCCGAGTAAGTCGCAAAAATTTTTATTGAACGCACACCTACTAGATTTTTTCTCGTTCCTTAGGTCATTCTGAAATAGAAAAAAATCGCGTAATCGTAAAAACGACTCGAAAAACGAGAAACAATTAACAAAATAAGAATTCATAGATTTTTTTCTCGAAAATTATGGACTCTTAAAAATATTTTATTAGAACAAAAATATCTTAAAATTCATTAAAGAATGCTGTCAAATTTTTTCAGATTGATCCGATACAATTTTTGATTTTTCAAAAATTAATAAAAAATTGAAATTTCGAAAAACGTCCTTAAAAGATCTGAAAAAATTTTGGCTGGTTTGAGTTTATACACATAATTATTGTGCACGCAATTTATTATATACAAATAATCAAGTATTAATATTATGCACATAATATTTTTAAATGTACACAATATTTTTTAATAATTAATGAAAAGTACATGCACAATTTCATTCTACACGTAAGATAAAAAATTTTTTAAATCTTACACAAATGTGTTTGTGTACAAATTTTTTGTACACAATACATTTTTACACTGAACTGGTTTTAATGAGTACAAAAGTTGTGCACATCAATATTTTTGGAAAAATTTATTCTACACTTCTTTAATGAGTTTCCGAATTTTATGCACATATAATTTTTACAAACAATTATTTTGCACAAGCATTAAGTGTGCGCAATAATTGAGCGCGAAATAATATCTTTGTGTATAAAATATGTACTTAGATGGCGCTAACTGAACCGAAAAGTATATTATTCACCTCTTCAGACTTTTATCCGTACATCTTTCTTCTATTTAGAATAAAAATCCTATATCTATTATAAAACATTTTTTTTCTCAGTGACTTCATGATTTCGCAATTTTTTAAAAATGAATTAATCAATTAATGCATAAACTTATACTTGACAAGATGAATTTTTTAAAAGGTGTTTTTAGAGATTTCATAAGTTATTTAAAAATCTTCTACGTAACTTATTTTACATTCATATTCTTTTATAAACAACAAATAAATTTCGACTTTCATTTTGACAGCTAAATATCAGAACATTATGAGGGCATTGGTTGATTCAAGGGTTCCAATGCAAAGTACCCAAAATAGTACTCTCGTTTTCTTTGATCACTGTGTATACCTATGTATATATTATCTACCTATATCTACCTATACCTACATTTATGCTTCTGACAGAACATTAATACCAAATTCATAGCTTAGAAAATTACACAATATAAAATTTAAAAAGCTCTACATGAGCGTCAATTCAAACAAATTTTATGCTAAAAGGATATATTTAGAAAATCAAGTAAATTGAATATCGCGTACCATTGCGCGTGAGGTGTCTCAGCACTTCAACAGAAAATACATAACGTCCCACGATGGCTCATTTTTTATATGAATACATCTCTTGGGACGTTTTAGCGCTTGAAAAATATATGAAGGGGTCTGTCCCAAATTTCGGACCAGGAAAGGAGAGGAAGGAAGACAAAGTACTGTCCGTTTGAAGGGCGGCCCCCGCCACCGAGCTTCTTTTTATCAATTTACATTGTATTTTTATGTGCATTGATTAATATTAATAATCCGTATTGGTTGTTGTAAAATTTAAATAAAAGTAGACCAGAAAAAATAGTTTCATTTGTTATATTTTATGATTCAATTCAGGTTCATTACATTTACTGAGCTTTTATTAAGTCTTATAATTATAAATATACATTTCGAAAAATTGTCAAAAACAAAATTCATCAATTACTACTACTATCAGAGTTAAAAAAGTAAAAATTTGATGATAGAGAATTTCAGTACTACAATATAAATGTACTGCATCAAATATCAATCAAGGTATCAATTACATCCTAATTAAGTTCAAGGGGGTTCAAGATTAACAGTCGAAAAACAAATTTTTTTGGAAAGCTGTCAATGTCATTATTCATGCAATCATAATAGAACTTCTTTTATTTAAATGTTCATTCAGGTCCCTAATTCAAGCTATTGAACTCATAAAAATACTGATTTTCATCTCACGAATCTATTATTAATACGACATGTTTTTACTGAAGTTTTTTTACGGGCGTACACGGTTCTAAGCGTTTGGGTAAATGAAATTAATTTTTTAATATCTCACTTTACTCCTTAAAACCTTCACTGCAAAATAAGTGGATCACTTTTTTAATGAATTTTTTTTCAATTTTTTTAACAAGTTTATCTAATTTTTTTCAATTCGTTTTAATTATTTAATAAAAAATTACATAAAACTTGTTTGAAAAAAATGAACAAAAGTTTTTTTATTAAAACATGCTCCACTTCTTTTGTAGTGGAAGGTTTTAAGGAGTAAAGTGAGATATTAAAAAATTAATTTCGTTTACCCAACGCTTTAGAACCGGGTACGCCGTAAAAAAACTTTAGTAAAAGCATGTCCTATTAATAATAGATTTGTGAGATGAAAAATTAATATTTTATGAGTTCAATAGCTTAATTTGAAGGACTGAATGCAACTTTTAATCAAAAGCAGTTCCATTATGATTGTACAAATAATTACATGTTTACAGCTATAAAAAAAAAATGTTTCTACTGTTAACCCTGTCATAACCCCGTAAGTCTAGGTAGATTATTTCAATCACTTAAAAGTAGACCAGAAAAGATAGTTTCATTTGTTATATTTTATAATTCGATTCAGGTTAATTTACATTTACTGAAACTTTTATTAAGTCTTATATTTCATAAACATACATTACGATAAATTGTTACAAAAAAACAAAATTAATCAATTAAACGTTAGTTTTATCGCTACCTACTAGTATCAGTCTTAAATAAGTAAGAATTTGATGATAGAGAATTTTAGTACTACAATATAAATATACTGCATCAAATATTAATCAAGGTATCAATTACATCCTAATTTAGTTAAAGGGGGGTTTCAAGGGAAACAAAAAATTTGTTTTGGATAGCTGTATGTCATTATTTGTGAAGGATGCTAACAGGCCTCGAAACTCAAAAAATATTGATCAAAATTTTTTTGGAAAGCTGTCAATGTAAATGAAATTAATTTTTTAATATCATTATTTAAAACATGCAAAATCATAATAAATTTTTTTTTCAATTTTTTTAACAAGAACTTCTTTTATTTTAAAAAAAATTAGATAAACTTGTTTGAAAAAATGAAACATTCAGGTCCTTAATTTTTAAGGAGTAAAGTGAGATATTAAAAAATTAATTTCAAGCTATTGAACTCATAAAAATATTAATAATAGTTTGATGAAAAATTTTTTTTATGAGTTCATCTTTATTTGAAGGCACAATCTTTTAAATAAAAGAATTATGATTGTACTATTATTAATATAAAAAAAAAATGTTTCACATGTTTTTTACTGAATTATTTCAATCACTTAAAAGTAGACCAGAAAAGATTTTTTATATTTTATAATTCGGCGTACACATAAACATACATTACGGTTCAAAAAAACAAAATAATCAATTAAACGTTAGTTTTATCGTTTGGTCTTAAATAAGTAAAATTTGATGATAGAGAATTTTAGTACTACAATATAAATATACTGAAATTAAATTTTTAATATCTCACTTCGAAACAAAAAATACTGTAAAAATGTCATTATTTGTGAAATCTTAAAACGTTCACTACAAAATAATCTTTCATCTCACGTCTATTATTAATACGGATGAAGTTTTTTTACACTTTTTTTATAAAAAATTTTTTCCTTAAAACCTTCACTACAAAATAAGTTCATTATTTTAACAAGTTATCTAATTTTTTTCAAATTCGTTTTAATTATTTATTAAAAAGTTACATAAACTTGTTTGAAAAAATGAAACAAAAATTTTATTAAAAAAGTACTCTATTTATTTTGTAGTGAAAGTTTTAAGGAGTAAAATGAATATTAAAGATTTAATTTCGTCTACACAAACTCTTACAATCTTGCACGCCGCAAAAAACTTCAGTAAAAAACATGTCTCATTGGTAATATTGAATAATTGAAAATCGATATTTTTAAGTTTATAATAGCTTGAATTGAATATTTGAATGAGGACTTTGAGATAAAAAAGTTTCATTATGATTGCTTGCATAGAAAATTATCAGCAGCTTTTTAAATAAAATTTCTTTTTTTAGTTGTCAACCCAGGCCCGACCCCTTAAAACAATATTTATAATATTTTTAAATATAAAATTAAACGAATAATTCCTATAAAATAAACTAAAATTAATCGTAATTGAATAAACTTAACATAATTTACATAATAAAGGGAATTTCTACCGGAGGAATATCAAATCCTTGCGCTCTTAGATTTTCTACATTGAATTCTCGATCTAGTAGCTCCGGGATTCCCCTATTCCATGCTTCGCCACCCATTAGATGGGGAGGTGCATAGGATGTAATATACCCATTACATTTTGGGCAATTACGTCTAATTATACGCATCACGCATGTTTTGCATATACGATGCCCACAATTTTTAATTTTCTGTAAGGCCTCCCTTCCAAAGCATGAGCCGCAAGCTGTAATAGAAAACAAAATTGTTATAATATCATGCATGATTAAAGTTAGAACTTTGTTAGTATGGAATATGGAAAAGTTATTTGAGGAAAGTGTGACATAGCTAACATAACTTCATTTTTAATACTTTCTAAATATCATTATATGAACGTACAAAAATGAATACATCATAGTCAATGACCAATACTGCTAAAAAGCGAATGTTATGATATCATTACAATAATCATTAAAATTAATGTTAAAATAAATGAGTACAATCACGAATAATCAGGACCTAGTTGTATATTACGAAAAACATCGAAAAATGGTACATTCAGCAGCACAGATTTTGTTGATTTCCATAATAAACATTTTTTTTAGTCGTGCATTGCGAAGATCATCAAAAAATGGTGCATTCTGCAACACAAATTTTGCTGATCTTCATAATAACAGACATCATCATTTTTTAGTCGTAAAGCGCGAATGTCGCACAGTTGTCATAGGTAAATGATCGTCATCGTAGGCGATAAAAACACAGTTTAGCACAAACCATCAACATGAAAAAACCTAACTATTTATTATTTTAATTTAAATTTTATATTAATTGCTTTTGGAAGAATTGATCGATATCGCATACACAGTAATTTTTGGAATGGATTGAATAATTAGCAACACAACACAATACATTTATCAACACAAATTTTGCTGATCTTCATAATAAAAGAAGTCATGAATTTTTAGCTGTAAATCGCTAACATAATTGAAACGTTGTTATAACAAATAATAAAAATCTAGTTATGCATTATGAAAAACATCAAAAAATGATGCACTCAGCAGTACAGATTTTGTTGATTTTCATAATGAGCATTTTTTCAGTCGTGCATTGCGAAGATCATTGAAAAATGGTGCATTCTGCAACACAGATTTTGCTGATCTTCATAATAACAGACATCACCATTTTTTATCTATAAACCACGAATATAATTGAAACGTGGTAGGTCGGCAAAGGCAAATGATCGTAATAACAAATAATAATAACCTATTATGCATTACGAAAAACATCAAAAAACGGTGCATTCTGCAACACAGATTTTGTTGATTTTCATAATAAGCATTTTTTTCAATCATACATTGCGAAGATCATCAAAAAATGGTGCATTCTGCAACACAAATTTTGCTGATCTTCATAATAACAGACATCATCATTTTTTAGTCGTAAAGCGCGAATGCCGCACAGTTGTCATAGGTAAATTATCGTTATCATAAGCAATAAAAATACAGTCTAGCACAAAACATCAACATGAAAAAACCTGATTTTTTTGTTTTAATTTAAATTTTATAGTGATTGCTTAATAATTAAAAACCCTTTGGGTAGCAACGAAATCAATGAATTCTTCCAAAACGATTAGTTAATATAATCAGCGAGGGATAAAATCAAAGTAGATAGTGCACACACTCATCTACATATAATTTAAATTTTATAATTGTTTGTTTTGTTGATAATAGTTAAATCCGTATCTCTAAGCTTTTGTAAAAGTATCGACTATGAATTAAAAAAATTTGACATATTTTCTTGTGCGAATATTATTACGGAAATTATTACGAATTGGAATTCTATTTGAATTTATTCTCCACAAATTCTATATAAAATTTGAAAAATTCGTTAAAATTGCGCATTTTTAAAGCATTTTTCATGATTTACCAAATTTGTGTCTAATAAAGTCAATCGATACAGCAATCCGATAAATACGTAATAAATAGTTTAAATTAATTTCTACACATTAAAAATAAAGTCGTGTTTTCTTGGTATGTTTATAAAATTATATTGTTTAATATAGATACAGATACCTTTCCATTCATCATTCCTATTGTAAGTAAAAGTAAAAATATTAATACTAATCTAGAAAAATGTGTAAGAAGCTATTTTGTTTTAAATTTCTTTTGTCTTTTATAATATTAATTACTACATAAAAAAAGTCAATACCGGATGTTGTGAAGCCAAGATTCGCAAATGTATTCACAAATAATTCGTAAATATATTTATTTGTGTTTAAAAAAAGTCATTTATGGGCTAGTTTGTATTGGCGAGCGTGGCGCGTCGTGTTTACCACGTAGTTTGTTGTATACATGAGGAAATCCATGAAAAGTTAATTAGCTAAATTATAAATAAATAAAAATAAAAGGCTACATACCTTCACCACCACGACGAATTTTCTCTTTTTTGTAGCCGGCTCAACGGCTATACTTTCTGCAGCTTCTCTGCTTTCCTGTGGCTGTGTTCTCAAATCTGCCGCAGGAAGTGCCTGAACTTCTGGTTCTGCAGTTTCTGCGGCAGGAACTGCCACAACTTCTGGTTCTGCAGTTTCTGCGGCAGGAACTGCCACAACTTCTGGTTCTGCAGTTTCTGCGGCAGGAACTGCCACAGCTTCTGGTTCTGCTGTTTCTTCTTCTGGTTGTATGGCAACCTCAGCTGCAACGTTCACATTGCCGTTTTCGCGACGAGGCCGACCTCTCCTTCGTCGTTCTTGCGGCTCCTGCGCTTGGCGTACAATATTGCCGTTATCGCGACGAGGCCGACCTCTTCTTCTCCTTTCTTGTGGTTCGAGCGCTCCTTGACGTTCAGCAGCAGTAGCTTCTTGCTGACGATGACGGCGAACAGTTAAAATTGGCTCAGCCAATGGTTCTGCCT
>JACCIB010000347.1:0-176951 GCA_018906965.1 Philotrypesis tridentata
TCGACTCTCGCCGTTTAAATTTCTACACGACGCTTGTACTTTTCAAGTCGTCCGCGTGAAATCTTCTTCTCTCATTTTGTGTCTCCCTATCGATTAAAAAATAGGTATCTTCACCTATTTTCCTTTGTACTTCGTACGGCCCCTCATATACAGAGAAAATTTAGATATTTGTCTATTCTCTGCACCTGAGACATTATTTGCACGTACAAGTACTTCATCTCCAATTTCATATTTCGTGAAAAAACGTTTTTTTTCCTTATTGAATTTTTCATTACGTTTTTCACCCTTTTTTCTAATTCTTTCTCTTGCCAAGAATATTTTTTCTTCATGTATTAAATCATCCGCATGGATATTAGTTCTTATCCATACTTTCCACACCCTACTAGGTTTTATATTTAAATGTAACTCCAGAGGCGTGTACTTAGTCGTTTCGTGATACGTTTCGTTAATTATTGATTGAATGATATTAACATACGGAGCCCATCCTGTATGTTTATCACTAACGAACGTTCTGAAAAATCGACCAAGCTCTCGATTTACTCTTTCTACCACATTTCCTTGTGGATGGCGCACAGAAGAGTATACTAATTGTATATTTTCTTCTTCCAATTTTTGCTGCCATTTTTTAGAAGTAAATTGAGTACCATGATCACACATGATTCTCTTTGGCTTTCCAAAATTTTTGATATAATGATCAAAAATTTTTCTCAATACAGTAGACGTATTGGCTTTTTTTATCGGGTATAAAACTACCAGTTTGCTAAAAACATCAATTGTTGCAAAAATATACTTCATCCCTGCAGTAGAAGTCGGTAATGGACCATAAAAATCCACAGATAATAAATCACCGGGCTTCTCTGGAATGATTGTTTGTCTTTTAGCAGTGCTCGGCCTCGTCGAAATTTTGTTTCTTTGACACGAGTCAAAGGTAGATAACAAGTAAGAAATTTTATGTTTTAAATTATTCACATAAAAATCTTCTTCTATCATTTTTTGTAATTTTCTAGTTCCAATATGACCATAAAATTCATGTAATTCTATAATGAATTTACTTACGAACTTTTCTGGCATCACCAACAAATACTGCTCAAAACGATTTTTTTTATAAGTCAAATCATCTTTCACAATATAAGTCGGCATTTTAAGATTTTTATTTGGAATTTTATCTAAAACTGGTACAGCTTTAGCTTTCATTTGCTGAATTTTCTCATCTTCTTCTTGATGAGTTTTAAAATTCTTAAAAACTGAAATCATTTCTTTACTCAGTTTTCTTCTTCTATTAACAGCCGAGATTACAATCTCTCCAGGCTTGTTTCTTACCGTGCTCATGTAATCGGGATGCCTTGATAATAAATCAGGCACGACATTGTCTTTCCCTTTTACATGTTCAAAATGAAAATCGTAGTCTTGTATTGCCATTACCCATCTGCGTATTCTCGCACTGGTAAATCGGCAATTAAACATATAAATCAGTGCTTGGTGATCAGTTTTCACCTGCACTTTCGCCATTCTTAAATAAACGTCTAACTTCATTATACAAAAAACAATTGCAAGAAGCTCTTTTTCAGTAGTGAAATAAGCCAATTCGCTGCCTTTTAAAGTACGACTAACGAACTTTATGACTTTTTCCACTCCATTTTCATCTAATTGAGACAGAGC
This sequence comes from Philotrypesis tridentata, assembly GCA_018906965.1. NCBI lineage: Eukaryota > Metazoa > Arthropoda > Insecta > Hymenoptera > Pteromalidae > Philotrypesis > Philotrypesis tridentata. Next base: position 1,660 of record JACCIB010000347.1, read on the forward strand.
ACCTGATATCGCAAAATCACTACTATCTGTTCTCAATATATAAGGTTTCGTAGGATCAGGATGAGACAAAGTAGCATTTTCCAAAAATAACTGTTTAACATTTTGAAATGCTTCATTCTCTTTGTCCCCCCACCCCCACTTTTTTACTCTTAGTAATCTAAATAATGGTTTCATTGCATATGCAAACTTATCAACTATTCTACCATAAAAATTTACCAAACCAAGAAAACCTTTTAATTGTCTATGTTTTCTAGGTATTGGAAATTCTCCTATTAGTTCAAGCTTTGCTTCCTGAGCTTTTATTCCTTCAGGAGTAAGCGTAAAGCCAAGAAAATCAATTTCTTGTCTAAAGAAATGTGTCTTTTTAAGACTAAGAGTGAAATTATACTCTTCTAGTCTTTTAAACAATTTTTCAAGATGCACTAAATGAGCTTCTTCTGATCCGGAGATACATAATAAATCATCTACAAAATTTATTATGTTTTTACCGAGTCCTCTGATAGCAAAATCTAAGCCTCTCATTAATGCTGAGGTACTTACACTGGTGCCAAAAGGACAAACGTTAAATTCATATACTTTGCCTTCGTGCATAAAACCAGTATATTTTTTGCTTTCTTCGGCTAACGGTATCTGCCAAAAACTACTCGTTAAATCAAGACTTGTCATCACTGCAATTTCATCACAAATTTGCAATAATTCCTCTACATTTCTAGGAGACTTATAATCTTTTACAAAGCGCTTATTTGCCTCTCTAGCATCAAGACACGGCCTCACCGTTCCGTCTTTTTTTACTGGAGTCACCAATGGACTAATGTATTGACTGTTTGACCTTCTAATCACTTTCCAGTCTAGCATCTTTTTTATCATTGCTCTAACAATTTCTCTATTGTTAATTGCAATAGGATATGGAGCAACATAAAATGTAGAATCATCTTTAATCTTGATTTTATATTCAAAATTCTTTAATAATCCTGGTTTTTTACAAAAAACCTTTTTATATCTCCAGATGAGATTTCTGAGACTGTCGATAGTTTTCGGATTTTTACAGAGGCAATTCTGAAGTTTCTCTTCTACTTCTTGCACTGTAATGTCATACAGATCTGTGTCATCTGATGACAAATTATTAATTACCAGAGACGCCTCGCATTGATTTCCATGCAACTCTGAGTAATTTTTATTGAGTTCAGAGAGAAAAGTCCGACCTGCATTTAATTCGGCTTGTTCCTCCTGACTCCAATAATCCTCAACTTCTCCAAAATCTTCGATTGCCTCAATTCAACGATGATTTATCTCTTCTATACTCAATGGAGAGGTTTTATAAATTAACCATTCCTTGTTATCTTTTGATTCTCTTAACTCCACTGTGCCCATACGAAATTTGATAGACATATCAAAACTTCCCATAGCATCAACTCCAATTATGCAATCCCTAGATAATCTCGGAATTACAATGATATTAAGATTTTTGCTTGTTTTTCCAATAGTAACTTCCGCAAAAAATTGAATCTTTAGACGGACAGATTGAGCCCCAATAGCCCCTTTAATAACTTGTCCTATAATAGGTAACGTTGGACATTTATTAAATTTATCAACATGCAATCTGTAAAATTCATCAGAAATGCACGTGATAGGGCTGCCTGTATCGATGAGAGCTTCTAGCTCGACATCTTGCAAATTTATTTAAATCACAGGACACTCTGTGTTTTGGCATTTTTGAATTCTCTCCTCCGGACCATCTAACAAGGCTCCTCTAGGATCTTCAAAAATCGTTTGAATATATCCTTTTCTAGAATCAGTCGCCTCATCACTCTCTCTATTTGAGATAAAATCCGGGGCACATGCTGCGACTGTCGTTAGTTTCCCGACATTCCGCATGCCTCTAACGGATTTTTTAAAATTTCTCTATCTAAAGAGTAAATGTCATGTCCATTTTTCGATTTAGTACCAGTACTCTTCTGTGGCATTTTCTTAAATATACTCTGTCCACCCGAAGTTTTCTGACTAGTCGCAGCTTCTCCGGATTTAGCTTGAATTTTATTAGTCTCAGAGCTCTCCTCGGATTTACTTTGACTATTCAGATTGTTACTGTTGTTATTATTAAACCTTTGATTGTTCCAAGGTTTAAAATTTTTCTGAGAATTCTGTACTGTCGAATTAGTACTAGCACCAGAATCCGTAGATTTATTGGATAATACAGATTTACTCTCTTTTTCCCTCTGCATTCCAATATCTTTGCAAGTTAATAAATCAAGCAAACCTGATTTAGATTCTATTTTCTGTATAAAAACTGCAAATCTTACTTCGAATCCATGATGATCCGCAAGTTTTCTTACAAGCTCTTTTTCAGACATTTCTCCTATGTCTACTGCTTGACTCATTAATTCAGTAGTATATTCTACTCGAGTCTTTTTCTCGATATCACTGTATGTACCATATTCAATTTTTCTTTTGATTTGGTCAGTGATATCAGAATTCCAAAATCTCTGTTTGAATTCTTTTTCGAATTGATCGAATGATGAGATAGAATTTTCTATCATATCCCACCAATTACCTGCTGTACCTCTCAAAGAACGTACCAAAATATACTTGACATCGTCTAGAGGCAAGTCCTCCGATCCCATATATCTTTTAATCTCCCTTAAAAATTTCATAGGCTTATCAGATAAATCAGCCTTGAAAATAGGAGCAGACATTTTTTCTCTCCGAAAAGCAGAGCGACTCGTATTTAAGAAACTCTGATTTACTCTTGTACTCCTGTCCGGAGACAAAGTTAAACTAGGCTTAGTTATATTTTCTCTTAGCCTGTCTTTTATTGGTCTCATGGGCGAAGGAGATCGACTACCATTGGATAATCGTCTAGTCGAAGCTCTCCTATCTCTTATTTCATCATCTGACCATTTTATTGAGTTATTTCTAGTAACTCTAGATTTTTCATTATCTTTATTGATCCGACTTTTGAATAGATCAATTTTCTGTTCATTTTCAATCTCATGATCTTTGACATTTTTCGTCATTCTCATGAGATCGTAGAGCTGCTCACTATGCTTATCAACGCTAAGCTCATGAGTGCTTAATCTGCTTTGCAGAATGTCTATTTCATTCTCAGCGTTTAACTTAAATGTTCTTAAATCGCTGAATTGCTGATCTTGATCGATTATTACGTCCTGCATCTCTGTTATTAGAGCGCTATAATTTTTATTCGAATTTTCAGCTTTTGTCAATCTGGATAGCAAATGTTTATTGGCATTTTCCAAAAAAACAATGCGCTCCTCAAGAGATTTTACTTGAGAATTATCCCTCAAGTTTCTCTGTCTCTCGTATTGTTCGAAATACTTTTGAATTATATGCTCCACAGCTCCTTCATTTATGGCTGACTCTGGAGTTATATCTTGAGACATATAAATGCGTAATTTATCCGCATGTTCACTTATATTCTCAGCATATGTTTTTATGTCATTCACATCTGTTGTGAGTTGTTGAATTTTTGTATTAATCAATTCAACACCCCTAGGTGCCTCATTACAATTATCAAGACGCTCAAAATCTCGTTTTTGGCATCGTTTTTCAAGCTCCTTTTCACTTGTATTTAATTTTAATTCAAGTTCTTTTATTTGTCTAAGAGCTTCTTGATAATTTTCTTCGGAAGTTTGAACATTGTTTGTCAAATCTTGCAAAGCAACTTCATTTTCTTCTATATACAAAAGTATATTTTGCATATTCTCATTAACTTGCTCATTGAAAGCCATTACTTCATCTTCAAGAGCATTGTCAATGTGTGTATCGTCTTTTAATTTAGCAAGAGATTCATTCAAAGCATCTCTTTTTCCCTGCAAACTACCTTGATTCTTCTCAAGGAGCTTAGAACTGCGTGTTTTCACCATCATACTGTAGTGTACTCGGCACAGATAGTATATAACACCGCTGGTCTACTAAGAGTTAGATGGCTCAGAGGTAAAGCTCCCGCCCTCAAACTCTCCGATCAGAGTTCGAATCTCGCTTAAGTCGAAAAAAATTTTTCTTCCGAAATTATTGTTTTTTCATGTGAAAGATTAATAAAATTCTCTTTTACAATTTTCAGCGAAATTTATTATAACTCCTTTCGGATATTATTTTTCGAAATTCGTATATTTCATTAGTTCATATTCTATCGGCTTTTTGTCTCCCACACCATATTGCAATATTTATAAGTCATTGACAATATTGTGTATTAAACAAATTTAACCATGAATATTTTGAACTATTATTGAAATATATTATAATAAAGAAACCCGAGATTCTACTGCTGATATATAAATAACTATTACTTTTATGATAAATTTTTTTTTTACGGAAATAAAATACTATTTATACACTAGTGCTACACTGACAATTTTGGAATAAAAAACACTTTTAGATAGAAAGGTTAGACATTTTTAATGTCAAAATGTCGATTTCTTCTTCGACCTTCTGCAGACGAGCGTCGACTTCAACGTTTCTCTGCTCAACGGTTTTCTCTAACACGTCTAAACGTTCTAGCGCCAACTTTAAATTCAATTCTTCAGGACGATACACTCTTTCCTCTAATAAACAAATCAACTCTCCCAGCTGATAGTTTTCGGAGGCCAGTTCCTGTACTCTCTCTCCGAAATCATAAACAGGATTTTCCGGATGATTTACGAGCTCTTCTCCGGGCCAGGGAAAACTCACCGGAAAAAATACAGGCACCATTTAATCAAATCTGTGTACAAACTTGTAACTCTCTTTCTCTCTATCCTGGCAGGATCGCCAATGTAAGGGTTCGTTTTTCTTAGATCAGGATAGAGAGGAATAAGGAGAGAGAAAATAAATACACAGGTTCGTTTATGCTATCACGTACCTAGGCTTTATTTATTTCAACTCGCTAATATATAAGTCAGCGAGCGAATCATCCTCGAACGAGTCTTACCGCCGCTTTTATTTGAAAACACGTACAATACACAGTGAAACAGATCAATCACACCTTGATCTGCGCTCACACACTCTCCCACTCTCTCTCTCTCTCTCTAATCATCCGACGCACACATACAGTAGACGACGCGCATACATATAACGCGAGAAAAGGCGCGAATTTGCCAAACGCTATACATTAGACAACGCGCACTATTTACATGAAGGAACGCTTTCTATTTACACGGGAAGGGACACGACCGTTACAGTACATAGAAAAAATTAAAATTAAAATGTAAATACACCGTAGGCGGTAGGAGCCAGCTGATCCGCTCGTCTGCATATATAAACTGCACAGATACAATACACATTAATATAGTACTAGGGGATCATTTGCGCGCGTAAACGTGTGCGTTGGTTTTGTAGTATATGAACTTGAAATGTATTATGTGTAGTAGGTTAATGTATATTAATTTATTAATATTATTCTTTAAATAATTATTTTGTACAAATTAAATATATTAAATATATTTTTATTAAATTGATGGTTATTAAATAAAACTGATAATTTAAGAAATTTTATTGTATCTTTTGAGGTTTTAATTGTGTAACGCGGAAATAAATAATAGACCAGGATCTTACTTTACTTTATACGTATATTATTAATAAAAGATCAAGCTGAATATTATAAATTATTTAATGGCGCGATAATTGCTTCCTTTCTCGGTCGCAGTCCGTCGGACAACTGAGAGTGCCGCGCTCTCTCTAGCTCAGTCCTAAAGGAGTGGGGGGGCTCTAGGAGCTGACTCAATGCAGCTTGAAGCTGCTCGCTTTTGCTTCCTTACACTCCCTCCCGAGCACTTCCAGCTGATCCAGCTAATTTGCTTCTCCTGTAAGGATTAATACATTAATTATTGAAATTAGTATTAAGGATTAAGTTAGTCAGCTTTAAATGTAAATCGAACGGTAAAGCTTTTGTAAATAGATCAGCTATTTGATCTTTCGATGTAATCCAGCTAACTTTGATCAGATTTCTAGCTTCACATTCTCGAACATAATGTTCTCGAACTTCGGACATATGTTTTAGTTTATTTGTAGTGCTTACTTGAGAGCTAGCTATTGCTGCTCTATTATCGCAGCAGAGCGTCATAGTTAAAAAGTTATGTTCTATTATCAAGCTGAGTGTATTTGTTAATGCAACCATGCTTTGACATGCTTCACTCATGGCTACATATTCGGCCTGACAAGTTGACAAAGCAACATAATTTTGTTTGTGAGTTTTCCAAGCCACAGTATCTCCAAACAATTTAACGACAAACCCACTGGTAGTCAGTGAGTTTTTACAGTCAGCAAAACGGGCATCGGAGAACCCTTGTATATCATCAAGCTTACCTATATATCTTAAACCTCTGCTCTTAGTGTGCTTTAAATACCGACAAACTCTTTGAATCATCGACCATTCCAGCTTAGTTGGTTTAATTTGGTGTCTACTTAAAACATTTACAGTATAAGCTATATCAGGACGTACAGTATTTGCCAGATACAACAGTGAACCCACAATCTCTCTATATCTGGTATTCAAGCTGTTAAAGTTTTCCTCAAGCTGATTATCGTCTTCCTCTCTTTCTCACCTTTCACGATTGATCACTTGAGCTGTGACCATAGGAGTTCTTTGGGGATGTGTTTCACTGTATCCAAATTTCTTTAGTGTTTTGTCGATATATTTCTCCAGTGTTAACGTCATTGTATGACTTTTCCTGTCTCGGTTTATTTCAATGCCTAAGAAACACTTAGGCTCACCAAGATCAGTCATTTCAAACTCCAGCTTGAATAATTTGGTTAATTCCTCGAGCTTAGTTTTATCATTACTGGTTATGATTATATCATCGACATTCACCAAAAGTATTAATAATTTATCCTTTTGTTTCCAAGTGAAAAGACATGGTTCAGAATCATGTGTCTGTAGTCCCACCTTAACTGCTGTTTCTGTAAATTTTTCGTACCATTTCTTCGGACTGATTTTCAATCCATAAAAAGCCCATTGGATTTTGCAAACTTTCTTACTTCGGATTTCTGATGAACACGCTATTCCTTCAGGTAGTTCCATATAGACTTCACTGTCTATTTTTCCATTCAGGAAAGCAGTTTTTACATCAAGCTGTCGAACTTCAAAATCAAACTTATTAACTAGAACTAGCACTGATCTTATTAGAGGCAGTCCGGAAACAAGTGCATTTGTCTCTGCCAACTTGTATTTGTTTCGATCTTTGAAACCTCTTATTACTAATCGAGCTTTGTATTTAATTTCATTATTTGATCCAACTTTTGTTTTTAGAACCCATTTAGAGTCAATGATGTTTGGCTTTTCACCTTCTTTTCTCAAAGGTTTATCAACGATTTTCCAAACTTCATTTTTCTCCATGGATTCCAATTCACTTTTTACGGCTTTCTGCCACTCAAGCTTATTCTCAGAGCTCATTGCTTCCCTGTATGAAACTGGATCTCCTTGTATTTTAGCAATTAAAACACTGATTACATTGTCATCCAGCTGTGCGAGATCAGATTCAACCATATTTGACTCTACTGGTAGCTCGATTTCCTTGTGTTTCCTTGAACGCCCTCGTTTACGTTTTTCTCCCTCCGTTTCAGAGATCGGAGCAATTTTATCATCATCAAACTTAACTAACCATGTCTCCTTGTTTACTGCCTCCAGTGTGTTGTTCCAGTCTTTGATACTGTTTTTATTGTATTTGTCGCCGAAGACAATTTTTTCATTAAATCGGACATCCCTACTTTCATAGAATTTGCCTTCTTCCGGCTTTAAAAACAAGTATCCTGTTGGTTTGTACCCAATTAAAACTACTCTTTTCCCCAGCTGATCGAACTCAGGTCCAGTTTTTCTTTGTACCTTAATATAGGCAATGCTGCCAAAACGTTTTAACTGATTTAAGTTGAGTTTTAATTTAGGTTCAAACTTTTGAAGAGGAGGTACCATATTATTCGAGCTGTGTGGTGTTCTATTATAAAAATATACAGCCGCATTCAGAGCTAGATCCCACATATTCTCAGGCAATCGAGTATCATACATAAGAGATCTCGTTTTCTTCTGGATAGTTTGGTTAAACCTTTCAGCTACACCATTATGTTCTGGTGTATCAGGACTGGCTAATTGTAGCTCAGCACTAAATCTATCCAGAACTTCCAGCGTATATCCACCTGTAAATTCTGTTCCTTGATCGCATCTAAGGTAACAGAATTTGGAGTCTTTACCTAGTAAATTCCTCGAGCTTTTTATAAACGACTACAAACAGTTTCCTGTTTCGGACTTATTTTTCATGGGATACGCCATTGCCAACCGAGAATAATCATCTATAAATACAGATATAAATTTGTATCTCTTGGGATGCGACGTAGGGCTAATAGGACCCATTGTATCTGCATGAATAATTTGGAGTGATTCACTCGCTCTTTGTCTAGTCGAGCTGAAGGGTAATTTATTAAATTTTGAAACTATGCATGCTTCACAATCCAGTACAGAATCATCGAATTTAATGTCTTGAATACCTTTAATATCAGGAAATTTTCTTTGAAATTCTTTTAAATATTTTAACGATGCATGTCCAAATCTGACATGCCATAACATGGCTTTATTGGTATTCAATTCATTAACTCTACTACCCGCACAAAAATCATAATTTATGCTTTCAAACTCATCAGACTTATTTACATTGCAAATTTTTCTATCTCTCAACGTATTTTCAAAGTTTGAGTAACCAGAGCTCGGCTCATTATTATCAAATTCTAAACCTGATGAATTAAAATCGATCTGCATTGGTTCATGAAGTGTTTGATTAACGGTTTGATCAGTATTATTATTTTCCAGCTGAGAAGTTCCAACTTTATCAACAATTTCCTTTTCGAGCTTAGACTGATCGTGATTTTCCGTATTATCAACATTCATTTTCTCTTCGAGCTTATTTTGAATCCCTGCAATAGTTTTATACGGATATTCTTTGCGTCTTGTTGAAATATAAGCGATTATTTTACTTGTACGAGATTTTAAAGGTGTTTTTGTTTCATTGATTTTATCCATTTCCAATTCTATTATCCAAAACGGTTTTTCATAAATTCTGGAAATAAAAACAGTGTTAGATTTTGGATCAAAAATATCAATTCGCTTATTATCAAGATAAATACTCAAGCCTTTATCAACAAATTTTCTTAGTGATAATAGATTTTCTGACAGTGATTTCGCGTAAATTACATTATTCAAACATAAAATATCATTATTACTCATGCAACCAGAAACACAACCAACTCCCTCCGATTTCATAATTGCGGCATCATTGTCATTTGCGCATTTTATATCAAGCTGTTTTGTATTATCAAACGTTCTAAAAATCAATTTTGAGTTGGTCATGTGTTCTGTAGCACCTGAATCTGCAAGAAATCGGATCAATTGATTATCGCTAGATTCTACAATATCGGACATATTTGCATAGAGGGCTTTATACTTACCCGAGTTTGCCTTATTCTTTTCATTAGGCTTGTTTTGACCTCTCTTTCCTCGCGAATTTCCACGCTTCGAGTTTTTATCGAACTTAAATCTCTTAGCATTTTCGCCTCTAGGTGCATCCGCGTTACTTCGTTTACCACCGCGACGATAATATCCGCGTTTGCTACCTCGGAAAGAAAAGGAATTTTCATACCTTCTTTGATTCTCATTTTCTTGAAAAATCTTCTCCAGCTGTTCTCCCTTATAGGGACAATCTGCTCGAACATGTCCAGCATACCTCTTACAGTTGAAGCACATTTTTCCAGGCCTTGTGCAATCCTCGGTTCGATGCCCTTTGTTTCCGCACTTTAAACAGTGCGCCTTTGGATTTTGCACATAGTATGTTTTTACTCCAGCTGATTCAACCTTTTGGCCGTGGTTTGTTTCTCCAGCTGATGTTTCTCGAGCTGTTTCCTGCTGTATAATATACTCGTAGTCCTTTAACTGACTTACTGACAGCAGTTTGCCCGTTGCATTTTTAATTAAAAACTCTGTTTCTCTGACTTGTGGCAGATTCGAAACAATAGCTTCAAAAAATGCATCACAAATTTCTACATCGGACAAAGGTGGAGTGTCGGGCAATTTATTATATAATCGAACTATATTATCGAACTTATCCCAAAATGCGGAAGCCTTTTCTTTATTCGGTCTGTATTTAATGTTATGGAGCTGTTTTCTCAAACTTGCAGTAGATAAATTTATTTCATTTTCTTTAATTCTTTTAATTTCATTTAATAAATCCTTTGGATCTTTTATATTAGAAACTTTATCATAATATGACATGTCTATTCTATTAATAATAAGATCTCTAACTCTGACTTTATCTTTTTCAAACTTTGATTCGTCAACATTACGAGATGTTACATTCGAATCAATTACATACAATAGATCTACAACTGTTAGTTCAGATTTAAGAAAATCTATAAATGAATCTATATTCAAGCTTGAAGTGAGTTTATAATCTCTACGGAGAGAAGTTTGAGTGTTTGTTAATTCAATTTTTATTTTATCAGTGACACTTCCGGTGTCTCTATGCAATCCAGCTTTTTGTATTTCAGCTCGTATCAATTCGGACAGTTGTTCATTACTTACAGGTTTTTCCACATTTTGAACAGATAACTCCTTGTTTAATCGAGCTGATGAGTCCTTCTCAGATTGAGTAGGTCCATCCTTTTTAGATCCAGCTGGTTTATTGATTTCGAACTGATTCTTTTCCCACTCCTCGTCTTCAACCCATCGTTTAACGTGACCATCAATCGACTCTACCTTCTCAGTCACATAACGTCTGCAATCTGCAAATTCTTCGACCATGTCATGATACACTTTATTGCATTCATGATCAATTTTGTCGTCGAATTTGCTTATAGTAGCTTCTGCTACTGCCAGACGTTCGATTAACTCTGAAATTGGATTGTTTTTGTATGAGCTTACAATTGGTGACAATTCAATCTTTTTAGGATTCAAATGACACTTCACTCCAGAATAACTAGAGTTCATGAAATCAGAATTTTTAAGAAATTCTGATTCATTAAATTTTCCAGCATGCAAATCAATTTTTGATTCAAAATCGGACTTAAAAAATTTCCCCTTCTGACAGCTTTTATTCAGTCCCAAATTTAAATTTACCACCTTTTGTGATTTTACGATTGGGGTAGGTTTACCTTGTAACCGAGACTCGAACTTAACCTCCAATTCTTTTAGAGCGGATGCACCAGGCTCTATGCTTCCAGCTTTTTCGGACTTATTTAATTCGGACATTTTGGCCATATTGCTGTCAGTTTCTTCTGTTTCATCGGACTTAAGGGGTTGAGGCGTTTCTTGTCGACTAGAAACGGACTCGGCCTTCATGGCTTCTTCATCAACTCGAGCTTTTTCAATTTCTCTTTTCAGAGACTCCAGCATGGATTGTGATAATGTAGAATTATCTAGAAATATTATTAACAAAAGAGTCATTTATTTGACGAATAACAATCAAAATAAATTTCTCAAAAATAATTTAAGGCAGTTTTAATTAAACACACTCAAGTGACGAACAGCAATCAAATGAGTATGGTTACTTGCCTGACCCATGATTAGTCTGTAAAGTTTTCAGTACACACAGTGCAGCAGCAACAACATACACAACACTGTATACACCGGTCGACAATATAACTTGGAACTGAAAAGCATGCTTTATGAATTTCTTTTGAAATTCATTTCGTACGTTTAAATTTTAATTTTAATCCAGCTACTAACGTTAGTAATTCGAGCTTTTACCTATTTCATATTTATGACCACGTGACGTCACAATACAAAAACATCCAGCTTCATCAAGTTCTGGGTAAACAGAATCATCCGGATGTTGCTCGGAGATTCCCAGTTCTTGATCTTGGAGTAGCAGAAACAGAGCTACGTTCTTCTGATCTGTTTAAATCAATCAAGTTAATTATATATAATTAAACTTTATTCGAGCTTAAATTTATTCAAGCTTTAAAATTCAAATTAATTGAATTTCACCGGTTTGCAATTTTGTTTTAAATAAATATTTTCTCGGCCCGAAGGATCCATTCGCACCGTGATTTATTTTAAAACATACATGTACATGTATTCCAGCATTGTGTTAAATCGAGCAATTGGTTTCGCGTATAGTTTTGTGTTGAAAGTTAAGAAGAACCTTTCATCACGCTTATAACTACACGCACCAACAGTATATACATACTGTATCGTTCTCACAAACAGAGATCGTGTTAGGCGCGCCAGCAGCCCATATGAGTATATACGAGTCGGCGCTTCCTAGTATTTGCACGCGCTGCCGAGTCAGCTGGCGACGGGTTCAGCGCCAGCGCCAACACCAGCGCTAGCATTAGCCGTATACTCGAGCTGTTTCTCTCTCCAGAGATTCAAAATGGCGTGACGTCAGCCTATGCAGGCGACCACGACTCGCCGCTCTCGCTCTCCAACGCTTCCGCGTGGAGCCGAAGCACGAACTCAGCGCCAGCGCTAGTGACATCGGCAGCGGCAGCGCAATCGTCAGCATCAGCGCAGACGGTAATACACGCGGCATCGGTAGCGCCAGCGCCAGCGCAAGCGGCAGCTTTCAGCGTAGCCTATACAGCAACAGCGGCAACGACAGCACGATCGTCAGCGCTAGCGGTCACTCGTTTGTTTTTCAACCATCGAAAAGACTCGCGCGATTCTCAGAATCTCGAACATCGTCGTTTTTCGGACTTTCGTCTTGATCGAATTTTACACTCACCTCTCGTTTTGAGATCGTGCATGAAATTCAGACTCTTCCTGTTAGCCATTTTCTCAAGCTGTCGATGGCGATGAAAATTTATAAGTCGAGCTGACGCTGTCCGATGTGATCAAGCAGATAAGACGATGAGTCGAACTTAGTAACTTTTGGAATCGAGCTGCATCGCGTCGTGCTGTACACTTTTGTTACACGCTGAGCCAAATCAAACTGATTTTCAATTACTCAAGCTGAAAGAAAACAACACTAAAATCACAATCACACACGAATTCGACCTTCCGCGTAAACACAAAATGAACTTCTTCCAAGCGCGGTGGAAGCGTGCTGGGCCCATAACCTTTTGAGGTTTTAATTGTGTAACGCGGAAATAAATAATAGACCAGGATCTTACTTTACTTTATACGTATATTATTAATAAAAGATCAAGCTGAATATTATAAATTATTTAATGGCGCGATAATTGCTTCCTTTCTCGGTCGCAGTCCGTCGGACAACTGAGAGTGCCGCGCTCTCTCTAGCTCAGTCGTAAAGGAGTGGGGGGGCTCTAGGAGCTGACTCGATGCAGCTTGAAGCTGCTCGCTTTTGCTTCCTTACAGTATCAGACGTTGCAAGTATAGAAGCACTGCGCATATGCTCGACGACACAATAATCACTCAACAGTTCTTATATCACTAAAAACTTTGTATTAACTCTTTATTTATTTTTCAAAAATTCGATTAAAATAAAACTAAAATTTTTTTTCTTTTCTCTATATTCTCTTTGATTCTCTCTTTAAGTATTTTGATAATTCAATTATTCACAGCTTTAACATTATCTAAAATTTAACTGAAGGAAAAAACATTCTCACAAATTCTTTAAAATATTATAAATTAATTAATACTATAAATTAATTTGTCTCTGTTCTTTAATTTCTCGATTCTCTGCTCTTTTAAATACTTGTCTTTCTTGAGTTGAATTATGAAAATTATTCAGGTTTCAAATTAATACTAATTTTACTTCAAAACATTTTCTTTGAAATCCTTTAAAATCTTTATTCTACTCAATAATTCAACTTTAAACAAGCTCGTATAATGCTCTTTTTCGTCTATAGGAAAGGTAATAGCCATTAACAATCTCTATATTATTCAATTGCCCAACTTTAAGAAAAATATTTCCTCTCAATAAATATCTTAAATATTATTTAAATTAATTTGTCTCTCTGTTCTTTAATTTCTCGATTCTTTTTGCGGAAAAGCAGTGAAGTGAACCCACTTTCCTCTGACACAGTTCACGCGGTAACACTGCCTTTGATCTCTACAATTCTTATATCACTAAAAACTTTGTATTAACTCTTTATTTATTTTTCAAAAATTCAATTAAAATAAAACTAAAATTTTTTTTCTTTACTCTGTATTCTCTTTTATTATCTCTTTAAGTATTTTGATAATTCAATTATTCACAGCTTTTACATTATTTAAAATTTCACTGAAGAAAAAAAAATTCTCACAATGATATGTTGAGGTCAGCTATGGCAGATCTTCAAACAAGCGCAACTTCGTTTGTCCATTGAAAATGATAACGTCGTTAATTGTCAGTTCCAGGCTTTAATGTAAAACGTAATTGTAACCCTTGAGGTGAATCGAGATCTTGTTTTTTTAGTTCTTGACCTCAGAGCGTCTATTACCAAAATTAACAATATTAGCATTAAAAGATGCAAAGGAAAATAAAATATTAAACCAACGAATATGTTGGAAAAATTGTGAAGATAGACAATGTTCTAAATTAAAAAGCTGTTGTAATTCATTTGGAACATCATCATTATTTTGTAAAATAACATTTCTGGATAGTTTTCTGGAATATTCAAGTGGTTTTGACTATTGACATTCAAATCTTGCAATTTTACAGGAGTCCTTATATCGCTTTGATTGTCATGACAGGTTTTCTTATGATTATATGATCGCAAGATTAACAATTTCATTAATGTGTAGATTACATGTAATAGGAAAGTCTTTTCTGTGATAAGAACGATCATGATTAATTATTTCGTTTAGATACATAAATTAGAAGCAACACTAAGTTGACTACGTCTTTCTAACTTTTCCTTTTTTTTGCATAAAACTTATGATTAGCCATTCTTTTCCTTTGAAGTTTAATTTTTTTTGCTTCTATTATCTCATCCTCTGTTTTATTCTTTTTTTTTGAGGCATGAGGCTCAAAAACTTCTACAGACACTTTCTCTCTCACTTTTGAAAAATACATTTCAAATAATAACGTAACATGTCATTAACGTGTCATTAACAACCCCTCCTATGCCAATCTTATGGACAAAATTAATCACAACTGTAGTATTTTCCAAATAAATTATGTTTTCTTGTACCTTAAATAACAAAAAGCCACCATCGGTTACCCTCAAATCAGTCTTTTTTATGTGGTCCATTTTTTAAGATAAAAAACACCACTTTTGGAAGAATGACCGATATATATTGTATAACGTTTTCCCTTTTTGTTTACAAAAATATTACAATTTGACCTTCTTAGAAAAATTTAGAACTGTATAAGATTTTAAAATATGATTACACCTTTAGACATTATACCTCAGAACAAATTTTAAAATGATTGCAATTTTACCTACTATATCGCAATAATTTGAGTTTCGCCTTTAAAATATACGCCTAAAAAAATCCACCTGTAAGCGCGCGTTCTTTTTGTGGAATATGTAATTCAAGTACTATATGTATATATAATATATATTGTATTCGTGTAATTATTTGCAATGTAAGTTAATGAATATTGATTCAATAATGTATAGTTATTTTGTACAAATAAAGATACTAAATATATTTTTATTAAATTGATAATTATTAAATAAAACTGATAATTCTAGAAATTTGACTGTATCAGACGTTGCAAGTATAGAAGCACTGCGCATAAAAATTAAAGTAAAATTTTTTTCTTTAATCTGTATTTTCTTCATTTTATTCTCTCCTTAATAAGTATTTTGATAATTCAATTATTAACAACTTTTATATTATCTAAAATTTAACTGAAGAAAAAAATATTCTCTTAAATTCTTTAAAATACTTCTTGCATAGATTTTTTCTCTGTAAATTATATGACTAATATTCAAATATACAAATTTTGTCCAGGTATATAGCAGAATAAATTGATTTGTATCTGTGTTGTTTAATTTATCGATTTTCTGCTCTTTTAAATACTTATAGAACATCTGCTTTTTGAGTTGAATTATGAAAATTATTCACGTTTTTAATTAATACAAATTTTACTTCAAAAAATATTCTTTGAAATGCTTTAAAATATTTATTCTACTCAATAATTCAACTTTGAACAAGCTCGCGTAAGGCTTTTTTTCGTCTATAGGAATGGTAATAGCCATTAATAATCTCTATATCATTCAATTACACAACTTTAAGAAAAATGTTTCCTCTCGATAAATATCTTAAATATTATTTAAATTAATTATTTTAATTAATTTTTCTCTCTGTTCTTTAAAGTGGATCTTCAGTGATTGTACTTTTCTTTCACCTGTGGCTCCGAACGTAATGAAACTTAAAGATCATGACTGTGATTCAAAAAGATGATTTTGTGTATGCTTTTAGCTTATTTTACCCAATAATATTTAAGTAATGTCACAAAATATAAGAATTTTTGTTAAAATATAAAGATCTTCAAAATATTTCATGCGAACTGGAATTCATACGTATTCTTTAAGCCAGACTACACAAAACTTGGAATTTTTTTAGTATAGTAATTATGCATGTACAGCAGAAATAATTCAAATATTTAATTAACAAATAAAATCATGAAAAACATGAATTTTAAATATTAATCACAATTTAATAATTTTTATTTTAATTCTTACCGTAAATATAAATTCCAACATTTATTTTAATTGTTTTCAAGAACCTCTAAAAAAATTTTCAGAAGGATTCCTTGAAACGCCTTGCGCATCAACGATTTTGAACTAATATAAATACTTTTATTCATAAACAGCATTTTTGTTAAGAAAAACATTTATAGATTATCATAAAATGGCAAATTCTAAAGTAAACAAACATTTTTAGTGAAAAATGATTATCGTGAGCAAACAAAAATTTTTCGATTTTTGATGAAATATCACTGGAAATCCAACTTAATTTCTTGATTCTTTTTGATCTTTTATTTAAATATATTAAATATATTTTTATTAAATTGATGATTATTAAATAAAACTGATAATTTAAGAAGTTTTACTGTATCAGAAGTTGCAAATATAGAAGTACTGCGCATATGCTCGAAGACACAATAATCACTCTACAGTTCTTATATCACTCAAAACTTTATATTAACTCTTTATTTATTTTTCAAAAGTTCGATTAAAATAAAACTAATATTTTTTTCTTTACCCTGTCTTCTCTTTTATTCTCTCTTTAAGTATTTTGATCATTCAATTATTCACAGCTTTAATATTATCTAAAATTTAACTGAAGAAAAAAACATTCTCACAAATTCTTTAAAATATTATAAATTAATTAATACTATTAATTAATTTGTCTCTGTTCTTTAATTTCTCGATTCTCTGCTCTTTTAAATACTTGTCTTTCTTGAGTTGAATTATGAAAATTATTCAGGTTTCAAATTAATACAAATTTTATTTAAAAACATATTCGCGCATATGCTCAAAGACACAATAATCACTCTACAGTTCTTATATCACTCAAGACTTTGTATTAACTCTTTATTTATTTTTATAAAATTCGATTAAAATAAAACTAACTTTACTCTGTATTCTCTTTTATTCTCTCTTAGCATTGTATTAACTCTTTATTTATTTTTCAAAAAATTGATTAAAATAAAACTAAAATTTTTTTTCTTTACCCTGTATTCTCTTTGATTCTCTCTTTAAGTATTTTGATCATTCAATTATTCACAGCTATAACAGTATCTAAAATTTAACTGAAGAAAAAAAAATTCTCACAAATTCTTTAAAATATTATAAATTAATTAATACCATAAATTAATTTGTCTCTGTTCTTTAATTTCTCGATTCTCTGCTCTGCTAAATACTTGTCTTTCTTGAGTTGAATTATAAAAATTATTCAGGTTTCAAATTAATTACTCAGTATGTTCGCACAGTCTTTCATGACTTAAGACTCTCATTACTTAAGGGGTTATGCCTGAGTTAAAATTCAAAAAAATCAAATTTTTTTTTATTTGATTTTTTAATAGCAAATTTACTGTAGAATATACTGTTGAAACTCCTTTTGCCCGAAAAAATTTCGTTACAAAATTATAGGCAAAATACTAAAAATATATAATTTGTCAAAATTAAGTATTTTTCATATTTTATTCTATAGCGCTTTTGTTTATTCAAAGCCATTACATTTATAGAAAATTTAACGTTAAATGTGCATACAAACTCCTTTTGATAAAAGACAGTTTTATTAAAAATAACACAAATTATTTATTTATGAATTATTGCATATAGTAAATAGCTCATTCTGATAAAAGCATAGATTTTTTTATTGTGAATGTTAAAAATAAAATAAATTTATCTGTTTCATTAATTTAATCTTTTTAATAAAATAATAAGCATGCGTACAAACTAAAATATTTTTATAAATTACCACCTAAAAACATGGTACCATACAGCATATGGAAAAGCCAATCACTGTTTTACCAACCTAGTTAAGTTTGCTATCAGACAGCTCTTTCGTCTGCTTGATCTGCAGTCTAGTGCAAGCTTGATGTTGTGAATTTTGATCTGAAGTGAAAACTTCTGAGTGTCAGTGGTGTTTAAATTTAGATAAGTATTTTCGACTCTAAATAACACATTATTTGTGAAGAACTTGTTCTTTGTGAGTGTGTTCTTTATTTTTAGGTATATAAGCTGTCAATGGCATGTGAACGATAAGGTACTTCTGTGTTCGATGCAAGGTTAGATGTTGTGGAAGTTGGCTGTAACTATTAACAATCCTAGAAAGTCATGGGTAAGCAATACCAACAATTATATTCATATGAAACATACTGACTGTGAATGCGTATAAAAATTTATATTTCAATTTCAGCTTTTGATACTAGTATATCAATATGTGTGGCACCCGGGTCTTAATATATCCCTTAATACAGGGATATTTTATGCCAAAACACAAAAAAATATGCCAAGCAGTTTCTGTAAGTACTACCCGATAAATGGAAATAAGTTTCATGTATAAACTTTAAATGCAGTTTTCTCAAGTTTTGAATTTTTGTGATTTTAGGTCAGTTGCCGCAGGATTTCTCAACAACTATGGGAACGATTAAGCTGAAATTTTTTAGAGAACTCCAGGAAGCCCTTCTTCACTGCTTGAACGGAGGGAAATTGGCTAAGGTAAGTTTAAAGAATGTTACGCATGTGAACATATGCATAATTCACTATAATTATGAATATTATGAACTTATGTGTTTCTAAATATTTAAAATTTTTATTTTTCAGTAATCCCTTCCGTTCAAGCTGAGGAGAAAGACATTTAGAAGAATTGCCATCCAGTTTGGTTTGAATTCATCACCTGGATCATGAGAAACCTTACGGCAAGGGATAAAATATACTGAAATTTAGTTCTTCACACATGGTTCTTCACACATAGTAAGTATAGATATATAAGTTTTTAAACACATGGAAAATTACAACTAATATGTACAGTTTAATCACGAAAAAGTTTTTATTTGATATTACTTGTACAACATTTTTTTTGACCTGTTAACTGATAATTTATTTTTTTCAGGTTTAACTCAGACATAACCCCTTAAGACGTCGTCTTCGCGCGAGAAAAATAGAACAACGGAACAGACCTCTTCGGACTTTTTTTGATACGCAACAGCTGTTCTCTTATACATGGATTTAGATAGGCCAATGGCGCTGCCCACGGGTCCATCTCTCTTCTTATAAGGGATATACGTAGAGCTGACGTCACGATGACGTAGTCCGCGGAGAACATTTGTTCCGATGGGAGAAGAATTTTTGATTAGAAGAATTCGGGACCTCGCACTTTCACTTCACAAAATCTTTTGATAGAAGCCATTTCGTAAAATATGATCCTGAAGTGATTTTGTTAGTTTTATCCCAAGCTTTCATTTGAGTGCTCATAAGTGAGAATTAAAGCTCTTAATGCGAAGAAAATTGTACACCAAGGTTCCAACAGGGCCAATTTAAAGTATATATGGTCTTGCTAGCGCCCAACGGCAGCGTACGTACTAAAGTACCTTATACTTGCCATCGTGGCGCTACCGTGCCCCTTGATTATAAATCTTGAAAAAACATTTTTTACATCACTAGCTTCTCACAGGAATTCCTTCCCTTTATAACATGACAGTTGCGTAACCTTCCAATAGAAATTGTGTAAAAACTTTCTTGATACTTAAACGATGAAAATACAACACTTTCACTACCTTGTCACATCACAAGAAAATTATTTCCTTATATAATCTGAAAATTCTATAAAACTTTTCTTCGATTCTTGAACGATGAAAATAGAACACTCACTGGCTGGTCATAAGGATCCCTTTCGATTCACAGCCTGAGAGTCTACCTCCCAGGAGACGAAAGGAAAAGTTAACAATTATTCACAAGAAGATCAGCAATCGAGGAATATTGTCAACGCACTTAACCAGCTTGTCACATCACAAAATAGCTATTTCCTTGTATAATCTGAAGATTCAGTAAAAATTTTATTCGATTCTGGAAAAATGATAATTAAACACTTTCACTAGCTTGTCATAAGGACTTATAAACTGAGAATTCTTTCTTGGATTCTTGAACGATGAAAATAAAACACTTTCACTAGATGGTCATAAGGAAATAATTAATAATAATCAAGCACTTCAACAATTGTATAGAAACTTTCTTGCATAGAAGATGAATATAGATCTTCTTAAAACTTCACTAGCTTGTCATCACAAAAAAGTTATTTCCTTTATAATCTGAAGCAAGAATATTCTCTATTATATAAACTGAATAATCTCTAAAATCCAACAAAATAAAACACTTTCACTAGCTATTCATAAGAATCCCTTTCGGTGAACAGCCTGAGAGTCTATACCTCCCAGGAGACGATAGGAAAAGTTATGAACTATTCATATACACTTAAACAAATTAGAATCTTTCATGCATGAGCGATGCATATTCTTGACACTTCACTAGCTTCTCACAATAGAAAATAATTTTTTCCTTACACTGAATATTCTCTATGTTAAAACTTTCTTCGATTCTTGAACCAAGAAAATAAAACACACTAGCTATTTGTAAGGATCCCTTTCGATGTATAGCCTGAGAGTCTATCTCCCAGGAGACGATAGGAAAATTTAATAATTGTTCATATGCACTTCCACAATTGTAGAAACTTTCTTGCGTGGAAGATTGAATATAATCCTAAAACTTAACCAACTTGTCACATCACAAGAAAATTATATAAACTAGAAACTCTGTATAAATTTTCTTTGATTCTTGGATGATGAAAATACATCACTTTCACTAGCTTCTCATCAGGATCCCTTTCGACGAATAGCCTGAGAGTCTACCTCCCAAGAGACAATAGAAAAAATTACACATCCACTTCAAGAATGTAGAAACTTGCTTGAAAGGTGAACCCAGGAGACGATAGAAAAAGTTACATATTCACTTCAACAACGTAAACTTTCTTGAAAGATGAATTCTTAATACTTTACTAGCTGCCACATCACAGAATAGTTATTTCTTTATATAATCTAATAGTAAAAAAACCTGAAAAATAAAAGGATATATTTTAACAAAGAATCAGTTCATGAATCGTTCATGTATTGTATATTTAAAAAAAAAGTACAACTAAATACTTATAATATAATATAAATATAAATATATATATATATATATATATATATATATATATATATACATATAATAAAATTTAATAATAATAAAATTAATTTAATTTTATTTTATATAATTTTTCTAATTTGAGGCTATTAGTCTTGCTTGTGAAAATTTTTCATAATTATATCTGTCAGTTTTTAAATATTTCATCAAACCCAGCTTTATAAATTGCATATTATGTTGAAAATAAAATCACTTTGGTACTTTATTTTGTACAATACTTATTTTTCTTTAACACTGCATATGTGTTATTATATTCAAAAATCAAAAAATGTGAATACACCATCGTCTGCTCTTCTGCACACTTCATGAACTGTATAGATGCAAGCAATAGTATACGTAGTGCCTACGTCACGATGACGTACTTCCGCGGAGAACATTTTTCCGTCGGGAGAAGAATTTTCGCGTTGAAGAATTCGTGACCCCGAACCTTCACTTCATAATATCTTTTGATAGAAGCCATTTCACAATATATGATCCTGAAGTGATTTTGCTAGTTTTATTCCAAGCTTTCATTTGAGTGCTCATAAGTGAGAAACAAAGCTCTTAATGCGAAGAAAACCGAATGTCACATCTCCAACAGGGCCTATGAGACGTATATAGGGTCTGGCTATAGCGCCCGACGGCGGCGTATGTACTGGCGTACCTTATACTTGCCATCGAGGCGCTACGGCGCCCCTTGATAAGTGCTACATTATTAAATAATAAACTAAGAATACAAATAAGCAACATACTAACATTAACATAAATAATTAAATAATAACCTAACATATGCTAACAATTATTAATAATAGACAAGATCAATTTAAATTTTAATCATTTTTGCATATTTTAAAAAAAATTTTAGTATTCTAATCAAATAAAACTACTAAATAAAAATCATATTAATAATCCTAATAATAAGCATTAACTTAGTGCATTTAGTCAATTAATTTTTTTTAAGAAGTAAATAAATAAGAAATAAATTAAAAATAACATTATTTTCGCAAATCAAAGCATTAGTCGACATTTAACGACCAAAATTAATTAACAATCGTTAATAATTAATTAACCAATAAATAATTATAATAAATAAATTTTTTTTTGCAAATCAAATTGAAACCTTACACGGTCCGCGTTACTACACACAATCAATTAAACAAATTGCATATAATAAATATTGCAATAATATCACTAATACAATTTTAATCACCATCGAAATCAATAACAACCTACTATTTTACCTTTTCGGTTCGAAATAAAATCAATTATACTTCACCTTCCAACGTTTACTCATTATAAGCTCACAACTTAGTAAAATCAAATTCTGACAGTCTGTCAAAGGAATTAAAAATTTTTTTTCCCTCTCTCTATCAAATCTTCCAAAAAACTTAGTTATTTTCAGCAAACTAGAGAAAACTTGTGTCATTGCTCACACAAGTATTATATCCTATCAGCATATCAAGAGAACCCAAAAATTTTTATCAAATTATAAACAAAATTACAACATAAGCTTTGAATTATTTATAAAATACTAACATAAACCAAATTTCAATTTAAAAGCCTAGCCTAGGCACAAACATTTTGTTTGACGCGCAACGATACTTCAATTAATAAACATAATAACATTATAAATAAGAACTGCGAATTACCCTTTTATTTTATTTACATTATTTAAATTTTAGTTTTCTCGTTACATATACCCCTTTTGTTGCTTTAATACACAAACAAAATTTTTTTTTTCCTCCCTCGATAATTCACGTTACATCCGTTCACGAAATAGCAAGTCGACAATAAAATTAAAATCACTCATCTTTACAATCACAAACGCCCTGGTCAGCGGTTCACAATTCTCTCGTTTTAATAAATTCAACTTTGTTTCCCAATCCAAATTTCTCTCGAATTTTGTCCACCATCTTCTCGATTTCATTTCCATCACTTATTTCGATAGTTTTAAATTACGTTTATAATCAATAAGAATTCCATCATATTAACATCGTTGAACAAAGTTAAGCAAAACTGTGCAAAGCATAATCGTAAACTAGTAATTTTGCACACTTAGACTAGATAATTTAGAATTGAAAATAGAATGTCTACAAACAGAGCAACAATCAACACGAAGACAATCAACATGACGGGCTCGCATTCAACGGCGAATGAAACAGCGAATGCTTCAGCACAGCTAAAAACATCCATGGCTGAAAGTTTCACTCTGATGAATTGCATCAATGGCATACCAACATTTGATGGAAAATACCAAGCACTAAGAACCTACAATCAAGATCTACGAAATGCTCATTAACTAGTACCGCCTACTTTACGTCCAAAATTCATAAGAAATGTTCTTCAAAAATTAACTGGTGCTGCAAGAAAAAGCATAAACAACAAAAAAATTGACAACATAGATGACCTCATCAAACATCTAAAACAACATTTTGGCCCAGGAAGAGATTACAAATATTTCAGCCACAAACTGAAGGATCTAAGAATGAGACAAAAAGATAATGTCGGCGATTTTTATGACGAGATCTGTGTATTATTAAGCAGCGCTCGAAACGCCCTTAAAGAAGAGAAAGGAGAAGGAAACATGGCTCTACTAATATCACCATTAGAAGATGAAGCAGTAGATATTTTTATACGAGGATTACCACCAGCACTATCTGTTGCAGTTGATGCCACGAGACCAAAAACAATCAAAGAAGCCTACGAAGAAGCTGTACGTCTAGAAGTACGGATGGATGCCAATATAATCCCAGACACAAGGCCTTACAATGGCAGAAAAAATAATTATTACAACAATTATCAACAGAACAATGATTATCAACGAAATGCATATAACAACTACTATGCACCGAGAAACTCTGGATACGCCGGATACATAGAAAATAAACCACCAGAAAATCCAGCAGAAAATCAACAATATCTACATAATAATGATCAGCACAATAGATAACAAAATTACCAACGTCCACAATATAATAATCAGAATCAACAAGGCTATTATAGAAACAATCAAAAATAAAGAGAAAATTATCAAAGAAGATATCAGAATAACCAAAATACAAATTGGAGAAATAATAATGGGGAACAAAAGCAATTGTTCAACCCACAAAATGGTCAATTCAACAACTACTATAATAATAGACCTGATCAACGAGAAAATTGGAGAAGTCAACAAAATAATCAATACCATAGTAACAATAATTGAAACTACCATGGGGCTCGTTACGATCCCCAGGTAGCGAGCCAAAATCAGAATCAACAGTACCCGAGGAACCAGCAAGGACACCAACAGAATTATTGCAACAACCAATGGAGGCAGAATTACCAAAATCCAAATCAACAGCAGAATCCCCAACAGAACAACGATCAGCAGCGTTATCATCAGCAAAAGCAACAGATGAACCAAAACAAGCAACAGACGCAACAGCAAACGTCACAGCAGCCAGCTGCAATAATGAAGATACAAGTGGAAAGTCCATCCCACGAGTATGTTCAGCCAACTGTAAAAATTCTGAAAAACATGACTGGGAGAATGACGAACCAACTATAGTTAGATTGAGAATACCAGAAGGTACCACAAGGCCATGGCTTGAATTCATGATTGACAATGGAGCAACAGTCAACATCATAAAACTTAATGCATTACATGATGATCTACCATTCAACACAGAAGATAACACAGAATTAGGGGGAATAATTATGCAAACAGTACCTACATTAGGATCAATTTATCTATTAATTAGAAACACGCCACTGAAATTTCAAATAGTACATGATGATTTTCCTATTCAAGCAGACGGAATGCTGGGCAGAAATTACCTAAGAAAGGAAGAAGCAGTAATTTCATACTACAAAAATGCATTAATGGTAAACAGTGACGTCATGCACCCTATACCATTTAAAGGTCATGAAGAAGAACACTTACCTAAAAATGCAAAAAGACGAAAAATAGACAGTCTATTACAAGTAAACGAAACGAAAAATACCACTGAAGAATCAATAAATGAAGTATCTGTGAACACAAATAATGCAGTAAAATGCACAATACCGGCAAGAACTCGACAAATAATGCAAATAAATCTGATAAAACCAGATTTAAAAGAAGGATACCTCCCACGAATAAACACTGGAAACAAAAATGTATTTATGGGTGAAGAAATATACATGAATAACAACAACACATATAAATAATGACGTTATCGCTCGATGGTGGAAGTTTTGAGGAATGGAAAAACTATGCGTCTCTTCGAGCCAAGTAACTTTATTGCTGCCAAACGTTTCGGGATATATTAATCCCCTCATCAGTGGCTAAATTAAATAAGTACAAAAATTGAAATTATAACAAAAATTACAGAAAATTTAAATTTTACAAAATTACTATAATAGTATTACAAATATAATAATAATAGACAAGGAATTTAATTTAAATTTTACCAGAAATTAGAAACGAATGCCGTCTTCCTGATCGACGAACAGTAAAAGCAATCGCAAACGGATCTAATGAAAGCAATATTATAAATAAGCTAATGAATTTATACAATAATTACACAATAAATAATAATCTAACAGACTTACGGAACTATGACTCGATGTTTCTTACAAGCTAATCATGCCGGTGCCACTAGGTGGTAAAGCGGCACCGGCCGAGGCAGGAGGTCAACTGAGATCTCGCGACAAAAATCGCCCTTTTAATCATCTCAATACATCCACCAAAACAGATATTCATACACAAAAATATGAAGGTGTGCAAAATATAGCGGCCACAGATACCCAAGTTCGCTCGGTGTATTAGGAGCACAAGACGTCATAGAGGCGGCATATACTAATACTCAGATAGTAGAGCGGGGAGGCCGAGCCGCTACGCGTGAAGCGCTCCTGCCATGACTATATTACTATATAGTATACAGTATGGTCAGTGCGTTGCCACGGCAACCCGGACTCCCCGACCTCCCACTGGGCTGTGCCGCTCCGACTCGCCGGCCAATCACTATCGAACACATGTTGGCCGAGTTGAAGAGAGCACGAAGCGGTATGCCACCTCTCTCCGCATGCTAATATCCCAATACAGCCTGCTCGCCACCGAGCCTCTGCAATCGCATTATTTATTGATTTATTTTATTCGGATTATTTTTTAAAGTAGATATAACATTTTTGTAACTGGTTTTGAGGTGGCACGTATCCTCAGCCCTATTAAGAGTGCCATCGAAGAACTGTATATGTAACATTTCTGAGAACCGTCTGCGGAAAATTGACGGTTCTCTATCTATTATTTTAATATTGTCGAAATTAAAAGTATGCCGAAATGTTAGAAATGTTACATATACAGTTCTTCGATGGCTGAGGATACGTGCCACCTCAAAACCAGTTACAAAAATGTTATATCTACTTTAAAAAATAATCCGAATAAAATAAATCAATAAATAATGCGATTGCAGAGGCTCGGTGGCGAGCAGGCTGTATTGGGATATTAGCATGCGGAGAGAGGTGGCATACCGCTTCGTGCTCTCTTCAACTCGGCCAACATGTGTTCGATAGTGATTGGCCGGCGAGTCGGAGCGGCACAGCCCAGTGGGAGGTCGGGGAGTCCGGGTTGCCGTGGCAACGCACTGACCATACTGTATACTATATAGTAATATAGTCATGGCAGGAGCGCTTCACGTGTAGCGGCTCGGCCTCCCCGCTCTACTATCTGAGTATTAGTATATGCCGCCTCTATGACGTCTTGCGCTCCTAATACACCGAGCGAACTTGGGTATCTGTGGCCGCTATATTTTGCACACCTTCATATTTTTGTGTATGAATATCTGTTTTGGTGGATGTATTGAGATGATTAAAAGGGCGATTTTTGTCGCGAGATCTCAGTTGACCTCCTGCCTCGGCCGGTGCCGCTTTACCACCTAGTGGCACCGGCATGATTAGCTTGTAAGAAACATCGAGTCATAGTTCCGTAAGTCTGTTAGATTATTATTTATTGTGTAATTATTGTATAAATTCATTAGCTTATTTATAATATTGCTTTCATTAGATCCGTTTGCGATTGCTTTTACTGTTCGTCGATCAGGAAGACGGCATTCGTTTCTAATTTCTGGTAAAATTTAAATTAAATTCCTTGTCTATTATTATTATATTTGTAATACTATTATAGTAATTTTGTAAAATTTAAATTTTCTGTAATTTTTGTTATAATTTCAATTTTTGTACTTATTTAATTTAGCCACTGATGAGGGGATTAATATATCCCGAAACGTTTGGCAGCAATAATGTTACTTGGCTCGAAGAGACGCATAGTTTTTCCATTCCTCAAAACAACAACACATGTAAAATTTTGGCAATAAATACAAGCCAAGAAAGTGTTACCATTGAAATCAATGCAAAAGAATTAATACCATTTGACACAGAGCCGAATTTTCTAGAAGAAACCGACAGTGAATTTGACGGTGAAGTAGTTTCAAACATTCCAGAAAGAATGGAAAAAGTCAAAACTGCAATTAGAAGAGATCATCTCAATATTGAAGAAAAACAAATAGTCGACCGAATCATTGACGACTATCTAGACAGATTCCTGCTGCCTGGAGACAAACTACCGTGCACAGACATGATAGAGCACAAAATACATCTAGAAGACAACGTGCATATTAATACCAAATAATATAGACACCCACCCAAACACAAAGACATTGTGAGGGAAAGTGTGCAAAAGAAGTTACAAGACAGAATAATAACAGACTCAAACTCACCATATAATTCTCCCATCTGGATAATACCAAAAAAGCCAGACAGTCAAGGCAATCCAAGATGGAGAATGGTAATAGATTTTAGAGAATTAAATAAAAAAACAATCAGAGATGCTTACCCACTACCAAATATAACAGGCATAATGGATCAACTAGGAGGAGCGGTCTATTTTTCTATATTTTATCTGGCATCAGGGTTCCAACAAATACCCATGGCACCAGAAGATTGTTATAAAACAGCGTTTACCACAATAAATGGTCATGATGAGTACAAAAGAATGCCAGAAGGATTAAAAAACGCTACGACGACATTTCAGCGCTTAATGGAAAAAATCCTGCGCGGCCTGCAAAATATTGAAATGTTAGTATACTTAGACGACATCATTGTTTACAGCAAAGATCTCAAACAACATGAACAACGAATACGAAATCTCATGGAAAGATTATGACAAGCTATACTAGTTCTGCAACCTGACAAAGTCGAATTTTTCAGAAAAGAAGTTGCATTTTTAGGACACATAATCAGTGCACGAGGCATTGAACCAAGCCCAAAAAAAGTCGAAGCAATAGTAAAATTACCACGTCCAAAATGCAGAACAAACATTCAAGAAGTCTTAGGAATGTTCGGATATAACCGAAAATACATACCAAAATTCTCGGACAAAGCAAGACCATTAACAGCATTACTGCAAAATAACAAGAAATTCGAATGGACACAAGAGTGTGAAGACGTTTTCAATCAATTGAAACAATGTCTCATGAGTGAACCAATTTTGCAATTCCCAGATTTTGACAAGGAATTCATATTGCCAACAGATGCGTCAGATTACGCAATTGCCGCGGTTTTAGGTCAAGAAACCGATGGTTATGAACACCCTGTTCAATTCGTATCGAGGCTACTCAGTAAAGCTGAAAGAAACTATAGTACGACTGAAAAAGAGTGTCTAGCAGAACTATACGCTTTACACCAATTTCGACCATACTTATTATGCAGAAAATTCACTCTGGTGTGTGATCACGAACCATTAAATTGAATGCACAGTAGAAAAGATCCAGGTTAAAGACTAATGCGATGGATGTTCCGTTTTACAGGCTATGAATACACGTTCAAGTACAAGCCTGGAAAATTGAACAAAAACGCAGACGCATTATCAAGAAATCCACCAGACTTATCAGAAGAAGAAATACACAAAAATCTCTCAAAACTAAAGTTAATCGATCAACATAAGCCAAGCACATCAAAAGCCAAAAGTCCGACTCCAAGACCAAGATCACAAACCTTGGGGAACACAGATGCACCCAAAGGTAGAGGAAGGCCAGTTGGAGCGAAAACAAATAAAGAAGCTCCGCAACTAGACCACAGCGTAATAGCTCAAAGAACGAGAGCAAAAGCACCTCAAGTTGAAAGCAAAATAAAACAATACATTAAATAAGGAGCATATCCAAAGTCAAAACGACTAAAATCACCAAGCAGCAGCCAAGAAGCTTCAACGTCAAAAGCACATAGTGATGACATCAATAATAGTGACACAGACACCAACACCTCCACAAAAACGAATATGTCAAATACTTCATGGTTGTCTTCAACTGCAGTATATGGTAGCTCCAGTGATGACCCACCGCTAGAAGATCCAAGACGCAGTGCATTAAGAATAGATGAATCGGAAATACATAAACAAGCAAATAGCGATAACGACGAAGTATCAACTAACGACAGCAACGACAAAACAATAAGTAATATAGAAATAGCAATAACAGCTAAAAGTGATACAGGCACAGACAAATCATTTGATGACGAATCAATAACTAATACATCGAATGTCACAACATTGTGACGAAAAGAAGTTGACGAAGCTAGCAGAAAATTAGAAGAAAGCATAGCAAGATTTGAAGAATTGCATCCACAACAGACAGAGATCAACAAAGAATATGACATTGCTGTAACTCACTTCTCTGATGGAGAAGAACAAACAGAAGAAATGAGATTTTGCATGGATGAATTAAATGCACATTACGGTACCAAACACATGGATGAAGTAATGGAAGAAGGACTCCAAAAATTAATACAAAAATTTCAAAGAGAGTTGGTAAAATGATACGAACAGGCAAGAAATTCCCAACCTGAAGAAGATGAAAAATCAATTGACGGAATAATATACCCAACAAAAGGAAGAATTTCAGACTCTACAAGAATAATAAATAAATCTCCGAATGCCAAAAGCACGCCACATCCAAACAAAAGAGTAAAGCTGAAAACAACAGATATAAGTGTCACAGACGAAAATTTTGACGACAAAACTTACGAAATACGATATTCACAACCACCAGAAGCAACGGTTCCATGGTTAGTGACAATGCCACAGCTATTAGAACCAATAAACAAATGATACGGTTCAGTTCAAAAATACATCAATTCGACAATTGACAAGGATTCAGACACAGATCGAAAATTGCTACCAGAAAGAGAGCAAATAGTAACCATAAGAGAATGTCTAACATACAAAAGAGATAATTTAGTACATTTTCTTTCACAAGACTGCGACTGCACGACTGCAATAGTCAGACTACTCACTGACATAGGAGCAATAGAGTTAACGAATATTAAAAACAAAAAACCGCACATTGGTCAAATTTTTGTCACAGTATTCAAGAAACACAAAATTTATTCTGTCATAATTAAAGACAATTATTAGAACAAAATAAACTTTGCAGAATTAGAAAATTCTTTGCAAAATTTGAAAACAGTATTGATAAAAAATGAAGCTAAATGTTTCAGAATATCACGCAGAGGTAATTTAACAGATGAATTAGAAAGGTAACAATCTGCTACGGAAAAGTAGAACTACCATTGGAAAAAGAAAGAAAACAAATCATAGCAAACTTACACGACAGCCTAACCGGTGGTCATAAAGGTATCAACCAAACATATCGCAAAATTAGAGAACGATATCATTGGCTAGGAATGCGCAATGACACTCAAAATTACATAAGAAAATGCGAAAGTTGCCAAGAAAAGAAAATTGAAAGGTTCAAAACAAGAGAACCAATGATCATTACTCACACGCCAATTGAAGCCTTCGACAAAGTCTCAATTGACACAGTCGGCAAATTAAGACAAATGCCATCAGGAAATTGTCATTTACTAACCATGCAATGCAATTTAAGAAAATACTTAATTGCTATACCAATAAAAAATCTAAGTGCAACCACCATCGCAGATGCACTGGTCAAGCATTTAATTTCTCAATTTGGAGCACCAAAAGCAATCCTCTCAGACAGAGGAACAAGCTTTTTATCAAGCATAATGGACACTATGTTACAAATCTTCAAAATAAATAGATTAACAACATCTGGTTATCGACCGCAAACCAACGGTTCATTAGAAAGAAGCCGCGCTCCATTAGTGGAATTCATAAGAATATACCCAGAAAAATACGATGATTGGGATAAATTAGCACCATTTGCCACCTTCACGTATAATACAAGTGTTCATGCTGCAACAAATTTCACACCGTTTGAATTAGTATACGGGAAAACTGCACGTTTTCCAATCAAAATACCATCTGATGAAAAACTTCGCACATACAATGTTTACATAAGAGACCTAATACTTCGTCTAGACGAAATGAAAGTATTAGCAGGCGAAAGACAAATAAAAAACAAGATAAAGTCGAAAGAAAGATACGACAAAAAAATAAGAAAGTTCAAAGGCAAAATAGGCGGATATGCACGCTTAATCAATGAGCCAAGAACAAGTAAATTTGATGCCTACCGAAACAAACCACTAAAAATAGTCGAATTTGTTGGTAGAAAAAATGTCATTTTAGAATACCCTAATGGCAAAAGAATTAGAAAACACATTGACAAACACAAAGATGTACACACAAAAACTGATGAGTCAGAATCAGAAAACAATTCTGATTAGCTTTCATTTGTGTTACAAATGAATCACCGCTCAGTTCAATTCATCTTCGTCATCATCCGCCTACCAGGCTTAATTGCAGAAAAATTACATTCAATGGAATCATTATCGCCAAACCCTGGCATTTATTATGAAAAAACATATACAGTAAAAATAATTAGAACGAACTGGAAAGTCAACATAGTCATTGACGTTGACCAATTCTTAGATATACATAACCTATCACAATCTCACGTTGAAGTATGCAACAAATGCATTACAGTCATAGAAGAATATAAATGCAAAAATGCTCTAGGCACTGATCTGCTAGAAATCAAACAACAAAATCTGGCAGAATTAAGAAAAACAATTAACAACACCATCACCATTTTAGGTCAAATACAATATCCTAACTCGAAATACCCTTCGAGTATCAGGATGAAAAGAATGGTACTCCTATGGATTTATAGGATCCATAAGCAAATCACTGTTTGGTCTTGCAACAGAAGATGACATTCACAATATCAACCAGAACATTGACCAATTGTTCCAAGATCAAAAACAAGTAATACATTTAGTAGACCAGAATACGCACATAATAGCAACAAAGTTTGAAGAATTATACAAAATAACAAAAAATCACCAAATCATCTTAGAAAGTTTCGAAAAATCACTTACTAAAGTAATAACAAATGTACTAAAAGAAAATGAGCAAATGAAATACCTAGTAGAAATAATGCTCTATGTCCAAAGATTAGACATGACCATTGACCACATTACAGAAAGTCATGAAAAATTACTTGACATATTAAGGGAGATAAAAAATGGTAAAATTCACCCAGAAATACTCTGGAACAATATTCTGCAAGAAATAAACACATATATTAAAAGAGTGAGTAAGGACATGAATTTACCAATACCTTCTGAACACATGAGAACAGAAGAAATAATTAAAATTTCCAAAATTGATGCACTACATCAAAATAGAAAAACAATAATAATCCTACATTTACCATTAGTAGATCACGCAGAATATCAATTATACAAAATGCACCCCATTGCGATACCACAATGGCATCATAACTTTAGTTTGGGAATGGCTCACATAAAACCATCTCACACTCATATTGCCACAACAATAGATCAAACGAAATACATAAAATTCAATGAAAAGCGATTAAACAAATTTTTAACAACCCATTATGCACAAATCTGCCCGATCCTTGGTCCGCAACACAATACACCCGAATCGACAGATTGTGAAATCACGTTATTATTAAACCCAACAATTGACACCATCAAATATTGCGACATTAGAATCAACCCTTTGAACCAAATACAATGGAACTATTTTGAGCAAGACAAATCTTGGCTATACTCCACAATTTCTGACACACCAATGACCCTCATTTGCAAAGAATACCCCGAATACAAAATAACAATTAAAGAAGCAGGAATATTAAGAATATCACGCAAATGCATAGCTAAAACTGCAACCACAGTTCTAGCAGGTGAAAGCACAAAACAAAACAAATTCCACGTACATATATTCACCAAATAAAAGTCTGAAATTAACAGGAAATTACCCACTGTTATCACATAACATTGAAACATATCCAAATACCCACATATTTAAAATTAATAATAATGACCTCTCAATAAATAATAAAAAAGAAAGGCCCCTAACTGAAATTTTAAAAGAATTAAATCAGATAAGCGACTACAAACGCAAAGACTTCAAAACTAACACCCTAGTTTATGGAGGAATAACTACACAAATAATAATTTTCATTATAATAACTTATATAATAGTAAAAACAAAAATATTTAAAAAATTGACTCTGCGCACAAAAAAGCAAACACACAAAATACACAAACACAACACAAAAAATATCAACATTACAGAACTACAGAATATAACAATAGGAGAAGGCACGAATGCCAAATATAACACACGACGTGACGTACAAACACCACAGATGACTTTGGATCTACCACTGCAACAAGCGGAAGTCAACTAAAACAATGATTTTCGTTTTTAGAAAAATAACGGCATGGCAGCGGACGACGAAGCAGCGGAAATCAATCACTATTTTCTGTGACAATGACATACCCATGTATGCTATACTAAGAGAATTCGAGTACATAGCAACACCAATAACAATGCACAATGAACAGCATAAATTTGAAGCAGGAACGCAGAAGATAACCATGATATTTAACACGGAAAGGGATGCAACCAAAGCATACGAAAGAAGAGCAACATTAATAAAACAGAATAGATTCAAAAAAGCCACGAACTCACAAGCAGCAAAATGACGAAACATACCAATGGATGAAGAAATAGATGACACTCAAATAAAAAAATCATGCCCAGTGAAATCAGAAGTGCATGTTGTAAACAAACAACCTGCTCCGATGGACAACCATAGACTATTCTGTACATTACCCTGGGAATACTCCGACACAGTTAAGGATGAACTATTCTTCAGAGCATTTGCAAAATATGGACCATTAGTATATTATCAGACTATAAAAGACAAAAAAGGAAAACTTGCATATGGATATGTACAATACTTTGAAGAACAAGACGCAGAAAAAACAAAAATAGATTGCGACGCTAAATACAACGCCGTATACTCAGTACCCAGAAAACCATCAAAATCAAATACAGAAAAGTACACAAAAAAACATGATAAATGCAATAAACACATCGACATAGACAATTAACATTTGAACGAAAAAACCTGCATTAAACAAACTCTATGGAAGGAGAAGTTGCAAAAATCTAAGATACCAATTGCAATCCAACAAGAGGATGTAGAATCTCCAAACGAGGATCTGATGCCAGATGTAGAACATAACAAGAAAAAAAAAACAATAAACAACACTGAAGACATGTCGACCGAACAAGAAAATGCATTACTAGATGAGACGAATTACTTAAATATGGACTTATTGAACATTTCAACACACCCTATTTGAGACAGTAAATAAACACATATTACCTTTAAATGTGCACACCCCACACACCACTGTCTGTAACTAACAAACAAATTTACACTCACTAATAATAAATTAAGCACACACACATTTGTGTTGCAGAATAGCTAAAATGGACACCATTAGTCTGAACATTGACATTCCAATTCGTTACCAAGAAAAGGATTACCCAAGAGAACCACTTGGGATATCAATAGCTCATGGTTCTTATAAAATCGAAGACATCAATATTCATATCAAGAATGACATACCATCATTCATGAGATTTCATACCACGCCAATGCGCTACGTACCATGGCAGTATAGACAACCACTATACATAGTGGGAAAGAAAAATAAGCTCACCAAGCAAAAACCCAAAGAGGCAGAAAGCAACATTTCAAGTAGTTCGGATGAAGAACCAGACAATGACAATATCATGGCTACCATTCATGCAGCAAAGAAAATTTATTTCTCCGTAAATGATGAAGAAACAAGAGACGAACTACTCGATTACCTACAAATGACGACATGCATGGTTTACCACCATCTGTCCTGGGAAGGAGACATGAAAGTCCCAGACAAATACATAATAGAAACCATTTTCCACGACAAAGAAAACATAGACAAAATAATAAAGAAAGTATGCAGAAAATTCAAGTATGCTAAACATCAATGGCAAAAACAAGATGAAAATTGCAGACGAGGAATCAATGAAATATCTGGCAACGACCAAGAAGAAGACTCAGAGAACAATAGTTGGGGAAATTAAGACATGAAAAATAACTGGAAAAAATTAGACATCACACCCGTCGAGACCGAAAAAGAAGATTGGGATAAGGAGTTAGAGGAAAAAGAAGGAAAAAAAGAATTAGACAACAAGGAAATACCAACAGAACCAAAAGAGGAATGGATCGTGGAATATGCAGCTGACATCTTAAAAGAAAATGCTGACAATGAATGATCACAATACGTTACCAACGTATCACATACACACACACACATCACACACATTACTCACACACAGTTACACAACACTGTTTAAAGAACTAACCATGCGAACCAATAGCTAAACTAATCCGCTATGCATGAAGTGAAAAATTTCGTTTATAATTAAGAAAGATACACATGACCCAATTTAACACCACATATTTTCTTTTTATTCTGTTACAGATGGATCGCGGAGGAGTAAACGTTCTGCACGTTCAAACGCAGTCAAGAAATGTAAAAAAGATCAAGGTTACCTACGAACCACAAACGGCGGTAACCCCAGTACTCGCGTATATTAAAACATTCGGAGAGTTGGAAGAAGTGCACGATGTAACACTGCACACGTTACAAAACAGACGTGTTGCAAAAATTGATGTAACATACGCAAAAGAGGTGTCAGCAAAGTTGATCATACTGGACAATGCAGAGTCGATCAATGAACTCAATGACATAATGTTCCCAGAAAAAAACGACAAAGCAGAAGCGACCGCCTCACCACAAGAAACTGCAGAAACAAATGCGCAAGGTCAACAAAACGCGTCCGAGCATAACCAAGAAGATGCACAGGCAGCTACATCAGACATAGAAAATGCAGAGGATATTAGCAGTGATGAAGGAGCTGCTGCAGCAATACCTCCAGTAAACCTGCACGTCGAATATCACGATGTACACATTCTGCAATTCGATAACCCGGATGCAAACACAATCAAAATTTTGCACAACAGCTCTTTAGAAAAAGCAGAGAAATTATAGCAAGAACTTGATGAAAATGCATAGATCCAACATTTTGTATGCAAATACTCCGCACTCAAGGTCTGCAAAGCCACGTACGAACATAGTTTGACAGAAGAAGAAATTACATCGATTGAAAAATTAGCACTTTGCACAAAAACAATCAAGGAAGATGATCTCACTGAGGAGGGCATCGACGGTGACACCGATTTTCGAAAAATAAAAATCAAATACACCAACAAAGAGCACGATGCAGTATACAACCACTTTGCAACATACGGAACAATACTGAAATTTGACATTGTGCAATTACATAACATCATGGATAAACCACTGCAAAAATGGATGTCTTTCATTCATTATGAAAACGAAAGATCTGCAAAAGCCGCGCTGGAGTTATGTCCAGAACAGTACCAGCCAGAATACGGGAACGCCACAACCAGGCGAAAAATTGCCCGGTCAACAAATTAACATTGTGCATAAAAGTGCCAAGGGAAATGTCGTGCAAGGAGGCGACAAGACATTTTGCACAACTAGGAGAAATTATTTCCACCCGCTACACATACATGGGTTTCATTAATTTCTGTAGGGAAGAGGATACAGAAAGTGCACTAAAAAAATGCGATAAAAATTTTCTGGCCACCTACCAGGCCAGAGTAAATAGGAGACTGCATGCACTATGTGGCAAGTCGATTGCAGTTACCAGTTGGAGGCTACATTTGGAAGAATGCAAACCAGCACCAAGACCATCATAGAATGCATAAACATATTTAATATATTTTTGTAATTTACATTTTTATCACGTTTCACTCCTGCACAAGTATAAATGTCGAATGCATATTTTATAATACATCTAAGTTATATTCTTAAGTAACATGACCTTACAACATTTATTACATAGACCCAAGCGTCCCCTAATTTTAAGTACTAATCATAGTTTTAAAATAGTATCTAGATCTATTACTAACCCAAACTAAAAAAACAATCAAAAGGCTGAATCACACCCCCATACTCTGAGATTTCGTCAATAAACCCACCCCTACCCACCCCGCATTCGATACCATCGTTTGCCGGGACGGCAAACCTTCCAAGGGGGGGAGGATGTTATGTGACCATGCCGAACGACCAAATCGGCAACGTCGCATAACGCATAAGACATTAGAGAAGTGCTCTAAGTATGCACCTAACTGTCGCCAAGTCGAACAAAGACGAGCGATAGCGGTACTTCTCCTCCAGCCCTCGAAACGCTGACCAAGCGCTTCGCCCTCCCATGCGCCGCCGGACTTCACCCGAAGTTCACGAGTGCAAGAGAGAGCGAAGTAGCTAATGAAGCGAAGAGAGGGATGGGGGAGAGGTAAGAATAATTAGTGGGAGAGAAAGTGACGCGCTCTCTCCCAGGCATAATTGCGCGCCCTCCGGCAGAGCGTCTTGAGCCTTCGAGCTATATCTTGCAATTTTAGAATCTTCGCCAATTTAAATAATTATCTTTAGAAGCCCGAGTGGCCCATTGTATTTTCGAAATAAATAGAAATTGAAGTATTCGGTCGTGAATCGATTTATTTTCGCCAAGTTACAAAATCCGGACGAGATTTTCGATTTGGGACCCAACCCGCTGACGCACTCCGAGCCGTTCCTCACATACATCATCTTTGCCGTTCTAGCCCAGCTGAGCCACTACACTCGATCAAGGTAAGAATTCATAATAGATATAATCATTTATTTTGGTGCATGAAAACCATTCACCCGCGCGACATTCCGACGAATTATCAACGTCGATCTTGTGATTTTTTCCGATTGCGCTCGTCCGAAGCGCAGTTAAACACCCCGCGTGTTTTCCGATCGCGCGCTCTCCCGTTCTTCGTGTTCGACTCAAGCTCGCGTGCGTGAATTCGTAACAGGCTCATTATCAAGTTCGAAATCGATCTGCATTGTTTCATCAGCTGATAGTTTATCAAATTTATCAGTATCATTCTATTCCAGTTGAGAAATTTGAACTTTATCAATAATTTCCTTTTCGAGCTTAGACTGATCTTGATTTTCTCGGCTTTCAATTTCCATTTTCTCCTCAAGCTTATTTTCTTTAATGTATGCAACCATTTTGTTCGGATATTCTCGACGCCTTGTTGAAATATAAGCAATAACTTTACTTATTCGTGAGTTTAAAAGAGTTTTCTTTTCGTCAATTTTATCTGTTTCGAATTCTATTGCCCAAAAGAATTTTTCATATATTCCAACAAAAACGGTCTTTGATATTGGGTCAAAAATATCTATTCGCTTATTGTTAGGATAAATACTCAAGCCTTTATCAACAAATTTTCTCAGTGACAATATATTTTCAGACAACAATTTCGGGTAGATTACATTAGTCAAGCTTAAAACATCGGTACTACTCGTGCAACCAGAGACACTACCCACTCCCTCCGATTTCATGATTTCTACATCATTGTCATTTGCGCATTTTAGATCAAGCTTTCTAGAATCATCGAATGTTCTGAAAATCAGTTTTGAGTTGGTCATGTGTTCTGTTGCATCAGAGTCCGCCAGAAATCATATTTGCATAGAAACCTGCGCACTTACCAGAGTTTGTATTCTTGTTCTTTTCATTTGAGGGTTTCTTCGGATATTTGTTTTCTCGCGAGTTTTGACGGTTTAAACCTTTATCGAACTTAATTCTAATAGCATTATTGCCTTTAGATGCATTCATGCTAAAACGTTTACCGCGAAAAGAGTTTCCTCGTTTACCTCCCCGAAAAGAAAATGAATTTTCATACCTACTCTGATTCTCATTCTCTTTTAGAATCTTTTCCAGCTGTTCTCCTTGGTAAGGGCAGTTTGCTCGTACATGTCCAGCATATCGTTTGCAGTTAAAGCACATTTTTCCTAGCCTATTGCATTAGTCAGTGAAATGGCCTTTGTTTCCACAATTGGTGCGATGTGCTCTAGGGTTCTGTACGTGATAAGTTTTAACATTTCCCTTTTGCACCGATGTTGAGGCTCCAGATGTGGCATTTCGAGCTGATTCCTGCTGAATAATGTATTCCTTTAGTTGGCTTACTGTCAGCTTATTTAAAAACTCTGTTTCTCTGACTTGTGGTAGATTTGAAACAATAGCTTCAAAGAATGCATCTCGAACTTCGACATTGGACAAGTTTGGAGTATCAGGTAGTTTATTGTATGATCGGACAATATTATCGAACTTATCCCAAAATGCGAAAGCTTTTTCATTACTCCGACTGCATCTAATATTATGGAGTTGCTTTCTCAAAGTTGCAGTGGATAGGTTAATTTCATTTTCTTTGATACGTTTAATTTCAATCAATAGATCTTTTGGATCTTTAATGTTAAAAATCTTATCATAATATGACATATCAATACGATTACTAATAAGATTTCTTACTCTGACTCTATCTTTTTCCAGCTTAGATTCATCCAAATCGCGAGATGTTATATTTAAATCAATGACGTATAATAAATCTGCAACAGTTAACTCAGATTTTAGAAAATTTAGATATGAATCTATATTCAAGCTTTCAGTAAGTTTATCGTCTCTACGAAGAGAGGGCTGAGAATTTTATAATTCTATTTTAATTTTATCTGCGACATTTTCAGTGTTTCGAGATAATCCAGTTTTTTGTATTTCAGCTCTTATTAATTCAGACAAATTTTCCGCATTTTGAGCTGGTAAGTTGTTTTGATGTTGAGCTGGTAAGTCCTTTTCAGGTCGAGCTAGTAGGTCATTTTCAGGTCGAGCTGATGCCCCATTTTCATTTGCATTTCGAGCTGGTAAGTCTCTTTCGGATTTAATTTCGTCATACTCCTCGTCTTCGACCCGTTGTTTGACGTATCCATCAATCCACTCAACTTTCTCAGTTACATATCGCCTACAACTTGCAAGTTCGTCAATAACTTTATAATGTACTTAATTGCACTCTTGCTGAATTTTGTTGTCGAACTTGCTTATAGTAGCTTCTGCTACTTTCAGACGTTCCAGTATCTCTGAAAATTGATTTGTTTTATAAGAACTTATAATTGGTGATAAATCAAACTTTCCAGGATTTAACTGACCCTTAATTCCA
This sequence comes from Philotrypesis tridentata, assembly GCA_018906965.1. Taxonomy (NCBI): domain Eukaryota; kingdom Metazoa; phylum Arthropoda; class Insecta; order Hymenoptera; family Pteromalidae; genus Philotrypesis; species Philotrypesis tridentata. The sequence continues at coordinate 42,612 of JACCIB010000347.1, forward strand.
GAATAGGTCATTCGAAATGAATTTATAAAATCAAAATTTTTCACAGAATGTGAATCATTTAACTTTCCAGCATATAAATCAAGCTTTGGATCTATATTCCCCTCCTGACGGCTTTTATTCTGTCCCAAATCTAAACTTACCAATTCTTGTGGTTTTATAATTGGAGTTTACATTTTTTTATAATCGGAGTGGAGGGTTTACCTTGTAAACGAGAATCGAACATAGCCTCCAATATTGTGCAAACAGATGCATCAGGCTTCCTACTTCCAGCTTCATCGAACTTATTGCAAATCATGCCTCGAAGCTGCAGCAGCAACTGGTGCAGTGAACCAGCTCGTTATGTAAAAATATACAATGAAAATACACATGTCTCTTAAACCATTAATTTCTGATTCGGTCAAAAATTTGGCAAATTGGTGTCGAAACATATATATTTTCATTGTATAAATGGCCTTAGCCATCCACCAAGCATGATGAATCACTCCTGGAGCTCGAAAACTTGCATCTTTGGATGGTATTTCTCCAAGGAACTCTAAAACAAGCTGCAGAAATTCTTTGTAATCCCCTCGTTGAGACTGATCCCGTAAAAGATAATAATATTGAATCATACGATGGTGGAATTAGTGTGTATAAAAGTAAATAATTAATAATCTGGCTCTTACCTCTAACATGCTCTTAGCGAATTCGGCTACTTCATGCTTGTTTATGAAAGACTTTGCAATCTCTGGGTCATCAATTCCTGTCACATCATTTGATTTATCGATGTTTTCCCAGCTCTTCTTACATTTTTTAAATAAAGCGTCGTCTGGTCCAGAGAATGACGGCAAGCAAAATAAAAAAGGCGTTTGCCTAATTTTGCTTCTATCAAAGCGCTAGCTCCATTAGTCGCACCAGTATTTGAGGCAGTTGTATCGAAACACATGCCAGCTACTTTATGCGCTAAATTCCAATCATCTAAAAGTTCTATGACTGCTTCTGCCTGCGCTCCTCCAGTACCTCTTTCCAGCTTCGCAAATTCAAGAATTTTGTTAGTTTCATGACCAGAAACTAACACCGGCAAAACATCGATCTTATGCGGATAACTGCAGCAGTATAAGCTACACTTGTACTCTAGCTTTTCCGCGAATATAGGTTATGTACTTTGACTAGCACGCAGTACCTCTAAATATTAATTTAAAAATTTTTCAAAAATACTGACGTCGGTCTCAGGTGTATACCTTTAAGACTGCAAGTTGACCGGTTCAGATCCGAATATTTTGCATTCTAGGGCAGTCTAATACACACACACACACACACACACACACACACACGCACACATGCAAACACTCAAACACGCACACACGCACACATACGCGTGTATATAAATATAATCTTCATTACGCCACTAAATCATTACGCGTATTCTTTGATGAGAGCATTTCCTTCTCGCCTCGAAGCATACCGTTGGCGACTAGGACATGTTATCTCTCTTTTTCACCCGAATACCTGTATACTAATACATGCATGTATATACGTATATACGCAAGTAGTATGTAGGCAGTTTGGAGAATGTAAACAAAAATAACCTTGACCTCTGTGATCTTCTCATCCCAAGCCACTACGGTCAAGGTTAGTTTTATTTATACTCCCAAGGTGCCTCAGCTACATGAGAGACCCCCCCTCTTTCCTTCTTTTTCTCGCCAAAGTGTCCCTCTGAAATAGAAGGAACTTTGGAGAAAAGCAACAGGGTTGGGTTCCCACCTGTTTTGGATAGAACTTCGGCGAGGCATAGTTACTCAAAAGTTGTATCCTCTCCCGACGAACACCAGCGGCAAACTGATAAATTTTAGCTTGAATTATTGGTTAAATCCCCCTTACCAAAGCATTATTTGTACCCTTCTCCTCTCTTTCTATCCCCACTATAAAGATTATAAAGAATAAGGTACATCTGAAACGCTGGTGGGGAAATAAACAGAGAGTGCGTAAAGTGATAGAAAAAGTGATTTTAGCACTGTGATTCGCAAAAAGTTTTACCACCACCCGTTAAACTATCACACTACTCTCTAATTTTGATTAACCAACTATGCTGTTTTTATCTGTGAGCGAAGTAAAACTTAGCAAGTAGCTTCGACAAATCTAAAATTTCGTATCGGACCATATTAGATTAATGAAAGAAGAGTAATATTCGCGAAAATTTGATCTTTTGTGTGGATAGAAAAATATAAGGTTTGGTGAAAGAGGAGTAAAATTCGCGAAATTTTGATCTTTCGATCGGTTGGAAAGACGAGGCTTCCCATCTTTCTAAGTAATATCCAATAGCCGATGCGTTTCAAATCTAACGAAAAATCTAGAATATACAAAATCGCAAGTTTCGAGTCGGCAGAGCCTCCTCGGGTTTGCCTGGGAACGGTATTTTGTACATTGTTGCGATGCTCAAGTATACGAATTTTCATAACAGTCTGCAATGTCTAATATGTACATCTTACATTCGACAATTATTCACGATTTATCGAATAAATAGGATGTATGTACCAAATATAGATCATATCTGCAATAATTCGATCGATACAATAGACAAATTGGATGAAAGACTATTCGAAAACAGTCAGTCTGTATTAGGCGTGTATAAGCATAAAGACAGTGGCTAAGAAGAAGGTGTGAAGACGGATATCGGATTGCCACTGCAGTAAGTTGTGTCTTATCACGGCTACTCTACATCCGAGCGCTGAGTGGCCAACGTAATCCTGATCCCGAGAAAATTAGAAGACAGTCGGTCAAGCATAGCAATGGAGTATTTTTGAAGACCGACTTAATGGCCGGGACCTATAAAAGTTGAACACTTCCTCGCGCATTACACATCCCTAATCTCCAAAATACATATTCAATAGCTTATTTGCATAAATTAATTAATATTATGCACAGGCATGTACAGCGGAGGTGCATAATCAATCATTCGGTACCATGTAATATGACACCCACCCAAAATTTGGACATGACCCACCCTTATCTCCGAAGATTACGGACTGATTTATTTTAGTCATAAAGAACTTTGAATGTCCTCTTCACGACGTATACAAGAAGCCCTGTTCTGGTTCGATACGAGCATTTTTTAAAAATCGATTGATTGGTAATATCGATAAATTGACTTGTACAATACATTATTAGATAGATTTTCAAAAGTATGACCCCCCTTTTAAAACCCCCCAAAATTTTGTCCGTTTTTGCGTAGCTCTTACCGTTCTCGAGTTATGAGCGAAAACCCATATAGCACCCAATACTCTGGGAATATTGCTGGAATGTTACTTTGGTAAGTAAAGTAGGATCAATTATGTTGCGGGAAGGTTACGTAACCAGCTGGCCATGGTCAGGCAACATTGCTGCGAAGTGGAATGTCCGTTTTAATATTACATCGATTCGATCGGTATTCCGGACCCATCCGTGGAAAGTAATATTACAGTAATATTGTAGGAAGCTTATTCTACGTTCCCAGAACATTAATATATTATAAATTTTTTTTTCGAGTTTTTCGAAAAAATTTTTTCCCTATTGAAATAATACAGCAATGTTATGGTAACATTGCACAATGTTATCACAACTTTACTGGAATATAAGATCTTACAAAGGGATGAAAGAAAAATGTTTAAAAAAATTTCTGCAGTCGGGATTTGAACCCAACTCCTTTCGCTTAGTAGACTCGCTCGTTATCCACTGAGCTATTGTTTTGTTGTTGTCATTCAAGTTAATGTGTAGGTTAAAATGAAAGATAAACGAGGGCCTTTAAAATATAACCTAGGTTCAAAATTATTTGGCAACAACAACACAATAGCTCAGTGGATAACGAGCGAGTCTACTGAGCGAAAGGAGTTGGGTTCAAATCCCGACCGGAGAAATATTTTTTAAACATTTTTCTTTAATCCCTTTGTAAAATATTATATTCCAGTAATGTTGTGATAACATTCTGCAATGTTATCATAACATTGCTGTATTATTTCAATAGGGAAGAAATTTTTTCGAAAAAATCGAAAAAAAAATTTATAATACATTAATGTTCTGGGAATGTTGAATAAGCTGACTACAATATTACTGTAATATTACTTTCTACAGATGAGTACGGAATACCGATCGAATCGATGTAATATTAAAACGGACATTTCACTTCGCAGCAATGTTGTCTGCCATGGTCAGCTGGTTACGTAACCATCGCGCAACGTAATTGATCCTACTTTACTTACCAAAGTAACATTCCAGTAATATTCCCAGAGTATTGGGTGCTATATGGGAATCGATATTCCAATCAATCGGTCGTGTATAGCTCTAAAAATATTGGCCGGATAATTTCGCGGGATAACAACTTTATTTAGCACTACTCAAGAGCTATCCATACACCGACTTTTAAGTCAATAGGACGAATATTCGTAATCGATCGATCTGTATAATCGATCATCGATTATTACAATAGGTGATGTTGACTGTAAGACTGTAAGACTGTAAGACTGTATATACTTTTGACGAATTTTCAATCGTTGGGTCGGACCAAACAGATATCGGAAATCAATCGATCACCTATATCGCCGAAACTATTGATCAAACAATTTCGCGGGATGAGAACTTTATTTAGCCCTAATCAAGAGCTATCCAGTGACTCGACTTTCAAGTCTATCGGATAAATCTTGGATATCGATCAATTACACATATATGGAAATGTTGAATAGAATGAAAATATAATTAATTAGGATAGAGAGGACGATCTTACCTCGGCGAGCCACGGCTGTAGACTGATGATTTCTTTTAGGATTTACACGAATAAACTGGTACTTTATGCTGGTATAGTGTAAGATAAACTGCATGACTGACGCTAAAAGTGATATCGCTCATTCTAACATTTCGTAATGTGTCGTGAGCGTTTTAACCCGTTTCAGCCGGTTAAATTCTCTGGTACCTAAGCAAAACTATCCCTCTACACAGCAAGAATCGCAGCTTGGTGGCGCTATTAAAGCAGTCCCAGCTAAGCTGTGAGTCATTTTGGAGGCAAGGAGGTTGGTGCCCGAGGATTGAATGAGATGTCCGTGAATTGCGTAAAATAACCTCGTGGTATCACTGCTGACTGGAGGTGTCTGTCGCTAGCGAGAGTTCGAGACTGAGTGAGTAGGCCTCGTCCTCGGACCCCGGCTTGTAGGCTTTGGCTCCGCCTTCGTGATGGCTAGGGCGCATCCGAGTGGCGAGCGTATGCGCCTACCTGAGTCGAAGTCCCGTCAGAGCAATTCGTGCGACTTGCTCCAATGTCCGACGGCGAGCTCGGCTCCTAATGAGGTGCCGGGGAAAGCCCAGGCAGCTGCTGCCGGGAATTTCCCGAGTGGTTGATGAGTTTGCGCCACTCCTCTTTATTAGGGCCTGATAAATTAGGCCTCGAATAAATCGGAGGATTGGGCGGCCTCAACCGGGAAATCCCGAGCAAATGAACTGCGGAGCTGGCGACGTTGGCGAGGCGATGCGAGAGTGCGTACGTTTATGGTGTGGGGCTGCCGCCACATCATCAAACAGTGTCTACCAGCAAGCTTGGTAACTTCGGCGAGAGATACCTTTCAGTGGCCAGAAGAGAGCGACCTCCTTGGCTAGAGGCTACAGTCAGTAGCGATGTAGCACCTCTGACGAACGAATTCGTCAAGATTTCGACAAGACTTTGACGAGAAAGCGACAGAGAAAATCTAAGAGAAAATATCTGAGAAAATAAGAGGTATTTATCATATTTATAATAAACAAATAAATAAATGAAATTTATACGTAACAAGGTAATATGCTTATATTTTAGAGATGATTCCGGTACTAAAGTCAAGCTTTAATGAGCTTCAAATACATAATCGGATCGATCAGCTACAAGCTATAGTTTATCGCATGGTTGAGAAAGATAAAGAACGAGAGCAATTTGAAAATATTTTAAGAAAAGATTTTTGTAAAATAGAGACAGCGTTTAAAGAGCTGAATCTTTTATTTTTAAAACTTAATTAAGATGACGAGATACATTTGGAGCTCTCTAATAATATTATGAAGTCTATTGAAAAATATGAAATAAAAATAGATAAAATGCGTGCACATTTAGGATTGTTTACAGGCGCAACTTTATTTAAGTTAGGAAAAATAGAAAAAAATATTGAACCGATTAACAATCAAATTGAAGAAATGTCAGTTATTTTAAATGAATTATATTCATCATTGTTTAAACATAATTAATAATAAAAAGTTTATTAAATTTACATAACGTTTTACATTATTGACTATACCTCAATCTCTTTCTCATCCTAGATTAATCCTCATGCTCATGACGACGCAACAATGACATCGGCAAAATTGACGGGCTCAGAATGTGCAAGGTATTATCGCCGAGAAATCTTTTTCATCTTGCGAGGTATCGCCGTACGTGGGTATGAAGGAATCAAGAACACAATTTCTATGGTTTGTTTCCTTTATTTATTCGTTGTGCTAAACGCTGTTGTGTGTCGAGCTAGTGCTTCGAAAGGTCTGGCTGCCGGTACACGCGACAATATTCGCTTCTGCGGCATTCTCCCCACTCAACATCGCTTCCGAATCGCGTAGACGCCGTTGTGTGTACACGCGCACATACATCACAACTCTTTCCCTTCTTTAATTCGCGATCTATCGTTTCTCCCGAAGCCCGATATATCTGAGTGACCTTTATTTTATTGTTTTTTCTTTTCCGACACAACATTCGCATTATCATATTACATCTTATATTTTGTATATTATAGATTGTCTGTTTTTATTGTACATACGTGGTGCCGCTATCCGTGCGGATCGGCGCAGCGTATTTACAAGCTGATTCGCATGACATTTCTTTACCATATCTCCGCGCGCTTGTACCTGATACGTCGAGGGTGACAACTTTTTTATAATTTTCCCTTCGACGCGCCTTTCCCTCAACACCCCATGGTTGTCTATCAACACCTGATCCCCGTTCTCCAGCTCCGCGCATCTTTTCGTCTTCGAACCTGCGACTACCTGCGCTCCCTGCTTCTATGAGACATTTTCTCGCAAATTCGCCGGTCTCAGCAAATCGAACTTCTTTCTGAGCTTTCTTTATAAAACAGCATAGCTGGAGACTTACCGGTTGTACAATGGGGAGGGCACCGATAGTCGAATAGAAATGCGCTAATAGCGTCGGGTACTCCCTTTCCCCCTTGCACAATTTTTTCCACGTTCACTTTAAACGTCCTGACAACATTTTCCGCTAAGCCATTGGTCGCCGGATGGTACGCCGGTAAGAAACTGTGTTCACCTCCCTTAAGTTAAAAAATTCGCCGAACTCTGTGCTAGCAAACTGACACCCCGCGTCCGTTACTAAATGATTCGGAAACCCGAATAAAACTTGAAATACATCTATCAGTTTGCTGGCTTTAGTATTTTTCTTGAAATTTATCACCTCCGGTCACTTCGAATACGCGTCGACAATGACCAAGTACATATCCCCGTGGAACGGGCCTAAAAAATCGGCATGTATTCCGTGGCATTGCCACGGCCAAGGTGTTAATAGAACTCGCGGTGGTTTTTTTTTATTTTCGGAGCAAATTTTGCATGTCCGCGCGAGATTTTCAATATTTGCATCTATCCCTGGTCATCATATGTATGAACGCACCAGCGCCTTAATTTTTACCACCCCCAAGTCTTTTTCGTGTAATTGTTGCAACATTTTCGCTTGCAAGCTCCCCGGAATAACGATCCTGTATCCCCAGAACACGCAATTTTCGCTATTCGGCCAGCCGAAAATACAGAATTTAATGATGCTGCTCAGAGTTTTATCTCACTTTGTTTCGCGCTCTACTATTTTCCCCGCGAGCAGGCCTGGATTTTCTGAGATATAATGCATCGGCGAGAAGTCCACGCCGAACACCTCCGTGCCGTCCTCTATCGGAAGACGGGATAGAGCGTCGCAATTCCCGTTCTGCTCCGATTTCATCCACTCGATCTCAGATTGGTATCCCGATAGCATATACGCCTAGCACTGAAGCCTGATCGCTGCTGTTGCCGAGATGCCTTTTTTCTGCCCTTCCACGGCAATGTCGGTGCTCGAATCTACTTTCAATGCCACAGCCCAAATTCGGCTAACCACTGTCTCCCGATTAGCTGACTTTTCTCGCCCTTGAAAACAAAACAATTCAGAAATTTCACCGAATTATTTAACTCTACTCGAATATTCTTAATTTGCTCTAATGGCTGCATTTTATTGTCCTCGTAACCGAGCAAACGCGTACTTGTTCTCGGAATGTCGAGTTTTCCAAGATTATTATTAATAAAGCCCTCCGACATTACCGTGTAGTAGGTTCCCGAGTCGACTTCCATTTTTACGCTTTTACCATTAATTCGAACGTTAACGAACATCGGATCCGCCGCTACATTATTAATCTAATTATCAAACCTTTTACTCTCGCTCAAGTCCGCGCTCGCTTCAATCGAATGAAAATCCAGATAGTTCTCGCTCGTTGCTGCCCTCAATGTCGTCCTCGCTGTCATCGGCCTCTTCCTGTGACTCGTTGTCGCTGCCGCGTAGAAATTTGTTGTGCGCCTTCTTCTTGATGCAAGCCGTCTCCAGGTGCCCCTTGATCTTGCAGAAGTTGCACGAAAGCCCTCGGTATTTGCAGTACTTCGTTGTATGGCCACTGTTGCCGCAGCAGAAACATTTTAACTCTGCGCTCTGCTTTGATCTTGATCTCTCCTAATTCGTACCTCGTGTATCCTTGTATCTGTCATTTTTCCCTTGACCCGTTAACTCCTCGTGCCTCATCGAGAAACTTTCTAGTTTGTAGTTTTTATAGTGTAGACTCTTTATTGCGTTTTCTGCGTTCTTCATCGCCGCTTCTCCCGCCGTTGCTTCCTAAGTACCGCGTCGAACGTTAACTTCAAGATCTTGAATAATTCTACTTGGATTGAATCATCGGATATGCCGCATACAAACTGATCTCTCAAAGCTATACTCAAATCCGCATAGTTGCAGTTTAATGCCAGTCGGCGTAGCTTCGTAGCAAAATCCGCGACTGATTCATTTGGCTCTTGCTTTGCTCCGTTAAATGTTTCAGGTGTACTGTTAATAATGCTACCAACTCGTCGTACGATTTCGTTGCTAGCTTGGCCGGTGCGCATAAATTCTTGACCAATTTATACGTTTCTTCGTCGCAATGTGTAAGCAAATACGCTCTTTTCATTTCGGCTTCGTTAATCTTTTCTACGGTAATACAGCTCTAACCGCTCCGTAAACGATTCCCAATCGTCCGTTTCCAGCCTAAAAAAGAGTTTAGTGTCATTCGACGACATGTAGCTGTCCTCGTCTTCGTCGTTACTGCTTTCTTGAACTCGTTCTCTGCCTTGGCATTCTGCGATTTCTCCCTTCACTAATGTGACCAGTTGCGCTCTCTCAGCGTATCTCTCGTGTCCGAATCTCGCACTGGTACCCCTCTCTTTTTTAGCTCAGCTACGATATCTTCTTTTGACAAGTGATAGGCTGCGTTCACCAAAAGATTTTCTGCTGCATCCTGCTGTTGAGCCTCCGCGTTCAGGTTGCTTGCCATAATGTCCTAAATTCCTGATTTTCGGCGATTTTATGCGCGAGTCATCTAGTGCCAGTCTGATCAATCTATTCGTCAAGGCCAGCCACCACTGCAATCTCAGCGTTTTCTTTCTCTCGCAGAATGTCTTTCATCGAGACCAGCGAGATATATGCTGAACTCGAACTATATCGTCATTTTCAAGAATCCTCGCGATCGTTCGCAGATACAGTATCTAGCCCGACAGTTCTACCCGGAAAATCCTAAATTTCTGCAGGAGGCGTACAACGATGCCGTTTCCCGGCCCTATGACTATCTGCTACTTGATCTGAAGCAGGACACACCGGAAAATTGCCGCTATCGCACGTGCATTTTTCCGCACGATCGACATCAGTACGTGTATGTGACGCGCAAACAGTTTAAAAATACCTCACAAGCCGATAATGTGCCAGTCGTTTGTCTGTAATGGCCGGAGTAACATCGATGATTTCTGCAGCAGCAGCAGCAGCAGCCTCTGTTCAAAAACGTCACCATCATCCGATCCCGAGAAAATTTCTCGAAATATTGAAAGTATTGGGCAGACATCATGACGCGGCGCAACATGTAGCTCTCTTACGCCAGGCTTATCGTAAACTTGTCCTCTATCTTGCCGATTGTGTACTGAATATTTTGCGGGGAAACTTACCTATGAGCAAGTGTTTTAAGAGCAAATTACATAAACACGCTGTACTACTCCGTAAAATTGCAGCGCCTGGACAGACATTCGAGACGTGCAAAAGACGTTTAATTAAAGCACATCATTTTTTGCCGATAATTTTGAAACCTGTCTTATCAGCATGGAACACGCTAGAAAAATTATTTGAGTACCTCAAGAATGCATCGAGAGTGTACGCGGACGACAAGTTCAGCAGCAGCATCGTGTCGCCGATAATAAATGTGCTACCACAGTTACTGCAAGTGGTGATGGTGATGGTGCTGGCAACTGTGACAACAGCCATTTGAGTACTGTTTGAGTACAGCCATTGAAACACCGGGCTCCGAGCTGTCACGGCTCGATGACGAGATAAGCAAGATCTTGAATTCTCGACAAATTCTGAGTGATCGAGAAAAATATTCTCTGTATGAACAGTTTATGCAACGCTACTTATACTACATGAAAAAAGAAGCAGGCTTAATGGATGATGCTTTTGGTGATGGTGGTGGTGGTGATGGTATTGACAAACCCTCAATAGTAATGGGGCCTACCACTACTGCAGCTGCTACTGCTGCTGCTGCTACTGCTACAAACAGTGATCAAGTCTTTTTCGATCAACGAATTCTCAAGAGTATACCACAGAGTTTTCGAACTAAGGCAGCCGGATTAATCGATGCTCTGCGTTACTTGGTGATCTCATGCTAGATAGCGTACGAGCACAAGGTATAAATATTTTAGATCTGGTGAACGAGACTATGAGAGGCAGACAAAAAACTCTGCCATCTCGTAATTCTCAACAGTTTATTCGTATACTTCGCCGGGCGCGGCTTTGTGGGTAATCGAAAACTTTATACTAGCTTAGCAGCAGCAACTCTGGAAGATTCTGCATTATCGACATCGACAACAGATTACCGTACACCCCTCGTACGCGCAGTGCCATCGGGTAGCGACATTAGCAGCGATGATTTAGAAGAGCATCAAGAAGAAGGGCGGAGGAGGAGGGTGAGGAAGAGAAAAGAAACCTTAACAGTGGTGCAAAGAGGAAACGGGATTGTTTAGAATTGTAAGAGTCAATACTTTGAGCTGCCACCACTCTACACACTCGAAGATCTGAGCGGTGAGGAGATTGAGGGTTTTTTCTACGAACAAAAGCTGAACCGAGTGCGTAAAGATGTATCTCACGAGTCTTTCGAGGTAGACACCGTGTTACAAACCAGAGGTAGAGTCGCAAGAAAAGAGCATTTCGTTAGCTGGAAAGGCTATGCGGAAAAATTCAATTCTTGGGTAGCGGCAAAAGATCTCGTAAACATTAACAAGAAGAAGAAGATGATGAACAACAACCACAACAACAACAACAACAACAACAACAACATATGATTAATTCTATATGGTTTTATCCAGCAACAGTAGTAAAAATATATATCGGGGGATTGATGTGTGGGGCTTGCCGAAATACAAATATCCCTTATCTTCCACCACATATCTCTGAAAGACACGAGAACAGAGGGTGTAGTATGCGTGAAGACGACTAAACGACAAGTTTATACGGACAATAGCATACTACGCGCTGAGAGTACAGAGAGTTATTCGGATAAAATGCGGTGTGTATCGTGAGATCGAGACTCTTTTGCAAGAAATAAATGGTCTTGAGAATGTAAAAAGCCATCTTAAATTTGAGCTACAGTGTGGTGGCTATGTACAGATCAGATGCACCTGTAGCAAGAACGAGTGTGTAGATTATCTCCATACATTATCATTGTCCAAAAAGCTATAAGAAATGCTGGGCTTTGAAACCAGCGAATAGGTAACTACATTATCAGCACTAGGCCGGCTAATCTCGTAAATAGTTCACCGAGTGTGCTTATGATTTATAGTAGTATATGTCAACCTTACGTAACGGACGATATTTGTTCACGCATATTACGTACCATACCCCTCCATTGGCACGACTATGCTTATGGCCGAACACAAATTCAGAACTTTAATTCGCCAATGTATCTACCTCTGCTCACCTCGTCATTTCAGTCTATTGACATAGATATAAGGGGTGAGCAGGGGTTATTTCTGCCATTCAATTACGGGACACTAACGGTGACACTTCACTTTAAACGCACCAACTAAAATAATGTGGATGCTTGACGATTTTATCAATCACCAATACATTCAGGTGGGTGGCGGTGGTGATGGTGTTGGTGGTACCAGCGATGGTACCATTACGATTGATCGTAGACATTGCCAGGGTGGCGCGGGTGTCAGCAGTTTCTTGAAAGGCTTATATTGTAGCGCCTGCCTCTGATTAAGCGTGGCGCTAAGTTTGGCAGCAGGGAGGCCGCTCACGCTAGTCCAAGAATTATGGACGCATATCACACGCTCTTCTCGGGCACGGGTATTCATTTTTCAAATACGGGTAATTCGATATCACGCGACGCGTATCCGAACGGTTATTCACTTGTATTTAAGGGTTTATGCCTGAGTTGAACCTATAAAAAAAGACATTAATAAGTAATAGGCTGAAAAAAATTATTTATTAATAGTATAAAAAAAATCTTTCTCCTACTTCAAATATAGGTATTAAACATATTTTTAACTATTTTAAAAAAATTATATATCTATACTTACATTGTAAACAATTACATGTATGAATCATTAATTTTCAGCACTTTTTTCCCTTTGCCGCAGGATATCTCAGCATCCAGATGATGAGTTGACACCAGACAGGATGTAAAATCTTCTGAATATGTTTCTTTACTGCTTGAGTGGAAGACTTTTCTACAAAAAATAAATTTTAAATATTTAGTAACTCATAAGATGATTATATCAGTAATTATAGTGAATATTACATATATTCACATACGCAACATTGACTTTTACCTTGTATTAGTCAATTCTGCTCCATTCAAGCAGTGAAGAAACATATTAAGAAGATTTTCCATCCTATCTGGTGTCAATTGATCATCTGGATGCTGAGATATCCTGCGGCAAAGGACCTAAAATCATAAAAATGGCAAAACTGAGAAAAATGCATTTAAAGTTTATCAAGATGCTTATGTATACTTATCGGGTAGTACTTACATGAACTGCTTAGCATATTTTTCTTATATTTTGGCATAAGATACCTACATATTAAGGCATATATAAAGACCCGAGTGCTGTATATGTAGATATACCAGTATCGAGAGCTAAAATTGAAATATAAATTTTTGATACGCATTCACAGTCAGTATGTTTCACATGAATATAATTGTTGGTATTGCTTACCCATGACTTTCCAGAATTATTAACAATCATAGTAGACTTAGAGCTGGTTGGAGACTATTTATCACACAGGCATCTTGTACACATGATAATTATAGCCCGTTATAGCCACACATGATAATTATACCCCGATAATTACACCTAAAAATCAAGAATATACTCATAAAGAACAAATTCTTTACAAATCATATGTTGTTTATAGTCCAAACACTTATCTAAATTTGAAGACTAGTAGACTCAGAAGCTATCACAACAGCACAACATCCAGCTTACACTAAACTACAGACAGCAGACGAAACAGCTGATGTCTGACAGTCTGAATGCAAACTCGACTAAGTCGGTAAAACAGTGATTTCCTTTTCCATATGCTGTAAAGTGTCTTTTTTCAGGCGGTAATTTAAATTTGCACGAATATTTTTTTACCCCTTTATAAGTTTGATTAAAAAATTACAAGACTAAATTTAAATCCTAAATTTATTTTATTTTGAAAATTCAAAATAAAAATAAAATCTACGATTTTATAAAAATTAGTTATTTACAGTATGTAATGATTCAATAAATAATATTTTTTTTTTAAATAAAATTGCGTTTTCAAAAGGAGTTTGTAAACACATTTAATTTTACATTTTCTATGAAAAAGCAATTGTTTTAAATAATCAAAAGTGCTATAAGACAAAATATCAATAATACGCAATTTTGAAAAATTGTATTTTTTTAGTATCTTGCCTATAACTTTGTAACGGAATTTTTCGGACAAAAAAACTTCAGCAGCGTATTCTACATTAAATTTGCCTTAAAAAAATCAAATAAAAAAATTTTTGATTTTTTTGAATTTTAACTCAGGCATAACCCCTTAAGCGAGACACGTTAGAATGTTTGAAGGCTGTGGCTAAAGTTATCGACAAAAGAATTCAATATTTATTGAAAGTCAAAGATGCAATAGAAATCGTAATAAAAGAAATGGGTGATTATAGCAGAAATGTGCTTACAAATTCCCAAGACGCCCAATACACATTTTATACGGCTTACAATGTAGAAAGTTCAATGCGCGACTTTGACGGGGCATTGGTCAACAAAATTGTTAACAAATTGAAAGAAAAAATATAGCCCTAATCTTAGAAGACACTTACATTATCGTTTATGAATTTGTTAATTTACATTTATATAATTTAGTAACATATTTAAATGCCGATATTTATAAGAAATCGAATAAATAAATTGTATCTAGTGCGACGTAGCAATAATTATTGCTGCGTCGTGTATATTGTTGCACGGCTAGCTGACTCACTCTGGACAGGCTGACAGCTCCTGGCGCTCGGTGGCGCTCGCTGGAGGTGCCTCTGACTGACCGCGTGCGGAACGCAGGACGTGATGTACCAAGTCACACCTGCGCAACCTGATGGCGTTCGGGAGAGAGAGCGCGGCAGGAAGGGATATATTAGCGGCGCACGCGCGGTCACATGCATGTAGTCATATGTAGAGGGGAGCGCGAGAGTATGCGAACGTGACTGAGAGAGAGAGAGAGAGAGAGAGAGAGAGAGAGTCGGCGTGCGCGGGAGAGAGAAAGTGTAGCAAGAGTGGGAGTCGAGCGTGTCAGTGAGAGAGAGAGAGAGATATAGCGGAGCGAAACTGATGGCGTTCGGAACGCCTGGATGATTTAGGAATGCATGACTGTGCCGTGTCGTGGTGTAGTCAACTTTATGTTGACTCTCGGGAGTCATAAGGAAGCATAGGGTAATGTATTGACTAGGGGGGATGATTGGTAATTCGATAGGTGTAGTCTTATTGTAGTATAATTGATAATAGAAAATTTTTGAATGCTGCGCGCCCTATAGTTTATCCATAGGTGGAGCGACCGGATGGATATCGACATTGATTGATTAATCGATATCGATAAAGGGGGCGCGGATTTACTTAATCGATGTATGTTATAGAGGGCGATAATTGATTTGTTAGCCAATGATTAAATTAGGATTTGGAAAAGAGGGCCCTGGAAGGAAACACAGATAGAGGAATAAATTAGTGGTGGTCTATTAAGGTCTAATAGAGGTTTTCTTCTAGATCAAGGACCAATTAGGAAATTCGGAGGCCGAGACGACGCTTTCGTCAAGAAGGAGGTCAGGTGGGAAATTCGGCGTCTTTCCTCAAGCGAAGCGTCGGCCTTGTCCATTCCGATCCTAGTCTCAGAGCAGTACAGTTGTTTTTAGCAGTCATTAGTAATCTTTCCTGCCATCTTGGTGTTTTTCCATAATTTTTCCAATGGAGCATTTTTTCTGTTTGTTTCGAGGAGAAAGGGGATATTGGAGGATTTTGGTTGGAAAATTTATAGAGGAAATTTAGTGAGTAATTTGTGATATTTATATTGATATTTGTGGTGGAAAAATAGAATTTAAATGGAGGATGGATATTTGTTGCGGATCGTAGAGGAAACTTTCGCGATTACAGTCTTCAGCGGTGTTCCCCTTGTATTGTTTAATTAAAGTAGAATCATTCGTAGAGGAAACTTCGTGGCCCTTCCCTTAGCAATCATCATCTATCCAAGATATAGTTATATGGCCGCTGGCCCATGAAATTCTTTTCAGTTTATTTAATATTGCCATAATTCTGTGTAATGAGGATCTGATAATATACTCGTGATTTCTTATATTAATTATTTGTGTTCAATATCTGTCAACCTAATTGACACAACCTTCCCCCCTTCTACCATTTTCAGAATTCCACGAGCCAGAGAAAAGGAGTCAGTCGCGCAGAATAAATGACTTATACATTAACGGGAATTCTCGTGCGGGCGAGCTAAATTTCACGTTACACTAGTTATAAGTACTTACTCTGAATAAATTATTAGGTTATTTTTGTTTACATTCTCCAAGGTGCCTGCATACTACTTGCGCATACACGGCGAGAAGCGTACTGCATACCTCCCTCACTCCGAAACTATCTCTCCTCGACCATGCGAATAATCACATATGCATACACCCTTAATTACGGTCCTTACTCAAATGATCTCTAAGTGAACTCAGTCGATCGGTGCACACCGCCTCGTACAGACGCTCTCTAGCTACGTATCCTTTCAACGGATTCTCACGGCAATTCGAAGTATACGATACTTCCTGGCGCGCTTGGTCCCGTGCTATTTGAATAAAATCCTGGCACGAAAAGTAAGAATTCACCCCGACGTGACATATTCTTAAAAATAAAAAAAATATTAAAATTAAAATTAAATAATTATTATTTATAATGAATGAATCTAAAATAAATAAAGGAATAAATGTTTGAATAGTAGAGAGAATAAAAATATTTATTCAATTTAAATTATTTATTATTTTTAAGTATCATTGATAAAAAGGAGGTATACCTAATTGAGTTAATATACTTAAATAAATTAAATAAATTATAAATATTTAAATAATTATTTATAATTATAAAAAATATAAATAAATATGAGTTAAATATTTGGATTAAAAAAGTATTTATTACTTTTTCTTTTTTAATATATTTATCAAAAATAATTGATCTAATTAATCTAATTATATTCATTTCTACCCTAGTAGAATTCAATTTATTTCTTGGCTAGTACTAGTTATAAACAGACTATTAAATCGTTGCAATGCCATTTGTTAGTCTGTAAATGGCTAAGAATGCCTAGAAATTAGATTGATTTCTACCAAGGTATAATTATTCATATTGCAAATCATGATACGGATATTATTATAAATAAATTTAATAATATTAATATAGGAATAAATAAAATATAACAATAACACCTTAAATCAATTTTTATAATTTTGTATAAAGAATGAAATGCCTGATAAAAGGATTATTTTGATATAACAAATTATATAATGTAAATTATTTTCATTTTAAAAAATTGAAATTACTAATTGTATTAGATTAAAGTCTATAAAAATAATAAATTATTTTTAATATATTTCAATATGAGGTCAAATTATGTTATAAGATGCGAATTCTCCAATTATAGAAAATATAATTTTACTTTATGATTATGGAATAGTTATTATTATTGTCGTAATTATAATAGTTATCGTGACGTAGTGTGAGCTCGTCTAAGCTACTCGACTATAACAGAGTTTCGCAGGGCCTTTGATAGCGCGACGCTGGCTCCGTGGTTAGAGCGTGCCTGGAGATTTCGAGGTCGTAGGTTCAAGTCCCCACGTCGCTTAACTTTTGTGCGATTTTTCGTGAATACGTCTCGCCCCGTTACATGACGCCCAAATAAACGCACAATCAAAAAGATTCCTTTCTTATCTTTCCAAAGTTCTCTCTTTCACTGAGCCCAATACTGTCCATTGGCTAAGATGGCCTTAATTACGGAGTATTGCTCAGTAGATCAGGGGATTGAACTTGTGGTTCTTCTTTACCTGCTCACCTATCGACTTCGGCTATCGAATGTGGATAATGCCTAAGGGTTTTTTACACACAAGTTTCGTGATGCCTATGTTAGATTGAAATGGTAATACGCAGTTGTGGCCCTAGTTGAGATTGAGATGGCGCTCCCGATTCTGGAGAAGTTGGTCGCGGTGGGGGTGTGACGTGGTGTGAACATGTCTAAGCTAGTCGGCTATAACAGCGTTCCACAGGGCCTATTATAGCGCGACGCTGGCTCCGTGATTAGAGCGTGTACCTGGAGATCTCGAGGTCGTGGGTTCAAGTTCCCACGTCGCTTAACTTTTGTGCGATTTTTCGTGAATACGTCTCGCCCCGTTACATTATATACTTATTATTTTTTATATTTTTTAACAAATTAATTAATGGATTTTTATTAGAAGGACAAATAATTCAAATTATTTGAACTATCATACCTATTATTTTTTTTATTTTTTAGTAATCCCATCTTTAAAAATTTTATGTTTAAGAGATGAAATTAATAATCCTGTAATATCAATTAAAGTTATTGGTCATCAATGATATGGAAGATATGAATTTTCTTACATCATTTCATTTATGATCCTACATCATTTCGTTTATTAGATGTTGAAACGCTCCCGCCTCTGCGCAACGGAGAATAAAGAGGCGGAAAATCGAAAAGACAATTATTTAAAAATTTATTTACATTCTACAGGGTCTGGGATACCGGGCGAATAATTCAACATAGGTCGCGGATAGATTAAAATTGAATTACATTAATTAGTTACTTATATGTACAATGACACATTACATTGTACACATTCAGCAACAAACGATGAATTATATACGTGACGTAATGCACGTGGCTTCTCTACCCATAAAACGACGCAGTGCGTTTTTGAGTAGATGAAGACTTTAGCTTTGGACGGCTACTTGATCCTCACGTACTGAAAATTGTTCTTTAGCAAGACGCAATGCATGGTAAAGAACAATCGAGCTGAAAAAACAAAATTTATTTTTAATTTTAAATCCCTTTTCACCCGAGATCACACTGGATCTCGAGGTATTCAGGAAGCAAAAAAAAGGCATGAGCGCTTAACATAGACGCAATGCTATGTGTTTGCGTCTCACTAGAATTTATTTAATTTCTTTATTATTATTCTTATTTTAAAAATCGCCTTTTCCCTCTTAGCCCACGTATTGAGTCTAAGAGTAGTCCAGCGTATAATAAAGGATATGCAAGCACTCAGTCTGACTTCGTGCAGAACTTTTGCATCTCGCCATGTGAAGGGAAAAACTTAGGAAAAAACTTAAAAAAATTTTTTTTAAGTTTAAAAGACTTTGTTTTTTATTGAAAAAATGAAATCATAGCCTCGTACATGGCAGAAGACTGTTCGCTGTTATATCGCATTTAATGGGATTACCGTGTGGGAGACTCAATGCTCGGCATCTAGGACTCTCCGGAGCACCAGCGCTTCCCTGTATGCTTCCGCTAGCTAGGAGACTTATTGCTCCTTCTAGCTCCAGCTTAAGAGGAAGAATGAAACGTCTTCTTGGAATGACGCGCTCTTTTATACAGGTGAGCGGAACTGCACCGATGCTGAAGCCGCGAGTTGCCCCCTCCACTCGTCCGAGCGCCAGTATCGCTATAGATATACTGTTATATGCGGAAACTTAATTTACATGTTTTGCCGCTATTCACAATCAATTTTTGCCAACATAAAAACATACGAATGTTTATCGATGCTTAACAAATAATAGATAATGGCTTGCTGCTAATGACAAGCCCCTGGAAACAAAATAACTCAGATACAAATATGCTGGTCGTGAGACTCTAACGCTTTTGTTGCTATTTTTACAATGTTAATTAATAACTCATCCTAAAAGCTATACATGAGTCGAAAGCTGATGAACTATCGATGATGTACGTTACAAATTTATATGGCAAAAGTGCCTCAGAAAATAATATTCGGCATGTGAAATGTCTATTTCGTACATATTTGAGAAGTTTATGTAAAATGTGAAATATATAATCTCCACCCCGGGGGCAAGCTTAGCCGTGGCTGTTGACTCGATTCTCACGCGCACGCTGTGTTTTTTCTTAATCTTACAACGATGTTTTTGGAATTAAAATTAACGTATCGCAACCGGGTTTTT
Organism: Philotrypesis tridentata; assembly: GCA_018906965.1. Classification (NCBI taxonomy): domain Eukaryota; kingdom Metazoa; phylum Arthropoda; class Insecta; order Hymenoptera; family Pteromalidae; genus Philotrypesis; species Philotrypesis tridentata. The sequence goes on from JACCIB010000347.1 coordinate 62,613, forward strand.
GCGCTTTAGATAAATATCAAATCAGAGAATCTCATACAGGCATTTATTTTGTTGAAATGTCACTTTTAATCTAAGATATCTATGTTATAATTTGGAGCTTTTACTCATATGTCTAATACGAACGCGCATCATGCCAACTTGTAACGCGAATTAAAAATATAAATAAATTAATAAACTATGAAATAATGTTACACACATGACTCTATGCATGTCAATTACATGCATCTGCGTTTATTACCATTAAATAAAGTTCAAAATTAAATTTTTTATAGGAAATAGGGTCCGTGTATATTGCAATGTTCATCTGACGTTATTCATTTTTTTATTATTCCTTCTTTAAGAACTAAAGTTGATACAGTTCCAGGCTGAATTAATCAAATTAATTTATTAATAAAACGACCTGGAATTTTTTTTTTGTCAATGTTCTGAAATTTGTGAAGTTAATCATAGATTTATACCTATTATTATTGAATCAACATCATTAATAAATGTTATTAATTGAATTAATTTAGAATAATCAATTAAGATATTTATGCAAATTATCATCTATGATTTAAAAAATTATTTCTTTGTATAAGATATTAATTGGAATGATTTTATTTTTAAGAAGAATTAGTTAATACTATAACATTAATTTGTCAAATTAAAACAAATAAATTTATTATAATTTTTTCATTCCTCAAATAAGACCTTTATTATGATTATGATTATTTTTAAATATATTTATATTATTATTATTAATTATAGTAATAATTTATTTTATTATTATTACAAGTAATAAATTAAATAATAATAATAGTAGTAATTTAAATTTAAAAAATTTTGAAAATAAATGATAATAAATTTATATTCAATTTGTGTTCCAATAACGTCATGACATCATCTTGAAATTGATCAAAAATGTTTTATATTTTATCTTTCTTACCTCATTTATATTGATTAGTTCCTAGTCGATTTCAATATTTATGAATTTTAATTTTTAAATATTTAGTTAATCAAATGTATATATTATTAAATAAATAATTAATAATATAAATTGTTTAATCAAGGAGCGCGGTAGTGCCACGATGGCAAGTATAAGGTATGACATTCCGTACGCCGCCGTCGGGCGCTAGCCAGACGACCCTTATATACTTCTCATAGGCTCTGTTGGAGACTTGATATACGGTTATATTGGCATTGACAGCTTTTTTTCGAACGTATAAGCACTTATATGAAAGCTTTCGGCAAAACTTACAAAATCACATCAGGGTCATATTTTTCATAATTGCGTCCATCAAAAGTTATTGTGAAGTGAAAGTTCGGGCTGGTCAATTCTTCTCGAGAGAGAACACTAAACAATTTGCACTCGATATCGCAATTAAAAACTTTTTAACCCTGGTCGCCTAGTGTATAAGTGTTTCAACTTTCTTGTCGGGATTTTCAATTTTAGTTCTTTGTGGAATGCAATCATGAGTGCAAAAAGAACTTGTTTCACAAAAAAGTGTAAAATTCACGCACGCATGTAATCGTAATCAAATTTACTACCGTTTGGAAATACTTGAACACACATGGGATATTCTTCGTTTCACGGGGCAAAAGAAAATTGCACTCAAAACTTAGTTTGAAATTAAAACGACACGCGGGATTTTCGAACTGAAGTTCTAACGCGCGTTTTCCGCAACGGCCGACGAGTGAGCGTCCCTTTCATGCCGTGCGCACTATGTCGAGTTCTTGTGCAATAATGGCCGCGCGCGCGCTTCTATACGTTTCCAATTTTTCCGAAGCGTCTTGACGCTTTTCACAACTTTCGGCACTTTTCTTTGTATTTTTTCATTTTTGTTTTTTTAGAGTTTATGTGTGTACTCATTTTTTATGTGAATAACATCTTTACGGACGTTATAACGTTTGAGTTGGTATGGGGGTCTGCATGAAAATTTGGAGGGGAAGGTCAAAACCAGAATTTGATGAGAGAGCGAGGGGCACACAATCCTCACTACCAATAGTCTATATGCAACTGACTTACAGTGAGACCTAGCTTCAGGTATACTGTGTGCGTAGGTGGGGATCTTCCCACCTTCAGGCACTCAAGGCAGTGTATACATATACTAAGTGGTGTAGCCGTGTAGCAGTAGCTTAAAAAGCGTTCAGAGCTTTTCCTGTGAGTGTGTATGTGTTTGTGTGCGTGTGTCGACTCCCTTTGCTTCTACATATATTATGTATATGTATATTTTGCGAGTATACTTATATATAAAAACTATTAGCAATTTACTTATATATATACAGATGTATGTAGATATACGTCCTGACTAAGAAACTACAAGCTGTTTGCTGCTTTTCTTTCTGTTAGTGCATTTAGTTTTCGTTGTGGGTCAGCTTGAATTTATTGCGTTTTCACGGACCCAAGCGATGCACTATAGTTAGTTTGGCATCGATGAGTAAACGGTGTAAATGTTATAGAAACGTTAATTATGTATACGGGGTCGTTCATAAGGTTCGCTTTTGGGTATAACGTTACGCGTAAACAAACGCGGCTTTAATACGTAGAAAATATTGTAAAACCATATGTCGTCGCTTCCAATATACTTTCGCCTACGCTCGCCGTTTGTGTCGGTTTTATGTCTGCCGGCCGACTATCGCTATCACGCGAATTACTAATGTTCATCGGCGCGTCTTCTTTGTCTTCCGATCGTAGATCTTCTTTGGAATCTTCTTCCTCTCCAGATGTGGTTCGGTCGTCTAATTGATCCGCAGGCGAATCGACGGCCGTTCTCTCTTGGGAAGCCTTGAGATCTCCCACATCTGTTGGACCCAGTACTTTACCATCTAAATATTTCAAAAAATCGTCGAAGATTTCTGAACAAACGATGATATCATCTCGATAGGTGTAAAAATTAAGCTCTAAATCCGGAGTGATTAAGGGGTCTATGATTTCCTGGAATGATACTGGAGCTCCTGCCGGTCGATAATGGAAGTATATCGAGCGCATGGTCGCTCACTCAGAGTCGTATTAATATACGAAAGAGGGTAGATGTTGACGTTGGATAACTTGCTGAGCTTCCTGAAATCAATGCACATGCGACGTACGTCGCCCTTTCCCTTCCTAACCATTCGGGCTGGTCTAGACCAGTCACTATCCGTCGGCTCAAAAAGGTCGGCTGCTAGCTTAGTCGTGAATTGCGTATGCATCATCTCTTCGAGCTTAGGAAATACCTTGTAGTAATCTTGATTAATCATAGCTGTTCTTCGTTCGGCCGTGAGGACTCTATACCGAAATTCTTCTAGGGTCTTCACCTTGTTTCTTCCGAAGATCAGTCTTAGTGCCGGAGCCATATTAGCATATAAGATATGGATATTCTGTTCAATTGGCGTGTCAGCTCGCATGCAGTCGAAGAGAGTGACCATGCTAACGTAATAGTCACTTACGCTCTCGTTAGGGCCTTGCGTTCTCTGGCTTGCTTCTATCAATACTCTCACCCGCTCTTCGTCGGGCATACCGTACGTAAGCCTGGCTCTTCTGCAGAAGTCTTCCCAGGTTCTCTATTTCCGCCGTTCGACACGAGCCCATTTCAAGGCTTCGCCGGCTAGGGGCTGTGAAAGTCCATCTAATAACTCTTAGTCTAACAGACGTGGACGAGCCAGTCTGAGCGCGTCTTTAACATCTGTAATAAAATCTATATCTTCGGATTACCAGCGAATTTCGCCTTCCATCTTCGAATTTTGAATCAGACGATTTAGTTGACTAGGCTGACCCCCCCCCCCTCTTCACAGATATATTCATCGTCCTGGCAGGGGTTGTATGCCCATTCTGATGTCGTCCGATGATTTGCTTGTGGCAGTTCTGCCGTCGGCTGAGCTTCCGCATTCATCGGTGGTGTGTGTTGCGTGTTGTTCTTCGACTTAGGGGCAGCTGTTGGGTTAATTGGTCGAAAATAGTTCGAATAATTACACGCTGGTGTTGAAGAACGATGAAACGGCGTAGATTGAGCCCTACGTGGTAAAGATTGACCGCACGAGTTTGGCAAAGGCACGTGGCGAATGAGGTCTGCCGATTGAGTGTTCGGCGGCGCTTGCGAAACTTGATTTATGTTCGCCAGTGACTTCTCCAATCGTGTGCTTTCCTTAACCACCGTTTCGATATAATCGCCAGCTTGGTGTATTTGATTTTTATCTAAAATTTTCTTAAGCGCCTGCTCGTGTAACTGTAAGGTGCTTTCCTACTTTTTTTTACGCCTTCAACATTTCTTTACACTGATTAAAATCGTTTGCAATTTCTATTGGCACGCAGTACAAACGACCGTGGAGAGACGTGACAAATTTCTTGAGAGGCTCATTCTGATTTCCGTTTGGATTATCATTACCTTGTACTGTTCTTTGCTAGGAGCGTTGCGAGCTATGATCGTCTGAGTCATTATCCACGTCCGCTGTAGGAGGCGTAAATTCGTATGCATTGTACGAATTTTCATGCGGTCGATTAACTACATCTACTTGTTGTACAAAATTATTGGTCGTTGCATTAATAATCTCGTTGTAACTTGTCGATGGCAAATCTACTGGGTCACTTCTAACATCTAATAAGTGTGCCATGGCTGAGTTATCGGGAATTCGGCTATAAATACGTCGCGTTTAATCGTACAAAGTCTTTGCGAAATATTTTCGTTTACTCGTACTAAAGAGGCTTCAAAATCCTCTGTGGTATACTCTCCCATGAGACATTTGAATAAGCGTATTTTATTGTCGTCGACAATTCCGCTGTCGTTTAACCCGATTTTCGATAACACGGACGATAAATCAGCGTCGATTAATTTATTTACAAATTGATTAAACCGGTTGGCAATCATATGACCGGCTGTTAGTGATTCTGATAGCGACATGTCTACAGTCGAAAAAATTATTCTCAATATACGAAAGAAATGTAAACAAAAATGTTGTACCTCACGTACGATTTACTACGTAAAAATGCTAAACGCGAGAAAAAGAAACGAGTTTACCACTAGTCGTTCAACAACGTAAATAACAACACGGAAAAAAATACTGTAAATCAAAATTGTTCGCACATGAAATATCGAATAATCGCTAAAAATTAATAAGCGCAAAAATAATTTCAAGTTTACATAAAAATAATACAAGTTACAAATATTACAAATAATGAAATAGTGTTACATAAATAAATAATATTGTAAATAATATTATACGCAATTACTATATGGCTATAGTATTGGGAGAGTCATTCGATAGACACTAAGAAATGTGCGTTCGAAATATACAGTGAGAATTGCGCAGCCGTAGTATTAGGCGTGCGTTTATAATGCTCACTGTCTCTCTCAATCTACAGGCGAAAATTCCTATATTTGCCCGGGCGGGCGACACTATCAAGTCGAGCTATGGTTCGGCGCGCGCGACATAAACATAAGTACAGTACGCAGCGACAGTGTCTTCACCGCTCGGCCGATCGCCTTTGCTTGCCTATAGACGGGCTACCAAAACGCGTCGAACAAAAATCGCACAAACAAATTTCCGAGTAGCAGTACTCGAGGGCTATTTGTCTGTTGTACGCTTATACACTAATGTTCGTGTGCGCGAGAGCGGCGCGTGCCTCGGGCTCTCGATTCAGCGCTCGAATGTAAGCAAACACGTTAATGTCTTACGACGCGCTCTCGTCGACTTTGTGGTCGACTACGAAAAATATTTCAATACGGTTGCTCGTTCAAGAATAAAATTAATATACGAATCATTTTTCTCGCATGCAACAACGAGAATAATATGAGTATTGCGGAGCTTACGCACGGTGCAAATTTTACGAAATTATACGAGGGAAAAGAAGAAAATATTTTCACGAATATTCAATTATTATTTAAGCCACAAAAACGTTAGGGCGCTATTTGTAACGGCACGATTGCCGTTCTCGCAACAATCGGTCGTGTACAACCGTGGCCAATACAGCCACGTTTATTATATCTTCTTGCTGTCTCCTCGTGATAAACACGGCTCGGTCGACTCGTGGTATCCGCGCGTATGCACGGAACGAAGGCGGCAGGGGATGGGGTTACTAATAAATGAACACGCGTGAAATAATGAGAACTAGAGAAAATATATATTATAGAGTAAAATATATAGAATGCTCGATCGCACGAGCGTGTTAGCTCCACCGCACACTGCGAGAGAGAGAGAGAGAGAGAGAGAGAGAGAGAGAGAGAGAAATGGGGCTGAATCGCCCGAGTACCGAGAGTGAGAGAGAGTAGGCACTCACAATCACACGTCGGTGCCGGGGGGTCGCAATCTGCTCTGGCTCGCTGCAGTCGTCCAGGCTCGCAATCGGGGTCGTCGCTGGTAGCGTGGCTCCGGTAGCAATTGAACGGAGGATAGCGTCTCGGTTTTCGCAGGAGGTTCGGAGGTAGTCCACAAGGTACGCGTAAGAAGTACATCATATTATTAGTAATTTATTTTACTAATCTTAAATAAAATCATCCTCCCTCAATAATTTATTTACTACAATGTGTAATAATCAAATTATTTCTCTAAATAATTAAAATATTACAATAATTTAAATGGTACTGGTAACGTCGGCAGAAAAGTCGACTTGTACTAGGTAATTTTTTTTCTTTTCTCTCTTTCTCTCGGAAAAAATAGATGTATCTCACTGATCTTTCTTCTTTCTTTGGCTTTTTACGTTTATGAGTTCCGCCAGGTGACCCGCCACTAGGACCAAGTCATAAAGAAATCCAGGCACACAGAAAAATTCGACTTAGAAGCATAAGAGAATTTAGACTCGAGATCTTTCTCTTCTCTCCGACAAAGAATATCGCAGTCACCGAAAATGCATATCGCGCTGATTCAATGCGACACCGCTTAAGGGGTTATGACAGTGTTAAAACCTGAAAAAGAAGAAAAATTGTTAGGGTTGTAAAAAATTAATAGTGTTGTAAATAATTAATATTATTAATTGTTAGTGTTGTAAAAAATTAATCATGTGTAAACATACGTAACATTCACTTTGAACTTACCTTTGCCAATTCTGCTCCACTCAGTTTGTGAGCATACTCATAAGGAAGGTTTTCCACGTTAGTTCATCCGGATTGATGTTACGGTTCCTTCAGAAAGCTGCGGCAAGTACACAAAAAGCATGAAAAGACTAAATTTGAGTAAAAGGCATTTAAAGTTTATAATGTAAATTATAAAAATGAACTCAGCTATACTTACAGAAACTACCCGGCATACCTTGATTTGCTTTTGGTACTCAAATATACATACAATAAAGTATATTTGGAGGTACGCGCTTGTCATGCTGTGTGATAATAGAATTTAGAAGCTGAAAATAAAATAAAAATTATCGTTAGCTATTCATAATCAAGTTATGTTTATGAATTACAGTTACATACAATACTTACCATTATTAAATACACTTCAAGTTCTTAAAAAGTATGCAAAATAATACTCCAGGCAGTCGATATAAGCTCCCATCTTGCTGGCTTACACCCGTATACCTAAAAGCAAAAAATAAACCAACAAAGAAAAAGCTCATTATGAACACTGTTATTACTAATTAGTTTCCAATACTTATTTGAATAATTTTTCTACTCTGCAGAAGCTCTTGCACTTTTGCAACACCACTAAGGTTATAAGCATTGCTACAGCAGCTAGCAGACTAACTGCACTGATCTAGTATCTTGGATGAAAAACAGCTGTTTGGCTGCTTTCTGCTGCTTTACAGAAAATTCTACTATACCGATCAAACAGAAATCTTCATTCTCGACCGGTCGCTGTGAGACACAACCTATTCGAGTGGCAAATTCAAATTTGTTGAATGCCTTTACTTTAACACATTGAGTTTAGTAACATAAAATCACATATAGAAAAATTAATTTTACAGATTTTATTTATTTTACGGAAATAAATTCATAACTCTTGAGGAAAAAACGGTTCGTAAAACGGTTTTTAAGTCATATTTTCAGTAAGATTTCTCATGAAATTACTCTGTAAAAGATGGGTTAGAACAATCCTTTCCACAAGTTTGGCCTAATTAAAATATTTAAAAATCACGATTTTTCAAAAATTTACTTGAAACAGATTTATTAGTTTTTTGCTGATATCTTCGAGGCAAATTTTTTTAGCCAAAAACGGCTTTCAGGACCATATTCTATAGACTATTAACTATGATAAAAGTGAATAAAAAAATGGGTATTTTCAAAATTTTAACACTGTCATAACCCCTTAACATGTACTTTTCCTTCTCACGCGTACACAGACGTGCTGAGATCAATCGCGACAAAGGCATTTCCTTGCAACCGGCAGACGTTGGACGCGAAAGTTTAATATTATAGTTTTTCGGGGAAGAGTCGTAAAAATTTTCAACCACAGCATAAATAAATCGGAGAGATGCTTTCGTCTTTTTAAGTACGGTAAGAGCATTTCACCGATTCTACGCTGCCACGAGTACAAGGCCCGCGCGCAACTGCAACGCATGAAACGAGCAGACCCGTCCGCACCCCTGTGGCGCAGCCCGGCGCATAGAGCATTAAAGGCCGAAGCGTGCGCCTAAATACAAAAAATTTTCACTTTTCCCTTGACTCAACTTTTACGACTTTTCCCGAAACTAAGAATTTCTCTGCATCTTGGATGAATTGCTAGAATAAATAAATTATCGTGACAATCCCTCCTTGTGCACGCGCAGCTACATTCCCCTCATAAAAAAGATTATGCTAGACTAGAATATAAACTTATATGATTTCTAGTAATATTTAAGTTATTTTATGAAAATTATAAGCAAACTTATACTCGTGTTATATCCACCGAGTACTTATTCATAATTTTATATTTACAATATTGAATTTAGATTTAAGTAGTATCATAAGCAAATGCAATTTGTTAGTTATAATTCATCATGTATATCAACCTATTAATAATATTAAGAGGGAGAATCAGAGAAATGCCGTAGCGGTACCTAAAGGTACTTGCGACGACATCTCGGTGAGAGAGCGCGAATCTCCGCTACCCTCACTCTTCTACCATTCTCCCCCAAAATTAGGAGGGCCTAAGGCCGACGCGTAGGCGTGTTCCGGGGCCCGCGAGCGGTCCAATTGGAGAAAACTGGAGGGAGGAGTTTCCCGGAGTTTTCCGATTGGAATTTTCCTCCCGAAGGGATTTTTCCGAGGGATGAGAAGGTTGGGCCTGCGTGCCCTTTAAAACCGACCTTTCTCCCCTCTGAACGAGCACTTGCATCATGGCCTCTGCTCCAGTGCGGTTCACTATTTTTTTAAATTTTATCTAGCCTCCGATCCGGCGCATTTTAGAGAGCATTTTTCTAGATTGTATTTTCTTTCTCATATTTTTTTGAATACATTTCATTTTGATTATAAAATATTACAAAAGATTTAATTATTTTCTATTTACATTAACTTTCCTTGCCGCAAATTTGTTTTACCAAAAAAGTATAAGAAAAACTGGTACTTACAAAACACGCGGTATTCGCCGGTACAGTACACAATACTACGATACGGTCTCGCTTGATTATAGCTCCCGTAAACACAGCAAATCCGTGCAGACAACTCAATGCACTCGAACAAAAGTTGTGCACGCACGTGCAACAATTATAACAACAATTGCCTTCAACAGATAAGTTTCGCACGAAACGATCGCAGTTTCGGGACACACGGCTAATACGCTGGATAGTTGAATCAAATCTAATCTAACCTTCCTTGATCAGCTTCGCTCTCTCGCGCGCGCTCTCTCACCATACGGCGTGTTCGCAAATGCATCGCTCTCATACAACTCTCGAACAGCTGGAAGAATCTGAAAACTTACATGCACATAATGCAAGCAAATGAGCTAAACTGTAGGTCCAGCTGCGATGCAGGCGGACTATGTTCCGATGTGGTGCACATGCATCCCGACTATAGGGAATCTCATTGGCCAGTACCATTGTATGGTATCGGGCAGTGGGAAGAGCCGTATAAGACTCATAAAGAGGACTTGGGTAGGCTATAATAAAAAAAAAATACAAGCAAATGACAAAATAAGGGAAGCATGCACCGTGACGATACTCGTCACAATATATGTGTGTGTGTGTGTGTGTGTGTGTCTGTCAGGTGAAACTGTCGATGCTGAGAGTGTGGGTGGAAAAAATTTCAGCATAAAAAACTATGGTGAAAAAATTTATGGTTGTGAAGGGAGATCCCGGTGGCTGAGCGTGTGCAACCCACATGTTTCGTATTAAAAAAAGCTGCGTTCAAAAAATTTTAAATTTGTAAAATTAATATTTTTTGAACGGGCACTTAATTCTACAGAAAAGGCTAAATTCCACAGATTTCGAATGACAAAAATCGAATGGTAACTTCTTGAGTTAACGAGACTAGTTTTATAATTGTCACTTGTAGGATTGTGAGCTGATAAAAGTGAAAATGCTCTGATTTTTGTCATTTAAGTTTTGAAAGTATTAAGGAACCTTACGCATGAATATTGGTACGTTAAAAACGATCTTTATGTAAAAATTGTTGATTTGAAAATTGTGAGTGTAAATTTTTTTCTAATGTTGTGCCACATGTGTATCGACGACAGAGGAACCTTAGCCTTTTAATGAGGGTGTAATTATCCCCCATAAACAAAATTTTTCCACTGGTACACGTGATGCACGGCATTAGAAAAAAGTTTGCACTTGGGATTTTCAAATCCAGAATTTTTACATAAAGATCGTTTTAACGTACTCACATTCATGTATAAAGCACCCTAATACTTACAAAACTTGAATCACAAAAATCGGAGCACTTTCACTTTTATCAATTCACAATCCTACAAGTGACAATTATGAAATTAGTCTCATTATCTCAAGAAGTTACCATTCGATTTTTGTCATTCAAATTCTGTAGAATTCAGCTTTTTCTATAGAATTAAGTGCCTGTTTAAAAAATATTATTAATTTATTGTTATTATATTATTATTATTTTTATATTATTATTTATTTAATATTATTAATTTTGCAAATTTTAAATTTTTTGAACGCAGCTTTTTTTAATACGAAATATGTGGGTTACATACGCCCAGCCGTCGGGATCTCCCTTCACCCCCCATACATTTTTTCACCATAGTTTTTGATGCTGAAATTTCTTCCACCCACACTCTCAGCATCGACAGTTTCACCCAGGAGCCAGGACACACGATATATATATATATATATATATATATATATATATACACACACAGACACACACAGACACACACACACTTTGGTACATGGAACATTATAAAATTAGTGTATGTGTGAATATGTGTGTGACACAATATTCAAAGGCTCTATCCCTCGGAGTTTGTGTAATATTTTAAAAAGAGTCTATCGATCTCTCCGAGGCAAGTGTCGGGAAAAAGGTAAAAATTAATCTTAAACCATTTTTCCTTTTGCTTCAACGTTTCGGTGAACACTGTCACCCTCTTCAAGAAACTGTCAATATTTATTTGAATAAATCAATAAGCACAATAAAAATTTTTTACATGTATTTAGATGAGTCTGTATACACCATCTAATATGATTTTATCCCTCGGTAGTTTGTTAATATTCTTTTGTTGACTTATATCGATCTCTCCGACGCAACGGTTACGAAAGGGTTTAAGAAAACAAAATGCCTTTCTTAAAAAACGACGTTTGGGCGATCATTGTCGCCCTCATCAGGAAAATATTGGAGCAGATATGATTTGTGTACATCTCGATAATCCTTTCCCTCGGCTAGTTAACAACGGGGGAAGAGAGAGGCCGAGTGACACAGCTATTGTTTATGCGGCTTTGCCAGCTACTGTCTCGGAAGTTTTCTTGTTTTCTTAAACCCTTTCGTAAACACTGCCTAGGAGAAATCGATATAAGTCAACAAAAGAATATTAAAAATTTTTTACAATAAGTGAATAACGACGACTTAGATGTAAAGGAGCACAACAGCCGATGGAATCGAATGTTCTCTTCCCCAGCCAATCTCAGGCGGGGGAAGGAGGAGCGAGAAGCAAGGAGATGGACACTGTTATTGTTCCAACCTCCTTAGTTACTGTTTCGATAATAAGGAAACAATAGGTGTAGCCAGCGCTTTTATATCAACGAGAAGTCTCGCTGATTTTTCGAGCGGTCTTTTTACGAGTGACGTCACGCTAGTCGCTCTGCCGCATATGTACAAGATCTAGAGTCTCCTATAATCCGTTTTGTTTTTCAAACAGTGTAATAAGTGTGTATACATGTTATTGAGTTTTTGTGTGTCTTCCATTTTATTTATACCATTGTCTTGCATTTGAATATGCAACATTTCTGAAACTAGCCTTTTGTTCAAATTACTTTCTTTATCCTTTGTATCTATTTTATCGAAATTTAAACTATAATTGATTTTACAATTGTGTTCATGTATGACATTATTTTTTGATTTTCTATGTTCCTCAATATTATAAAATTATAAAATTAGCAATATTCAATTATTTAAAATTTATTTATATTAGATATTTTATGATTTATTTAAATATTGTAATAATATTCATATAGTTCATTAGTTGATTAAATATACTTTATTTAAACTTTGAGTATAACTAAATTGGTACAGGTGAGCGAAGCAAGTTCATTCAAATGTTAAATATGTTTTTATATGCTCTGATATTAATTTTATAATATTTACTTTTAAAATTTGAGCAAATAATACATTTTTTATTCTTTAGAATAAAATTTATTCTTACTTAATTTATTATGCAACACCTTATTAAAACTGAAATTTGTAGAAGCGAGCGAAGCGAGCTCATTGGCTAATTAAAAATTTAATTTCGTTTGCCCAAATGCTTAAAATTGTGCACGCCGCAAAAAAACTTCAGTAAAAAATATATCATATTAATAATAGATTTGTGAGATGGGAAGTCAATCCTTTTAAGAGTTCAGTAGCTTAAATTGAAGGCCTGAATGAACACTTTAAAATAAAAGAAGATTGCATAAATAATGACATTTTTACAGCTTTCCAAAAACAAATTTTTTTCTCGACCGTTAATCCTGTCATAACCCCTTAATAGTGATAAACTCAACGTGTTAAAACTCTATAAAGTAAAGGCATTCAACAAATTTGAATTGACCACCAAACATGCTGCGCCTCACACCGTCGGGTCCGGAATGAAGATTACTATATGATCGGTTTAGTAGAAATTTGCACCAGATCAGTGCAGTTTGTCTGCTAGCTGCTGTAATAACTACCAGTGTTTATAACCTCATCAATGATGATTTAGGTACAAGAGCTTCCAGCTTCTACAGAGTATAGCAATTATTCAGATAAGTATATCGAAACTAATAGGTAATAATTTATCCCCAAAGAGCTTTTTCTTTGTTTGTTTATTTTTTGATTTTAGGTATACGGGTGGAAGACATTAAGATGGGACTATTATATTGACTATATAGGCAGGCATTTTGCATGCTTTCTAACAACTTAAAGTGTATTTAATCATGGTAAGTATTGCAAATATCTGTAATCATTAGTTTAACTTGACTATATGAATTGGCAACGATAATTTTTATTTTATTTCCAGCTGCTAAATACTATTATTAAACATCATGATATACTGACACGATCAAACATACATTCATGCATGTATATTTGAATACCAAAACTAAATCAAGGTATGGCGGATAGTTTCTGTAAGTATTGCTGAGTTTATTCGTATGATTTACATCATAAACTTCAAATGCCTTTTACTCAGTTTAATTTTTTTGAATTAAATTGAAATTTTAAAGAAACCTTTGAAATAGGTTTTCTCACTAACTAATTGGAGCAGAATTGGCAAATACAAGTTAAAAGTGAATGTTACGTATGTTTAAATATGTAAAATTCATTATAATTAATAATATTGTCAATATTTGTATAATTAAATGTATTAATTTTGTGTTTGTCGACAATCTGTTCCGCTCAGTTTATGACCAGACTTATAAAGAAGATTTTTCACTCTGGTTCACCATGATTGATAGTACGGTTCCTTTAGAAAGCTGCGGCAAGTACAAAAAAATATGAAAATTATGATTTTTGGTAAGTAAATACCTTGAATTGTTTTCAAGTATTGCACTCACTTAATGCACATTTGTAATGCATAAAAGTGATGTATAATACTTATATTTTGAAGGAAAAATAGAATTTTTAGAGCACATATACCTATTCATTTTTTACAGCTATAATAATTTTTATTTTTTTTCAGGTTTAACCCTGTCAGAATCTCTTAAAGCAGAGATCATCGATGTGAAAATTCTGAATAATTTATGGAGTTGTATTTCATGAAACAAAAATGTTTGGATTTCTCATCTAAACATCGACCAAATTCTAAATTTAAACAGTAAAAATGCGGCATTTTCATCGATTTTTAGCTCGGAAAAATAGCAATACTACGAAAAATGACAAGAACACTTGTTTTCTTAGAATTTTGTTCGTGTTAAAATGTAATTTTTTTGATAATAAATCCAAAATTTTTGTTTTCAAAATCCATATTTTGATTTTTTAAATGGTCTTAAGGGGACCCACCACTTTTAAAATCTGAAATAAAAAAGATTTTCAAATAATTTTTAAATTGTTTTAGTCAATTAGAATTGAACTAAAACATTTTTAATCTAAAAGTATATACAAAATATAGTAAGATTAAATTTTTATTGTCCTACTTTGAGCCTAATACACATTCATGTCAGCGTAGACACTGTTCGATGACTTTTGGCACTGTCCGTAAGATTCCAAGTGTACGCATGGATTAAATGGGCTCAAATATTTTTTACAAGCTTATTATAGTATTAGTTTCCATATGAACAGAGGGATTTGAATTTGAATGAGTAGAACATTTGAAAAAAAATAAAATATGTCAATAAATTTAAAATCTAATGGTTTTGAAAATATTTTTTAACACATTTTATTTTTTTTCAAATGTTCTACTCATTCAAATTCAAATCCCTCTGTTCATACGGAAACTGTGGCGAGCAGGAGTAAGCGCACTCGGCAGATGTTTCGGGACCGAGCATTTATGATAGGGTCAAGCGACCCGGATTAAGTCATAAACGCTCGACAGCAATCGGCATCGGCCGATGGCACTTTTCCTGCGTGCACAATACATTTCCCTCTCTTCACGACATTTTCGGTGTGCATCGGCTGCGCTGATGCTCATCGAGGACAGTTCTCTCTCAATCCCCGATCTGTAAACGTCAGGACGAGAGCCGCCTCCTCGAATTCAAATAAACACGCAAAACGAAATCATTTAGTAGTTTTCTTACTCCGACCTACTAAAATTGGTGACCCCGACGTGATCGCGGAGCAGTCGTGTGTGAATTAGTGAGTGAATTCAAACGAATCAAGATGACGCTAGACGCGAATGACAACCAACAGAACGCCGGCCAAGTACAGCCCGACGCGACGGCGAGCGGTCTAGAAATTTTCGGACTCACGACGAAAATTCCAGCCTTTTGGCCACGAAACCCAAAAGCTTGGTTTCGCCGAGTCGAGGCGTTGTTCAAAAGCTCGAACATCACGACAGAAGCGACCAAGTATACATATCTGATATCCGCTCTCGATGAAGAATATGCAGGCATCGTAGAAGACATGCTCGACGATCAGTCAAACGACGGCAAGTACACCGTAATTAAGGATGCCCTCATTCAAAGAATGTCCGACTCGGACTCGCAGAAGATACAGAAGCTTCTCGCGCCCATAAAAATGGGAGACCAAGCTCCGTCGCAGATGCTGAGAGAGATGAAAGCAAGCGCCGGCGAGCTAAAAGTAACTGACGAATTATTAAAGTCCTTGTGGCTCACTCGTCTACCCAGCGACACTCAGAGAATGCTAGCGACGGTAAGCGATACACGTTCGCTCAGTGACCTCGCCGATACGGCCGATCGTATACACAACGTATCGCCGACAGGAGGAAGTCAAATCGCAGCTGTCGGGAGCAACGAAGACAAGATCCTGAAGAAATTGGAAGAGATCGACTCACGGGTACGCCGCATAGAAAAGCAACAGAAAAATAAAAGTCGTGGCCGCAGCCAAGGAAGATCGCCGACACCCGCAAGAGATAAGTCGAAGAGCCGCGACGACGACGAAAATCACGACAAGGATCTGTGTTGGTATCACAACAAGTTCGGAGACAAATCCACAAAGTGCCGCGATCCGTGCAAGATGAGCACGAAGTCAAAAAACTAGATCGGGCGTCCTTGATCGAGGCAATCAAGAACGACCCAGCAGCGCGCCGCCTCTTTGTAAGTGACAAAAAGACAAAAATTCAGTACCTCATCGACACGGGAGCTGAGTTGTGTGTCTATCCACGAGCTCTGTTACGCGGCTATCGGAAAGTGTCAAAGCGTGCGTTATACGCGGCTAACGGCAGCGAGATCGCGACGTACGGCAGTGAAATGCTAACACTCGATTTCGGCCTACGAAGAAATTTCGCTTGGCGCTTCACTGTGGCAGACGTCGATCGACCAATCATCGGATTTGACTTTTTGGCTTCGTTCGGACTTCTCGTCGACCCGAAAAATAAACGAATCGTCGACGGCGAGACTCAGTTGACGTCGAGCGGAGAAAGTGTCAGTGTCGCGGTAGAATCTATCCGAGTAGTACATGGAGAATCCCCGTACCATAAATTACTCGCGAAATTTCCCGACATCTGCAAGCCGCCCAGCGTCGATCGACCAACGAAACACAATGTGAAACACCACATCGAGACGACGCCCGGACCTCCCGTGCACTGCAGAGTGAGACGACTCGCACCCGATCGCTACAAAAAAGTCAAAGCGGAATTTGAAGAGCTGCAACGCCAAGGTTTCATCAGACCATCCGACAGTGAATGGGCAGCCCCTTTGCACATTGCGAAAAAAGGCGAGACTGATATTCGACCTTGCGGCGACTACAGAGGACTGAATCGCCGAACGAGACCAGACCGATACCCGATGCGCCACATAGAAGACTACGCACAGAATCTCCACGGAAAAAAGATTTTCTCAAAGGTGGATTTAGTGCGAGCGTACCATCAAATCCCCGTCGCGGAAGAAGACATCCCGAAAACAGCGGTGATTACTCCATTCGGTTTATTTGAGTACACTCGCTGCCCCTTCGGTCTCCGGAACGCGGGACAGACATTTCAGCGTTTTTCTGATGAGATAACGCGCAAACTGGACTTCGTCTTTCCCTACGCAGACGACTACCTCATCGCTTCGACCAACGAAGCCGAGCACTTGGAGCACCTGCGTATATTATTCGAACGCCTCGATAATTACGGAGTAGTAATTAACCCGTCCAAGTGCGTATTCGGAGCGCCTGAGGTAGACTTCTTAGGATACCGCATTAGCGGAAGTGGCACGCGCCCGCTTCCGCAGAAAGTGGAAGCAGTCCGAAACTTCAAGAAACCGACGACCATCAACGAGTTGAGACGATTCATCGGAATGTACAACTTCTACCGACGGTTCGTACAAAACGCCGCCGATCTACAGCACCATCTCAACCAATTGCTAACGGGAAAGAAAAAGAAAAACGACCTAGTAGACTGGACCGAGGAAGCTGAGACAGCGTTTGCAGCATTAAAAGAAAGCTTAGCAAACGCCGCGCTACTCGCACATCCAAAAGAAGGCGCCCCGATAGCAATCGTGGTCGACGCGTCGAACGTCGCGGTTGGAGCCGCCCTTCAACAGCAGATCGACAGCGACTGGCAACCACTCGCCTTCTTCACGAAAGCGCTCAACAACGCACAGCGTAAATACAGCGCCTACGATAGGGAATTGTACGCTGTTTACGCTGCTGTAAAACGCTTTAGGTACGCGATCGAGGGCCGATCAGCCATAATCCTCACAGATCATAAGCCCCTCACGTTCGCATTTCTACAAAACCCCGAAAAAAGTTCGCCAAGACAATTCCGGTACCTGGATTTTATTGGGCAATTCACTACGGACATAAGGTACATCAAAGGCGTCGACAACACCGTCGCCGATGCGCTCTCCCGCATCGAAGCGATCCGTACGGCTGTAAACATCGAAGAGCTAGCAGCTGCCCAGAAGCGAGACGATGAACTAATTGCTCTATTGGAAAATAACAACCACTCCCTGGAATTAAAGAAAATCCGATGGCCTGAGTCCAACACCGATATCTACTGCGACATCTCAACAACAGCGACGAGACCGTATATCCCAGCACCTTTACGACGACGAATCTTCGACAGTATACACGACCTCGCGCACCCCGGAGTGCGTGCAACCCAGAAGAGTATAAGGCAACGTTTTATTTGGCCATCGATTGTAAAAGATACTCGGAAGTGGGCTAAAGCATGCATCCCTTGCCAACGGGCGAAGACTACCCGACATGTGTCGTCGCCCCTGCAAAAGTTCGAAGGAGTAGGCGGTCGATTTGAACACATCCACATCGATTTAGTCGGGCCACTCCCACCATCGCACGGGGCCAGGTATTGCCTTACCTGTGTCGACCGATTCACGCGCTGGCCAGAAGCTATACCCCTCGCCGACATATCAGCCGAAACCGTAGCGAGAGGTCTGCTCGAAGGCTGGATCGCTCGATTCGGAGTCCCATCAAAAATCACGACAGATCAAGGCAGGCAATTTGAATCGCACCTGTTTCAAGAGTTAATGCACTTAACAGGTACGAGACACCTACGAACCACGCCATATCATCCGCAGGCGAACGGCATGGTAGAGAGACTTCATCGTCAACTAAAAGCCGCAATAAAATGCCATAACACTGAGACGTGGACAGAGGTACTACCGCTAGTACTTCTAGGCATTCGCACCGCGCACAAGGAGGACCTGAACGCATCATCAGCCGAGCTCGTCTACGGATCAACTCTACACTTACCAGGTGAATTCTTTATCACCAGTAAAAAGCAATGCAGCTCGGACTTCATCGACAAATTAAGAAAACATATGAATAGCGTGAAGCCCATCCCAGCAACACGACATGGCAACAAAAATACCTTCGTGTTTAAGGAACTGGCAACGACAAAATATGTTTTCTTACGACATGACGCTGTGAGAGAGCCTTTTCAAAATCCTTACGACGGACCATTTAAAGTGATCGAGAAACGAAATAAGACTTTCGTCATTTTAAAAAACGGTCAAAACATCAACGTCACGATCGACCGACTGAAACCGGCTCACTTACTGAACGATGACAACAACGCAGAAACAACACCGCATACTGACGACAACAACGAAACCAGCCCACCAGCAACGAAGACGGAAAAGCATCAACAAAAATTCAATACTCGATCAGGCAGGAACGTGCGATTCCCGGACAGATTGCAAGGCGGTTTCCAATAAATATTTTTTTTTTTCAAAAATAGGTATGCGTACGATCGAATAAATGCACTAGAATATTGTAAAAAAAAAAAAAAAAAAAAAAAAAAAAAAAAAAAAAAAATTAATAGTATTTCGAGTGCACGCGAACGATAAACAAATAAATCTACTATCCCAATATTATCCATCTTATCCTCAATTCCAATTAGTAACGTAATAAGCTAAGAAAGTAATAAGCACAGAGATTATATACAATAAAAGAAAATCAATGTAAATATAAAATCAATAATGTAAATAATAGTTTTAAGCTATACATAATTGGATATAATTGTAACGTTATCACTAGCAAGGGGGTAATGTGGCGAGCAGGAGTAAGCGCACTCGGCAGATGTTTCGGGACCGAGCATTTATGATAGGGTCAAGCGACCCGGATTAAGTCATAAACGCTCGACAGCAATCGGCATCGGCCGATGGCACTTTTCCTGCGTGCGCAATACATTTCCCTCTCTTCACGACATTTTCGGTGTGCATCGGCTGCGCTGATGCTCATCGAGGACAGTTCTCTCTCAATCCCCGATCTGTAAACGTCAGGACGAGAGCCGCCTCCTCGAATTCAAATAAACACGCAAAACGAAATCATTTAGTAGTTTTCTTACTCCGACCTACTAAAAAACTAATACTATAATAAGCTTGTAAAAAAAATTTGAGCCCATTTGATCCATGCGTACACAATCGTGCCAAAAGTCATCGAACAGTGTCTACGCTGACATAAATGTGTATTAGGCTCAAAGTAGGACAATAAAATTTTAATCTTACTACATTTTGTATATACTTTTAGATTAAAAATGTTTTAGTTCAATTCTAATTGACTATAACAATTTAAAAATTATTTGAAAATTTTTTTTATTTCAGATTTTAAAAGTGGTGGGTCCCTTTAATCTTTGAGATCCACTCTGAAAGTTTGCAGGTAAGTATGATTCTGTGCAGGTAAATATATTCTTATCTTTTGGTTGTGCAACTCTGGATCGAAATCTCAGTTTCACTGACTTTAGAGTTTAAATCGGATGTAAGAAAATAATAGTATATATATATATATATATATATATATATATATATATATATGACTTTAAAAGTATTTTTTTTGTAAAATAGACAAAATTTATTTAAAGAAAAGTATGCTATGCACTTTTATTGAAAAATGCCTGAAGAGCTATGAATTAATAAAAATTGGCAAAAAATGGAAAAAATCGAATTTCTGTAACTCGAAGGTGTAAGTCGAACCTCTGTAACTTGAAGGTACTTGATAGAAAAAATCTGAAAAAATTCATGAGATATTTTGACCCTCTATAGAACACCGCATATTTTTGGATAGGTAAAACATAAGTTTTCACCCGTATCGCCCGTATCTATCGGTGGACCTTTATGAATTCGAGAGGCAAAAAAATCGATATGGCTGTAACTTCCAAAAACCGTTCTATAGATTGTCGCGATTAAACGTGCCACGTCTATGAATTGATTAATTAATAGTATAAGTTCGTTTATTACTAGTATATACAGAATTCAGACGTATTATTTGAATGTGTACATGAGCACTGCATGGCGGCTGATTGCTGCAGTACGTTACATCGAGGTAAGCGTGCGGCGAGCGAGTTGTTGATTTGCGCGTCAGCACTTCTCGTGACTTACTGATCTGGAGTTGAGAAAGATGACTTCTGGTGGCGAGTAAGGATTGGTTGAGTGCATCATACGATTGATTATATTACAGAATTTAAGTGTATCGCAGCTGGGGATTTACAAGTTCCGGTAATGTGCACCGTACCTTTTGCAGAGTAATCACGCGAGTAGTCGGAAGATAGTCTCGCTAAGTTAGTAAACGTGGAGAGTATTCAATCGACATATATATCATCTTATCATATTTGGCTATGAGGGCTTAACCGTAGAAATTTGAATAGTCTTGCTAGATATTGAGAAGTATAGGTATAGACAGAATTGGAACTTCATTATTTGAAGATTCGACTATCTTGGATCACGTAAGTAGATAGAAGCTTGCTTTCTATATCGCTCTGTTTATCTTTTAATTTATCTGCCGCAAAACTGCCCATGGGCATTTTTGTTGCATATCGTAGCACGCTGAATTTACAACTTCAGCGCTAGATCATTTTCGCTTAAGGGGTTATGACAAGGTTAAATCCTAAAAATAGACATGAATAGATTAGTGCCTGCAAAAAATATATGTATAGCAATGTTCTAAAAATTATACTTTTTCTTTTAAATATAAGTGTTACACACCACTTTTATGTATAAAAAAATGCATTTAGTGTGTTCAATACTGCTTAACAATTATAACAATTTACTTATCAGAAATCATGATTTATTCACTATTTTTGTCTAGGGTCCGTAGTTTTCTGGAGGAACCGGTTCATCTATTGAGATGAACCAAAGTAGAAAATCTTATATGTTAGTGTGGCCACAAACTAAGTGGAACAAATTCCTGATAAACATCAACTTCAAATGATTAATTATACTTATATTCGTAATATTAGTAATTATAGTGAATGTTATGTATGTCATCGTACATAATATTCACTTTGAACTTACCTTTTCCAATTCTGCTCCACTTAGTTTATGAAGAAGCATATTCCAAAGGTGTCTCTAAAATTTCAATCAGATTAGTTCACCGGTTGCTGAGAAAACGTGCGAACCATAAACTGAAAACATAAAAATAGTGTAATTGATAAAAAGACATTTGAAGTTTATGATGTAAATAATATGAATAAACTTAGCGATACTTACAGAAGCTATCTGGCATATCTTGACTTGATTTTGGTATTCAAATATACATGCTATATGGTATATTTCATGGCACGCGCACATCCATACTGTTTGATAATAGCATTTAGAAGCTGGAAATAAAGTAAAAATTATCGTTACCAATAGATAGCCAAGGTTTGTTAATGATTACAGTTATTTGCACTACTTACCATTATTAAACACACTTCGAGTTGTTTGAAAGCATGCAAAATGATACTCCAAATAGTCAATATATGAGTCCTATCTTGCTATCTTCCACCGGTATACCTAAAAGCAAAAAATAAGCCAACAATGTTCTTATTACTTACTATTTACAATACTTATCTAAATATTTACTGTACTCTGTAGAAGCTCTTGCACATTAACAGCACCATTGAGTTTATAAGCACTTAGTTATTACAGCATGGTTACAGTAGCTAGCAGACAAATTGCACGGATCTGGTGACTTGAAGGTTGGATGAAAAACATCGGTTTGGCTGCTTCTCAAAAAATTCTACTATACCGATCACATAGCAAACTTCATTCCCGACCCGACGTTGGGCAAGAAGGCGCAACATATTCGGGTGGCAAATTCAAATTTGTTGAATGCCTTTACTTTAACAAATTCAGTTTAATAATAACATAAAATCACACATAGAAAAGTTAATATTTTACGAAAATAAATTCATAACTCTTGAGAAAAATACTGTCTCTTAAACGGTTTTTATGTCGTATTTTGAGTCAGATTTCTCATGAAACTACTCGATAAGAAGCTTCGTACAACAATTCGTTGCATAAGTTTGTGTCTAATAAAAATATTAAAAATTCTCGATTTTTCAAAAAAACGACTTTCAGCACCATATTCTACGGACTATTAACTATGAAAAAAGTGAATAAAAAAACATCGATATTTTCATAATTTTAACCCTCTCACAATCCCTTATACTTTCATTTTCTTTTTGTGAATTTTTCCTGTTATTTTCACGTCTTTTAACCTCACTTTTGTCTCGCGCGCTTTGGAATTTGCTTGAATTTGTATTTCTGCTAAGATACATCTGCTATCATCTTTGTGCCTAGACTGTAATTTTGTTTTCCTTTTCTGGATTTTAATGTAATAGTTTGTGCTTCTAATTTTTGCACCGCTTGAATATGCCATCTGAAGACTGATTAGAAAATCCACAACATCTTAATTACTCAGTTGATAACTTATAATCAATGATTGATTTATTGTGGTTCGGTAATTTATCATCGATTCACCGTTAAATTTCAAGCTCTTACTTGGTCTGCTCCAGAATTACAGTTGATTTCTGAACGATTAACAGCCTTTAGTGTATGAAATTATGGCATCCGGTAACAAATTATCTAGCTCATACATGACTTGCCACAGATTTTAGAGAATTCAAAACAAGAAACCGAAGCAGTGCGAAGTGTACGAGGAATTTTATTATGACAGTTGCGGCATTATTACCAGTTTTTCTATGTACGATGACCACATAGTTAATAGATGTGGTTTTTGCATTATAAAACATAGAGTAAAATTGCATTGTCTCCTACTACAAAAACAAACAGCTGTACAACTACAACATTTACCACCACTTGTAGCTACATCACGTCTAAGCTAAGTAGAGAGGGCTTCTCGCTACGTCGCGTTACAAATACCATTGCACCCTCGCTTCTATATCCATTGGAATTACCATCAATGCCTATCGCAGCTCCGTCTTCTCTTACTGCCTCTCGTTCAACAACATTAATTCTTCAGTCAGCTCAGACAAAACCAGAAACTTCAACATTACCTGGTGTGGATTCTTTTTCCCGTTCACTTCTGGATCTAACATCTATGATTCGTGGCATGGACGCAAGATATACCACAAGGCTGGATAGCATAGACAAAAGATTGTAAGTGCTCGATAAATTTCCTGCGTTTGCACAGTGACTTACTATTATTGAGGAAGATGCGGGAGATCTTAGATTTAGACAGCTTGTTTAGTTTCTCCTGCGAAGATAGGAGTCCGGTTGCCACTAATGATCCGTCACTAACCATACGATAGAAAAGTGCTTAGATTCAATAAATACAATGAATTACGCAAATTCAAGAGATAGTTGCTCTGCGTCTCGGCATCATCTATCAATATGCAAAGAACGATTGGAACGAAATTCAATATCCCGCCAAGAGACGCTGGTTAGTTAGGGTATGTGTATTGATTTTCGTTCGAATCATTCT
Source organism: Philotrypesis tridentata (assembly GCA_018906965.1). Lineage (NCBI taxonomy): Eukaryota > Metazoa > Arthropoda > Insecta > Hymenoptera > Pteromalidae > Philotrypesis > Philotrypesis tridentata. The sequence goes on from JACCIB010000347.1 coordinate 86,858, forward strand.
TTTTGGTGCCTAAATATTTCGATTTCAAACTCTGCATATTGATAGATGATGATTTTATATCATACGGTTAGTGATGGGTCACTAATGGCTATCGGACCCCTTAATGACTACTTCTTATCCGTCTGTAACGACGCCTTGTCTCCATCAGTTAGCGAGTTCTTGAATTGGGAGTCATGGATTTCCCTGAGCATTATTATTTCAGTGAAATTACTGAGGCAAATTTTAGACTGGCTGTATCGCAAATTAGTTCCCAGGATGTTGGATGTGATGTTATCTATCAAATAGTAGTGAAAAAGGCGCTAGCATCCGTTCGTTCATTCTTATAATTAGTTCATAGATTTAATCAGGCTTTGAAGGAGATCTGTTTTCCTGCAGTATGGAAAGGATTTATTGTGCGAGCGTTGTCTAAAGTCTCTAATCCATCGGTTTTCACGGATCACCGTCCAACCTCTTTGCGCTGCTTCCTTTCCAAGGTGCTGGAATGGCTTGTACACCAGAAAATCTCGTTATATCTTAAAACTAAATTATTCCTTAACCCTTTTCAGGCTGGTTTTCGCACTGGTCATAGTACTCAGTCTGATCAAACTTACTGATGACATCATACTTGGAATGAACCGCGAAACAGTAACTTATCTTCTTTTACGTGATTTCAGCAAAGCATTTGACACAGTTTATCATGCTAAGCTCCTCAAGAAGCTATCATACTTCTGCTTCTTTAAGCAGGTAATCCGTTGGCTTGCATATTATCTTACTGGTATAAGGCAGACTGTCGCTGAAAAGAAAGAATACCTTTGTAAAGAAACCGCAGGGGTTAGTTCTTAGACCACTGTTGTTTTCTCTCTATGTCTGCGACTTATCTTATTGCTTAGACTCTAAGATATCTCATATTATCTATGCGGATGACTTGCAAATATATGGTCAATGCCGCCATGAGGAACTTAATGCATGTATCACCAAGATGTTAGCTAATGCCGAATGGATTATTGGTTGGACTTCAGATCATAGCTTGAGATTCAATGTATGTAAGACCGAGACCATTGTCTTCGAAACCTTCTACTATTTCAGCAATCTTAGTAATTATACTAATAGTTTCATTTATGTGGGGTTTTGTCGTGCTCGATGCCAGGTTAGACCGTAGAATTGTAGAATATGTCTGTAAACGTGCTTATACTCTTTTGTATAGGTTTTTTACATGAGTAGCGCGAATTCCAGACTTCGGAAGCATTTAGTTTCAATAACGCTACTATTCCCTATCAGTAATTACGCCTCATTATCTTACTGTGACATAAATGGTGTTCTGAACACCAAACTACACAGATTTATCAACTCAGGCATAAAATACATCAATGGTAAAAGAAGGAATGAGCATGCTACCCCCCTTAGACATGAATTAAATTGGTTTACCATCGCAGGGCATCGCAAGTACTTTGCTGTATGTTTTCTCAGGAGACTGTTTAAGACCTTAGTCCCTGGACACATTGCTGCGTACTTCCATGCTCGTATTTCTCTCAGGCCTGCATGGTTCTTATCTTCGCAAAATACATTCGTACATTATTTCAAGAAAGCACTGTACACTTAGTTACTTCAACTAGTGGACACCAACTAACACTCATACATCATTCTTACTAAACATTGTAAATGCTGATTTCATTTTCCTTAGTTTTTATTTTATTATTTCTTTTATTTTAATAAGATTATGCTACAATGCAATGAATAATAAATAAATATATTTAATCAAATCAAATATCTCTCTCTCATTCTCTCTCTCTCTCTCTCTCTCTCTCTCTCTCTCTCTCTCTGCACAAGCAATAGCACGTCACTTCCGGCTGCTCTTTTATGATTACTGACAGATCGCACAAGATTCATTAGCACATAGCCCAACAGACAAGACTTTAACAAGTGCTAAAGAGAAGGCTAGTGCTGCTACGTTGACTACCATTTTTGCCTGTGACATGATCAGCTGATTAATAATTTTTTACGAGGCGAAATGTTTTCTGTCTACTGTAGCGTTCGAAGTGCTATAAAAAAATTTGAGAATGTTACTTACTTGGTGGCATAGCAATTCCATAGCCTTTTGAATCCAAAAGTCCTCCAATTTGAGTTAAATCACAATTTCTCTCTATAGCATATTCTATTGATGTTGATTCCATTAAAAAAGCATAGCTTCCTTTTCCTTTAACAACACGATCAACACCTTCAACATTACTATTTGTAAACACTTCATTTGACGGATTTGCATTTTCCATAAAATGCCACATCCTTTGGTAGGTTGAAAAGTTGGAATCCTATGAGAAACAATTATTCCGTTATTCTACGCTATTTATTCCAAGTAAACATTTGTGCATTATTTTATATAGTGAATATGAATCTTCCACAATAAGGTAAGTAGTTATCCCCCCTTTGCCGCACCCAAACAAACCTCCCTCCACCTCACAGGCGTGCGCCCTTCCGCCTCCCCTGAGTAACATTATAATGCCGTAAAGTCTCCGTTACAGAATTTAAAATTAATCTGATATAATAAGCCGTATGAATGGAAAATTAAGAGAACTATGTATCTCTTCGATCTCTTCGATAAATTCATTAGTAATATACTAATGAATTTATCTGTCTCTTCGAGCCAAAAAAATTTTTAAAAAAAAAGATTGAAATTTAATGATTCTTTTGGCTCGAAGAGACAGATAAATTCATTAGTATATTGAAATGACATTCTTATAACTCGCCTTGAGGTGGTACGTGTTCTCCGCCCTATCAAGCGTGCCATCGAAGTATTGGATATGCAGCATCTCGGAGAGCCGTCTACGGAAGGTAGAATGTTCTTTATCAACAATTTTGATATCGTCAAATTTGAAAGAGTGTCCTGTCTCTATCCCATGGACCGCAATCGGGGAAGAAAGATCCCCTTTCTCTATATAGCACTTGTGCTCAGGTTCCCCTTTTTTTACGGACGATCCGTTTCTCCGATATAAGTAGATTCGCAGTTGGTACAGTCAACTTTATATATATTTCTCGCACCGCTAACAGCAGTAGGGTCCTTTCTAAGCCTTATAAACTTACTAAATTTATCATCAATCTTGTTTACTAATAGTCTACTGTTCTTATTTAAAACAGTTTTAATTTGCAATTAAAACTCTCGTAATTATAATAAGCCGTGTAAATTTTTATACGGCTTTTTACTGGATCTTAAATATATAAGTCTTACAGAATACGAAACTTACACTGGTTAAAATTGTTTTCATAATCATTTGGAAGAGTCCATTATATAAACATACATTTTTTTAGAATAGGATAATACTACGTATATTGGTAATATAAATTGTGTTGAGATATATAGGTTTTACATTAATTAATAACTTCGTTGTGCCAAATAGTAAAAATGCTCAGACGTATGTCTTTATATTATGGCCAAGGGAAGTAATCGAATACCTAAGCTTAAAATCCAAACTATGAAGAGTCAGCATCTTCTTATAAGTCATATCCATGAATACTATTGTACATGTAACAATATTATTGGCTGTAATAGTTCAGTTAGCTTTAGTTTTTGCTCAAAATGTTTAAAAAAATGTTTTTCACATGTATATTTCTCTATTCTATTGTATACATCCCAAAAAAATTAAACGAATCATACTCGAATCACACAAACAGATACTGTTTTACCGAGAGCATACGGATTTCTGAAAATCCATAAAAACGATTATCCATTAAGACCGATTATTTTCGCAATCGGATTTCATATTTATTTTTTATCAAAAACTGTTTTTAAAATAATACAGAGTTGCATAGATAAACCGAAATCTTATGTTAAAAATAGCTATGACTTGATAGAATAAATGAAAGATATTAGTATTCCATATGATTACAACATCATTAGTTTAGACGTAAAATCGTTCGATACCAACATTGACAAAACGTTAGTAAAACAAAGTATAGAAAGAAGATATTTACAAATAGCTAGGAAGTCTGACATCCCTCTAAATGAATTTTTGGAAGCCAGTGATATACTTATGAAGAGAACTTATTTTCAATTCAACAAAAAATTTTACAAACAACTTTTCGGTACACCTATGGGCTCTCCGATTTCAGGATTATTCGCAGACATTGTCATTGATCTTGAAACGGATTGCATGTCAAAATTATTATTTATACCAATTTTTTTTCCGTTATGTTGATTACATTATCACATGTGTCCCAACAGCAAAAATTGATGAAACACTAAAATCATTTAATTCGTACAATAGTAGACTACAATTCACACAAGAGATTGAAGAAGGTAACTCCATAAGTTCTTTTAGACATTTTGTTAATAAGAAATGCAGGTAAATTATTGACTGACTGGTACACCGTACCTACCTTCTCTGGCAGATTTTTAAATTTTCAATCTAAATATCCGTTGTCACAAAAAATCGCCATGGTGTATAACCTTGTGGACAGAGCAGTTAAACTATCAAATCCTTGCTTCCGCAAGAAAAACATTTACCTTGTAAAAAAATTACTAACTGAGAATAATTACCCTGCTGATTTTATTGATAAATATACAACAAGGCGACTCCGTACTATAGAAATTTGTAGACAAACTGGACGAACACAAAAAAAAGTGAATCACAAAAATATTGTAAGTCTACCCTACGTCAGTGGCTTTTATGAACAATTACATCATTTTTTAAAAACAAACAGTATTACAACCATTCCCAAAATAAAGAGTAAAATGAGCAGCATAATTATTAAAGGGAAGGATAAAAAACAAAAAGAATTTGAAAAGAACGTAGTGTACAAATTAAAATGTAATAATTATACAGCCATTTACGTAGGTCACACAAAAAGAAATATGGGTATACGCGTTAATGAACATAAAAAATCAAAAAACAATGTCATTGCAGAACATACTGCAAAATTGAAACTATGTTTCAATTTTGAAAAGTATGAAATTAAAGGCAGAAAAGCAAATTTAAATAGGAGGCTCATTTCTGATATGTTATATATATACTTGCAAAACAATGGTATAAACAAAAGAGACGATACACGAAATCTCAACAACGTATATACAATGGATCAGCTGAGGCGATAAACCGGCACGATGATTATACACAGGTATAAAAGAATTAAATTCAACAACACTTGTAAACAAACGCTTTGCATAGCAGATCGTGCTTCGCAGTATATATAAAGCGTGTTACCAGCAACTTCCGCACTTCCGAAGCCAATTATCGAGTGACAAACATCCATATGGATTTCGTATACTTGTCCTCAGGTTGGGAAAACCAAAAAAATTGTTTTGAAAATCCGACGCTGCTTAAATAATGAAAGTCTGTAATTCTGTGACTTTTTTGTAAATTATTTATGTATTTTTAAATTTACGAAAATAAATTATTGACAGTTTTCCTAATGAGGATGACAATGTTCGCCGAAACATTAAAATGAAGGTTGAGTCATTTCTTCCTTCACGTTTGCCTTGGGGAGATCGATAAATTTTCCAATATCTGTACCATAATAAAATACAATTATTAGCTATTACATAATAAATTACATATTTAAAAATACATTTATTTATAAATAATTTTGGAAGAAGTTATCTATCCCTCCAAGGCAGTATTTCGTGGAATGGGTTAAATAATTAAAAAACTAAAAAACCCTTTCTTTTCCAATCGAAGTTTCGACGATCATTGTCGCCCTCTTCCAGAAACTGTCATAAATTTATGCATATTAAAATATATATCATGATACAATTCTTTGAGAACAATAAACAAGAGACTTACGAATGCGGAGCGGTTGAGTTTTATATAAAATTTTCAAAATCATTTTTCCCGGCTAATTCTAAGCGGGGGAAAGGAGAAGCCGATTGACGCTCTATTATTGATATGGCTTTGTCGGCTATTGTTTCGGAAGTGAGGAAATAGTCAATAGCCTTCGCTTATATAGTGCGAAAAGTTCGCATTCTTTCGCGCGCTCTCTTTACAAATAACGTTGCATAATCACCTTCTATTTTGATGTATATATTTTACACTCGTCCAGTTTTTCAGTTAGTATATTAAGTGTATGTACACATTATTGAGTTTCTGCGTATCTTCCTTCTTATTTATGCCGTTTTATTGCATGTTAATGTACATCATATCTGAGATTGATCTTTTATTCAGATTTTTTCTCTATTTTTAATACAACTTTTTTAAAATTGAAGTAATGATTATATTTATTGCTGAACAAATAAATTTTTAATTACTTTTATTACAACTACTAGTCTTAATGAACAAATAAATTCATTAAGACTCAAAGATATTATGTTTACATTTGCGGATATAGGTAACGTAACGGTTGCGATGTACAGGAGTAACTTTAAGAGAAATCCGTTGAGAAAATTACAATCGAATGTAAAAAGCTTGCTAAATGCATGAGAGAAAAATGGATTTTTTAGCAAAAAATACAAAAATCAAATTCTTACACTGATGTACACGTGTTTACGAAAGGCATGTGGTCTGTCGAAAATACCTAAAAATGACCAACCTTGAAGACCTATTATTTCACCAATAGGCTCGCCAACGTAAAAATGTAAATGTTCCAAAAGACGATTGTATCATTAGCCTGGACGTTAAATCGCGGTATACAAACATTGACAAGACATTCGTTATACGAAGCATTGAAAGAAGGTATGCGCAGACAGCAAGAAAATCGGACATTCCACTCGACGAAATTTTAAATGCTTCTGATTTGCTTATGGAGAGTACGTAATTCCAGTTCAATGATAAATTTTATAAACAACTTTTTGATACATCGATGGAATCTCCGATCTCGGGATTATTTACTGATCTAGTCATGGATGATATCGAGATGGAATGCGTTTAGAAATTGTCTTATAAACCCCATATTCTTTTTCCGTTAAGTAGATGTTATAATTACTTGTATTCCAAAAAAATAAAGTAGAAAAAATACTGGAAATATTCAATTTATATAATAGCAGATTACAATTTGTTCATGAAATGGAAATGGGTAACTCCATAAGTTCCATAGATGTGTTATTAATAAACGAGGCAGGAAGGATAATAATAAATTGGTACACTAAACCGACACTCTCTGGTAGATTTTAATATTTTTTATCTCAACATCCAAGCAGTCAAAAACTTGCCATGGTGTACAAAGTAGTCGATAGAGCAATAAAATGATCTGACAAATGTTTTCATAAGAAAAACATAAATATTGTTAAAAGCCTCTTGCTCGAAAATGACTACCCTGCTGATTATATTAATAAATTTGTAAAAAACGACTGTCTGTAATAAAACGACCAGACAACCGGAACAAAAAGCGAGCAATAACACCTACCGGAATTGTGTTAGTTTATCACATGTTACAACACTCATGACGGCGAAAAAACGTGAAAAAACGTAACTATCTATAAAATACATAGTCAAACGTGTAAGATAATTGAGAAAGGGGAAGACAGAAATGAAGAATACACAGAAAAAATGTAGTATACATTATTTTGTAGTTGTTGAAATGTAATAATTATACCGCTACATATGTGGGTCAGACAAAAAGAAGTGTGTGTACACGCATTGAGAAACACAAAAAGTCAAAAGATAGTGACATTTCTGAGCATAGTAATAAATATAATAATTCCTTCAATTTTGAATGAAAGATTAATCTCAGAAATGATGCACATTCACATGCAAGATAATGGCATAAATAAGAAGGGAGACACGCAGAAACTCAATAGCGTGTATACAGTCTTAATATACTGTAACGGGCTATCGTCAACACATGCTCGCCTGGACACCACCGGAGCAATTTAACAAAAAAGTACAAAAAACTCATACCCGGTAGTGTTTACAGGCATGAGCATTACCGCCGTAGTCGGGGCGTCAGGGAGTTCGAAAGTGGAATATCATTAAGTTTCTTCTAACTTTATTTTTATGATTGAAATATATTATTGGTAACTTACTGAAAATGACCCTAAAGTCTCGACTTCGGACCAGGTCGGGAATATTGTTATTATTGCAAAAAGAATTCCAGAAATTCCAGCACTTTTTTTTAGTTTTTCGCGAATAACTTTTTTGTAACTCATTTCGCGTAAGAAAAGATAGAGATAAAAGTTGTTCAGAATTAAATTTCATATCATATACGTGTATTCCCGACCGCAAAATTAATTTTTTAGTCGTTGAGTTGTTAAACGAAAAAAATTTTTTTTTTAATTTCATATTGCCACAGATATTACAAAAAATTATATTTTTCATTGAGTAAGTACTCAAAGATGAGTTATAGTACGAACAATGTAAAAAGCGTTGTCCGATCTGGATATCTCAAAATGGCATCTTATTGCAAAATTATTTATCCCAAAATTTCAAATTCATCTCCAAATTGCCCATGGATAACTTCATCCAAGTACCTTTAATCGCCAGCTTATGAAGTACTTAATAAACGTTAAAAAGAACTTTTTTAAAAATTAATATTTGATAACAAATAATTTTCATTTTCGCCAATTTTGAAGTTAGAGAAGCGCGATAAAATGCATCTTAAAGTACTTAAAAAACCATGAATTTTCATATAAATTTTGTTGAGATCTAACCAGTAGGCGCTGAGATACGAAAATTTTTTCAATGTACGATCACGCCGAAAATACTTAATATTTTTCGATGAAATTTGGTACAGTGTTTACTGAAATAGTACTTTAAATACTTTACATTTTTGTAGATGGGCTCTTGAGATGTTGGATCAAAATCCACATTTTTTTTGGAATGTTTGTGTCAGTGATGAATCGACATTCATAAGCAATGGTAGTCTCAATAGGCATAATTGCCATTATTGGTCACCAGAAAATCCACATTGGTATCGTGAGGTGCTTAATCAACATCGTTGGAGTTTACATGTATGGGTCGATATTTACAATGGCCAAATAATTGGACTACATTATTTTGAACGTACCATTAATGGTCAAATGTATTTAGAATTTTTGGAAAATGATTTGTCAGGATACCTAGAGAATATTCCTCTTGCAATAAGACTAAACTTATGGTATCAACAAGATGATGGTCCGGCGAATTATGCTCGTATTGTACGGACATTTTTGAATTAACAATTTCCAAATCGATTGATAGGATGAGGTGGACCTGTTTTGTGGCCCCCTAGATCACCAGATCTGAACCCGCTAAATTTTTTTTATGGGGATACGTAAAAGATGTTGTATATAGTGAAGCTCCAACGACAAGACTGAATATGATTGGTAGAATAAGAAGAGCTTGTGGAGGTATAACCCTCCAAATGCTTAGAAATGTAAAACATAATTTTCGCCGTCGATTACTGCTGTGGTTAGAAAATAATGGTGCACACTTTGAACATCTACTTCATGCGGACAGAGCTGATAACAATGTAATATTGTCTTAAGTGACTGGATCACTACACGATCTTGCCTTCACTGGCTGAGTCACTGCACGATCTTGCCTTAACTGGCTGGGTTACTACACGATCTTGCTTTCACTGGCTGGGTTACAACATGATCTTAATTGGCTTCCTCTTTGCAGAGCAACACAATCACAAATCGACCCTTTTTAGGGTCCAAGACATGGAGCCGGGAGACCCCCTACGTCCTCGTCGTCGGCTCCGGGGGTTCTTTCAAGTTTCATGAAAATATGCACTTATAAGCATCGCGGAAAGGGGGTCTCCTTATCAATAAGTATTTGACTCTGTGTTGACTTGTACCTAGGGGCAAGGTTTGCATTTCTTCAGTAGCTGTATTACGTTGTCTTTTAGTTGTCCATAATAAAAGTACATATTATATCTTAAATGCCAGACGTTTCGGGATATTTATATCCCCTCTTCAGTGGCTATATAACGTTTAAAATTACAAGGTTTATTACAAAAATAATATTAAATTAAGTAAAATTGAAAATTGTACAATTAGACAAATATGCGATTAACCTTTTTGGTCCGTTTCCTAATAATGTAAAAACACGGATGTTGTTTTGCTAATTAGGTAATTGTCTAATTGTACAATTTTCAATTTTACTTAATTTAATATTATTTTTGTAATAAACCTTGTAATTTTAAACGTTATATAGCCACTGAAGAGGGGATATAAATATCCCGAAACGTCTGGCATTTAAAATAAACAACTTGGCTCGAAGAGACGCATCAATTTTTTATTCTACCTATTCCATCATCGAGCGATAGATTCATTATTATACATATTATATCATTGAACATGGTCACTGATGTAGTGTTTGTAAGCTTTATGCCTCAAACAAAAATGTTAAGGAGAATGCAAGAGTGTACCCTATCTAAACTGTAAAATATTTGTTATGAAACGAGCCCTGTTTCACCATCAGCTCCGCAAGTGTCAGGCGGTCGTTCCTGACTCGTGAATTGAGTTTCTGTTTTCTTGTTTATCTCAATGATGTGAATAATATTTAGTTAGAATGCTTACCTTGATTCTTTAGTATGGAAGTAATTCCCTTGATTATTGTTCCCTTATTGATCGGTAATTATGGGCCAGGTATATATACTCCAAACCTTGGAGTTGCGTTATCTTTCAATAGCCAAATCCATTGAATATTTATTAATTTGATAAATAAAGATATAAATGTTGGTTCAACAATTCTTTTGATACAATATTGTCAATAATCTATTTCTGATGTTTAATTCTGGATTTCCACTTTACTCTGTATTAATATTCTAAAATGACTCTTACTCTGGCCAGGGATCGAGAGAGACTGACTCATTACTCAGTCCATTGTTGACGATCGCCCTCTTCGGCCGACAATTAGCGCTGACGGCAGAGATTGCAACTTTCTCCCGTGCGTCCCTTGCCCTCTATACAATGTGTACTCAAAGTATATAGCACTGCGGCTCACGTTGCACATTCCTTAGGCCGAGTGTCGACATTAAGGAAACGCACCGCCAGCCTACGCGCAACAAACTTTTCGTGCAACATGCTATGCCTCGAATATTCTAGAACAATCGAAATTGCTCCAGAATAGTCAGAACATAATAGAAAATTAATCCTTGAAATTAATTGTATAGTTTACTTTGACCCCTAACGCAAAAGCTCATCTGGACGGAAAATTTCTGGCTCTTTTCGAATCCGAAGTCAAAAATAGTGGGTTATATTCAAAAAACAAAAGTTGACCTTCTAATGACCTTGAAAACGAAGTTCAAAGGCATATTCAAGGTCATAGAAGGGTCAGCCCCTCAATGCCCAATAACTTTTGTCTGAAACATTTTTGAATTAGATTGCAATTTGTCATGTTATTCAGCTGTCTAATTTAAAACCACTTTGTGTTGAAGTATATGCCTAGATATGTAGTGAAAAGAATTTCTAAAATTCTTCCAGGTATATCATTAATATAAGAGAGCTTGTCGCATACGAGCTTTGGTTCAAGGTCGGTGGCGTAGTAGGCAGATAGCCGGCGGCCGCGAGATAGAGCAGAATTCTCTCGGAAGACGGACAATAACGCACTTGATCTCACATCATGGAACTTGTAACCCCTTCAAGCAGCAATCTCTGTAAGTGCCAGTATCAGTATCAGTATCAGTAAGTCCCTGGAGGTGATGCCGGCGATCCCTGCTCAGGGATTAGACGGATCTGGTACTCAGGTCTAGTACATTATGCCTCCTGTTACTTCATCATTTACTGTTAAACATCCTAACACGAACACCCCACCTAACCTAACCTAGTTTTCTATCAATAGCCCCCAGTACGCTAAGCACCGACCGAAGCTCCTGCGTTCGCATAAATTCCAGATCGACAAACGGTACTCCCCACACTCCGCGTCTCATGCCCACAAAAGCCGGGCATCTGCATACGAGGTACACAGAGCATGGTCTCCTCCCTCCACCCGCACCATCTGCACCTTGCATCCCTCCACCTGTCCGTCTCCATCTTATACAGGTGGTATCCCACCCGCCAGTGCCCGATCAAGAACCCCAGCGTCAATCTGAGTTCAGTCTTACTTTACCTACTCAGGGCGTTCAACCATTCTTGAGGTGGTTCGTCCCCCAAGATGCATTTCGCTTGTCAAAGTCCTGACGACCCCTTATTTCCTCCCCAGCGCCTTCTGGAGCCACTTTTTCACCGTACCGTCCACAGCACAGTCGAGAGCCCCTACCCACCAGGCGGTCTGCCTTTTCATTACCAATGATACCTGCATGTCCAGGCACCCAGACTATCCTAACCTCCTTTTGCCCTGCCAGCGTCTCTAGTAACTGTCTGCACCCCATCACCTCTCTCGAGTCGATGCGGGTTGCATCCAGTGCCAGTAGCGCCACCCTACGATGCGTGCATACGGTAATCAACCTATGGTTGCTTCCCTCATTCTATATCCAGTCAGAACACTCTGTTTTAGCCCTGATTTCTGCAACCTCTGCAGGTAAAAAGAGTATAAAATGAGTAATAAAAAATAATATTTAAATGTATTTAGAAAATTTACTTCTTTTTGTGACAAATGATTTAGTTTGCTGTTGAAGTGATAACGTTACACACACACATCCACACACACACACACACACACACACACACACACACACACACACATATATATATATATACATGAAAGTAAACTTTATTACAACACCCTTTTATTTAAGTGAGTGATCAAATCGAGTTTCAATGGTACACAGTTATATAATAAATACTCTTGCACATCACCATTCAATTGATTCAATTATGGATATGTTTTAAATCTAATTTTTAATCGAATAGAAAGAACCAACATCCACACAATCGTAGAACAGCCACAATGTAGGATAAGTTATTTTCTATACTGAAAATAAACGTTTTAAAATACATACTGTTTATTATTGTTTAGAAAAATTTTAATAAATTAAATAGTATAGTATGTATACACTTAATTCCACACCTAAAGTCTATTTTTTCCGAGTGAAGCAAACAACTTTTGCTAATATTATTATTACCCAAAAACGTATAAGGCAGCAAGCTGCTCATAGAAGCCTTATGAAACCAGGTTATACCTCTTGATGCCAGAGGGAAATATTATATTCCGTCTGATATTGGCTTAAGCTAACGTGTTATGAAACGATTTTATACTATTTTTAAAAAATATAATAAGACTGGGCTACATAATACAATGGTTAATCATTATTGCCTTATTTCTATAACAAGATTTTGTTACGCGATCGGTGAAAAAGTGACTCTTTGCGGTGGTAGAGGTGGTTGCATCAGTGAAAAACTTATCGAGCGTTAGTGGGAGGAATCGAGTCTCGGATAGTTGGATTTCTCGGCTTCACGCGTCTATTGAGTGGTTATGATTGCGAGAGCGAGAAAAAATGAGGTTATGATTATTGCAAGTTAATTGTTCAATAAGGTAAGCTCGGATATAGTTGGTTGGTGAGAAATTGAAAGTGTACTATAGAAATGGGGTGGATTATACGTATATGTCTGCGTCTCGTTGGTAAGAGCTCTGTCGTCGCCATCTTTGCGCTACACTGAGGATCAAGCGCTAGTAAACCGTATCCGTGCAGGCGGATTTTTACGTCATCTTGCCTTTGGCATTGTACGAGAAAGTCGTCTGGTTATGGGACTATGTATAACCATTCGACTATTTTTTGTAAATAGATCCAAGTGGCCGAATAGTCGTTGGGCCTACTGACTATTTGACAGTACATCCAGTTGATCTCGACATCGCTATATAATATTTGTAGTACTCAGGACTGTTCTCACATTACACGTGCGTTCGATTTAAAATAGATATCAGAATCGAACCGAGTAAAAGAACTAAGTTTCCTCTCTTTGAGGAAAAAGTGTTCTTTTGTTGGATTGTTTACTGCTACGTATCATTTTTAATTTGTATGAATGAATGAAAATTTTCTTCATGCATGGAGATTCAGTAAACTTTATAAGCATAAATTCATGCACTTTTGATGCGCGACTCCGCGCCGCGATGCTCGGTATCGACGTTGCCCTTTAGCGCATCGTACGAGCCACCGGACCCATCCCGAGTTCATTGCTTGCGGACGTGATACATCTTCGTGCTCCATGTTCGGCGTCCTTGCGGACTCCCAAAAAAATATGGTTTATGGCTATGAGCGCCACGCCTCGCAGTCGCTGGTGTAATGATAATTTTACCTGTGTGTGTATGCATGTGTGTATATATTTGTGTATCCCTAGGATGCCAGCCGGGGATGGTCCCGCAAGAGGATGCGCTATTGGTATTACTACGTATGTATACCGTTGTATGTGTGCGTGCATATGGTGTACGGCCGCTGCCTTTTACAATAGTTTTGAGGTCCTCCAAACGTATATTGTTTTTTAAATAATATAATAATAATAAAAATAGTATATATTATAACAATAATTGTATGTGATAATATAATAATAACAATTATTATTCAGTCATATAATAATGATAATATATAATAATCATAGTATATATCGTCGCTCCGTACGAAGACTAATGTAGTTCAAAACCCTTACAAAGACCCGTTCACTTCATATTTGCAGCGTAAAACAGCGCATATCATATTTTTGCAGCGGAGAATAATTTATTTTATAATTCCCAGCGAAAAAGTATGCCAGTTCAAATGTTACAGCGAAGAGTAGTGCAGTTCAATCGACCCTTTTCTACTATCCCATTTGCAGCGACGACTAGTGCAGTTCATAATTTTGCAGCAAAGACTAGTGCAGTTCGTAATTTGCAGCGAAGAGTAGTTCAGTTTAGCAAAGAGTAATTTAATTTTAAAGTAAAAAAACAAGATAAAACGTGTATCCCTTCAATTCATTAATCGGTGCCCAATCATTAATAATAAATTTCATGCTGAATCTTCTTTAATTTTTTGCTCGGAAACAAAAACAAAACATCAAGAATACATTTAGTCTTAAAATTTTTTTTCAATTAAACTGTATTTTGTTCGAAGCCATGTAAGTTATTTTTGATAAATTCAATAAACTAATTGATTTTTTGAAATTAGAAAAATATCATGTACCATTTCGACAGTAGTACAGATACTTTTGCACTGAAAAAATTTATCTTCCTGATTTTTTTAGTTACCGCACTCGGTTGTCAAAGGACCCCGCACATTTTAAATGGAAATTGGTTCCTGTCAAATTGGCTGAAAATTTGATATATTATAGATTATGATCTCCTGAACAAAAGTCTCCACGGGCGCAACTGACGGAGAGCCACCGTTTTTGAGAAAAAAATTCGTATATATATAGCACTATAAACAAATACATATAGATATAGCGCGACTTTAAGGGTTTAGTAAAAATTAAGCATATCGATCATACGCACTGCAACTCTGAAAGTTATGCAGGTAATCTAGCTGCCCGAGGACGGAGTCCAGGTTGCACTACCGCCTATGCATTTATATAGCGCAGCATTATCTCTAGACAAATAGAATGATTAAAAATGAAAATAGATAGTACGTCGAATCAAGGTGGTACACACTGTCACATGTTCTTTGAACCGGCATAGTAGTTATGTCACCAGGGGGGTCAGGGGTATCTGGGTGAACAGGCTCGCCGATTACGCACTCCGGGTAGTGCGATCCGTAGCTTTTTAGAAAAATGAGTGCACTAGATACCGGCAAAGTGTCTGGTGTAAAGGCTCGCCTATTACGTACTCTAGGTGGTGCGCTCAGTAGCTTTCCGACAAAACGCGTGCACCAGGTACCGGCGATAAGACTAGGTGAACACTGTCGCCGATTACGCACTCTAGGTGGTGCGCTCCGCCGTTCTTCGAAAAAGCGCGTGCATCAGGTACCGGCGATAAGTCTAGGAGAACAGGGTCGCCGAATACGCACTCCAGGTGGTGCGCTCCGTAGTTTTTCAACAGAACTTGTGCACCAGGTACCGGGAAGGCGTCTAATTAAATAAAGTCGCCGATTACGCACTCCAGGTAGTGCGCTCCGTAGTTTTCCAACAGAAGTTGCGCACCAGCTTCGGGAAGGCGTCTAGTTAAACAGGGTCGCCGATTACGCATTCCAGGTGGTGCGCTCCGTAATTTTTCAACAGAACTTACGCACCAGCTGTCGGAAAGGAGTCTAGTTAAACAGGGTCGCCGATTACGCACTCCAGGTTGTGCGCTCCGGCGCTTTTTGGAAAAGCGCATGCACCAGATACCGGGAAAGTATCTGGGTGAACAAGATCGCCGATTACACACTCCGGGTGGTGTGTTCCGTGGCTTTTTGGAAAAGTGCGTGCACCAGGTACCCGGAAAGTCTCTGGCTGAAAAAGATCGCCGATTACACACTCCGGGTGGTGTCCTCCGTGGCTTTTTGGAAAAGTGCTTGCACCAGGTACCGGCGATAAGACTAGGTGAACAGTGTCGCCGATTACGCATTCTAGGTGGTGCGCTCCGCCGTTCTCCGACAAAGCGCGTGCATCAGGCACCGGCGATATGTCTAGTTAAACCGGGTCGCCGATTACGCACTCCAGGTTGTGCGCTCCGTAGTTTTTCAACAGAACTTGTGCACCAGGTGCCGGGAAGGCGTCTAGTTAAACAGGATCGCCGATTGCACACTCCAGGTGGTGCGCTCCGTAGTTTTTCAAAAGAACTGGCGCACCAGCTGTCGGAAAGGCGTCTAATTAAACAGGGTCGCCGATTACGCACTCCAGGTGGTGTGCTCCGTGGATTTTCAATAGAACTTGCGCACCAGCTGCCGGGAAGGCGTCTAGTTAAACAGGGTCGCCGATTACGCACTCCAGGTGATACGATCCATAGTTTTTTTGATATATAAATACGAAATAACATGCAAGACTTTCCAGCAGACTACTTATGTGTGTGTGATTGGTCTCGCAGAAAATTCAAGATGAATTGTGAGAGGAAATGTGAGACTATTCAACAAACTAGTTTTGCCTGTACGATTTGTCTTGTGAAAATTCAATAATATTCGAATGCCGATTTCCTTGCTACTATGTTAAAAGCAATTGTCTAAATCGTTAGCGATCGGAAAACTACAATATTGTTTTATAATCGCATCGCAAGAAAATTGGGATCTCCCCTTTCTTGCAATTGGCTTGGCGTGGGAAAGAAAAGCATCAATTTCTTAGTGCCACGAAAAAATTCGATTGCAAACTCCATTTCATTACATTGAACCGCGAAAATAGAAGAATCTGGTCCTGAATTTCTGCAAACGCAAAGATAGTATAAGTTAATCACAAGAAAATCGGGATCTTGGTGTAATGGTTGAGCATAGAATTCGGGAAACTTAGATTCCAATCTGGATCCCGATTTTTTTGCGACGCAACTAAATAGGGACACTGCCTTTCAAGACATGTCTTTCTTCCCAATCAGTTTGCACAGCCGCTAAACAAGGACCCCGAATTTCTTGCGATTCAGAATCTGAATTTCTTTGTGCTAGGACAACGTCGAGACTCATTCATCGATTTATACTGACTTTTTCAACCTGCGCAAAAATATCGGGATTGTGCTTTTCAATCATTTACAATGAAATCAAGTAAGCAATCCAATTTTTCATGACAGAAAGAGATGGACGCTTTTCTCGCACATGTCAAACGAATGGATTTTCTGGCACTTGCAAGAAAATGGGAATCCTGATTTTCTTGCGACGTGAAATATATTAAGGGATTGTACGCAAGTTGTGTAAAAAAAACTATAGATCGTACCACCTGGAGTGCGTAATTGGCAACCCTGTTTAACGAGACGCTTTTCCGACAGCTGGTGCGCAAGTTCTGTTGAAAAACTACGGAGCGCACTACCTGGAGTGCGTAATCGGCGACCCTGTTCTCCTAGACTTATCGCTGATACCTGATGCATGCGCTTTTTCAGAGAACGGCAGAGCGCACCACCTAGAGTGCGTAATCGGCGACACTGTTCACCTAGTCTTATCGCCGGTACCTGGTGCACGCACTGTTCCAAAAAGCCACGGAGGACACCACCTGGAGTGTGTAATCGGCGACCTTGTTCACCCAGGTACTTTCCCGGTACCTGGTGCATGCGCTTTTCTAAAAAGCCCCGGAGCGCACCATCTAGAGTGCGTAATCGGCGACCCTGTTCACATAGACTCATCGCCGATACCTGGTGCACGCGTTTTGTCGGAAAGCTACTGAGCGGACCACCTAGAGTGCGTAATCGGCGAGCCTGTTCACCGAGATACCCCTGACCCCCCTGGTGACATAGCTACTATGGTGGTTCAAATAACACGTGACAGTGTGTACCACCTTGATTCGACGTACTATCTATTTTCATTTTTAATCATTCTATTTGTCTAGAGATAATGCTGCGCTATATAAATGCATAGGCGGTAGTGCAACCTGGACTCCGTCCTCGGGCAGCTAGATTACCTGCATAACTTTCAGAGTTGCAGTGCGTATGATCGATATGCTTAATTTTTTCTAAACCCGTAAAGTCGCGCTATATCTATATGTATTTGTTTATAGTGCTATATATATACGAAGCGCGCCATAACCAACGTAAAGATCCAATCTTTAATGATTTTTTTCTCAAAAACGGTGGCTCTCCGCCAGTTGTGCCCGTGGAGACTTTTGTTCGGGAGATCATAATCTATAATATATCAAATTTTCAGCCAATTTGACAAGGAAACAATTTCCATTTAAAATGTGCGGGGTCCTTTACTATTAAAATTCTTCATTTTCATCGATTTTTAGCTTGGAAACGAAGCGAAATTAAGAAAAATCTTAAGAATACTGTTTGTATTAGATTTTTATAGTTTTGACAAGTGATAATTTGATTTTTAGCTCATCAGAATAGCTCAGGCCCATTCTGGGAGTTTCACAGACA
This sequence comes from Philotrypesis tridentata, assembly GCA_018906965.1. Lineage (NCBI taxonomy): Eukaryota > Metazoa > Arthropoda > Insecta > Hymenoptera > Pteromalidae > Philotrypesis > Philotrypesis tridentata. The sequence goes on from JACCIB010000347.1 coordinate 105,553, forward strand.
CTTTTGTACTTTTGCTACTATTAAGGCATAAATGATGTAAGATGTAGTTGTAACATATATGTGGAAATACACCAGAAAGTGTAACACAAGTCGGTCCAAAAGTTGCTCTTTTTCATTTTTGACGGTACACCTATCAGACTATGCTAATTTTGTTTGATAGCTCATTTCAAACAATAAATCGGTATTTGCTTAGTGAAAACCCTCTACCAATAAAGAGCTACAGGCGAAAAACCGAAAAAAAATGACAGCGATTTTTGCTCTAAAAATTAAAAAACGCGCATTATTTACAGTATTACATTTTTTTGGATTTCTTCCTTATATCCACACTTTAAGTACACAAAAAGACCCTTAATTTTCATATATACTTGTCTGAATAGGATGCACTGATCAAAAGATACGCATATTTAAAGACAACGAACTCTGTTTCAGGCACCTACGAAAATAGACAATTTTACGCTTTTACGCTACAAAAATAGACAATTTACGCTATAACTTTTGATCCAGGCATTAATTTTTAACAATTAATAGCTTAAATTAAAGCTGTTTTCTTCTAATTTTCAGCTAATAAGTCTAAATTAAAATTTTTTCAAGTCGTGAGATATATATATATGCTTCTCAATTAGATCTATTTTTAAAAGCATATATATATAGCATACTATATGTTATAAAATTTTTTGGACTAACTAACAAAATTGTAGAAGATAAGAACTGTAATTTGAGCTATTAAACATTGAAAACGCACATCTGGATTAAAAGTTTCAAGCATTTGAAAAAAGGGAAAAATCTCTGTATTTATCAAAATCGAGTGATTTCACGGAAATAGAAATTTGCCTATTTTCAAAACCTCGTACCTTCCGATCCAACAAACCGATTTTAGAGTTTAATAGCTTAGATTGATCCTCTTATCTTCTACTTTCTTACTCGCTCATCTGAAGTTGAAGTTTCTCATGAGATACGCTATATATATGTTTCTCAAAATCAGTAGAAACGATCAACTTGAGGAGCATATATATAGTTCATCACATAAGAAAATTTTGATACTGGTCAACTCAAACGAAAGTAGAAGAAAAGAGCTGTTATTTGAGGTATTAAACGTTGAAAACGCACGACTGAATCACAATTGAGAAGGATTTGAAGAAATGTAAAATTCGTTAAAGAAAGCGTTAAAAAATCGTTTTTCTTTTTTTTTTAACTTATTAAACTTTAAAAATGATTCGACCAATCGTTTTTAAAGTTTACTACGACGAATTAAAGCTCTTTTCTTCAACTTTTATTCTAGTTGATCAGAATCAAAATTTTCTTGTGTGATAAACTACGTGATGTAATAAAAGAGGTCATACTACAAAATTCTGTACGTTGGATTAAAAGAAATTTAAATTTTGTACAATTTGTGAAATTACAGAGCATGATAATAATGATTCTGAAAAACTTCTAGTACAAGATTATAAACTAAGCAGCAAGTGAAATATCAATTATGTGAAGGTTTAGGGCATGAAGTAAACGACTGTGAAAAATTTAAAGCAGTACAAAGTAATCAACAATTTAACACAAATGGCTATAGGAATAACTATGTAAACAATGGGACTAATTATAATAATGGTAAATACAATAATAATCCACAGCAACAAAAATATTATGGGAATAGATTTAAACAGTAAAATCAAAATAATTATAATAATGGTGGAGTAAGAAAAGTGTGTGAATATTGTAATTGGGGAAGACATTCAATTGATGAATGTAGAAAATTATCAGCTTTAAAAGCTTCACAGGAAAAGTGTGGATTTTTTAGTAAAATGGATCACAAAGCTGACAATTGCGATGAAATAAAAAATTAGAAACTCAGCAAAAACAATTTTGTTCAGGTTCTAAGGGTGTCTGTCATACACTAAATAATTGCTTGAGAAGGAATCAGGGAAACTTCAACGCGTAGGAAGGGATTACAATAATAAAGCGTTCCCATTACAAATTAAGAGTAATGAAAATGATGAAAGCAATAGTATTAGTAATAATTTGTGTAAATATGTAAAGAGATATACTCTCTTCACCGCTACACTAATTACGCAGCTCTGGCTGGAAAGCTAGAGCGCATTGTTATCGATACACACGAGGACCACGTGGGGACACGTGGAGACACGAGGAAATGAGAGAAAATATAGTAGTGCAATATAGAATAATTGATAAAAGGAACTGGCATTAATAAATGAAATAAATGTCGTTTCTTTCCTTTACAGGTATAGTGTAACAAATATGTAATTAAGTAAAATAACGAAGTATTGTAATTCTAATGATTATAGAAAATATAAAATCTTTCCGTTACAGAGAGAAACTAATTAGTAATTGTTTATTTAATGTCAAATCAACCAGAAGAAAGATTCACATTATAAATATAATATTGACATAATAGATTTATTATTTGAAACCTATGTATTAAAGTTAGAAAATCTTTTACAGTACATTAAAATTATATATTCATATTCAAACACTACATACAAATTATTAGTAGATAGTGGTGCTCAATTAAATGTTATAATGGAGGATAAATTAATTGCTAATGTAATTGAAACTAGTAATAGAATTTTGATTTCTGGAATTACGAAAAATTCCATTAGAACGTTAGGAACTGTAAAATTATTCATAAATGATACAGATTTTGATTTTCATGTAGCTCCTGATGGTTTTTCAATTCCTTATGATGATATTTTGGGGGGTAAAAGCATTATTAGAGCAAAAATTAAGATTAGATAAGAGTTATTTGGATATAAATGCAAAGAAAATTTCATTAAAATCAGCCATAAAAAATTATAAAAATAATATTAATATTGTACATTTAAAGGAAAATATGGGAATTCATAATTTAATACCGATTTTTCATGAAGTAGTAGAAAATATGGATTTAGAATTTTCTTTAAACGATAAAATTTTAACTTGGATTGATACCGTAGAAGTTGATAATACATGTAACATAATTATTATAAATCATAACTATGATTGTTATATAATTATTATAATTATTATAAATTATACCTATGATTATTGATTTAAGGGATGATATTCACGTTAGTAATGACAATGCAATTAATAAAGGGAATATATCTTTACACCAAGATTTAAACAAAGTTCTAAATACGGTGAGTCAAATTTCTAATAATATTGAAGAAAATATGTTGCTTGAACATGATGTTTTAGAAAATAGCGGTATATAGCAAATAAATAGTGAGCAACAAGATTTTATGGATCAAAATTGTGATTGCAGAAATAAGCGTAAATTGATTGAATTTTTAAATAATTCTAAAATTAATATTGAAACTTTGATTGTAAATATAATTATTGTAACGTGGAATTTAATTCGCCCGCACGAGAATTCCCGCTAGTGTACAAGTAATTTATTTTGCGCGGCTGACTCCTTCTCCCCGGCTCGTGGTGTTCCTGCAAGTAATGAAAGGCGGGATAGTGGTGGCAATTAGGTCAAATAAATTTTAAACATCAATAATTAATATTAAAAAACACAAACAAGCATATTATCGTATCCTCTATACCAGAAAAGAAACTTTCAACCATAACTTGAATTGAAATAAAGTTATGGGCCAACGGCCATATAACTAAATCCTGGAATGATCGGTGGCTGCTAAGGAAGGGCCGCGAATTTTCCTCTACGATTGATTCTATTCTGGATCAAGTACAAAAGGGAAAACTGCCGACAGCTGAAACGCGCGAAAATCTCCACTATGTTCCGCAGCACGTATCTATCCTCACTCTAAATTATTCCTCTATCACCAAAATATCAATAATAGTATCCCAAATGCCTCACCAAAGTTCCTCTATAATTTATCCACAAAAATCCTCCAATATTGCTTCCTCCTCGACCAACGAAAGAAAATTCTCCTTCGGGAAAAACTCTAAGTACCAAGATGGTGGAGAACGTGATACTGACTGCTGAAAAAAGCGACTGAGCGGTTTAGAGACCAAAACTGGAATGGCCGAGGCCGATGCTCTATTCGAGAAAGGACGCTGAATTTCCCACCCGGCCTCCTTGTTCACGGAAGCGTCGTCCCGGCCTCCAAATTTCCTAATTGGTCCTTGATCTAGAAGAAAACCTCTATTAGACCTTAATAGACCACCACTAATTTATTCCTCTATCTGTGTTTCCTTCCAGGGCCCTCTTTTCCAAATCCTAATTTAATCATTGGCTAACAAATCAATTATCGCCCTCTATAACATACATCGATTAAGTAAATCCGCGCCCCCTTTATCGATATCGATTAATCAATCAATGTCGATATCCATCCGGTCGCTCCACCTATAGATAAACTGTAGGGCGCGCGGTATTCAAAAATCATCTATCATCAATTATATTACAATAGGACGACACCTATCGAATGACCAAAGATCCCTAGCCAATACATTTCCCTATGCTTCCTTATGACTCCCGAGAGTCAACGTAAAGTTAACTCTACCGCGACACGGCTCAGTCATGCGTTCACAAATCCTGCAAGTGTTCCAAACGCCATCATCTTCGCTCCGCTGTATCCCTCTCTCTCTTAGTCAGACGCACGCACACGCTCTCTCTCTCTCTCTCTCTCTCTCTCTATCTCTTACTCAGACGCTCTCTCTCTCTCTCTCTTACTCAGACGCTCTCTCTCTCTCTCTCTCTCTTACTCAGACGCTCTCTCTCTCTCTCACTCACACGCTCGACTCCCACTCTCGCTATACTTCCTCTCTCCCACGCGCGCCGACTCACTTTCTCTCTCTCTCTCACTCTCTATTGCGCGCGCCAATTCCCTCTCTCTCTCACTCTCTATTGCGCGCGCCAACTCCCTCTCTCTTCTTCACTCACGCTCGCATACACTCGCGCTCCCCTGTGCATGCCTACATGCATGTAACCGCGCGTGCACCACTACTATATCCCCTCCTGCCGCGCTCTCTCTCCCGAACGCCAGCACGTTGCGCAGGTGTGGCTTGGTACGTCACGTCCTGCGCTCCGCACGCGGTCGGTCAGAGGCACCTCCTGCGAGCGCCACCGAGCACTGGCTCCGCTCCAGGAGTCGTCAGCCGAGAGTGAGCCAGCTGGCCGTGCAATAATATACGCCGCAGCAATAATTATTGCGACGTCGCAATATATGTGTAGGAAAATATGAATTAGTTAATCAAGATTTCACTATTAACTATTTAGAATTTATTGAAACATTATAAAGTAATAATATACAATTTGAAAATTATAACAAAATTTGTAAATTGAAGACAAAGAAAAATTATTTGACTTTGGATATTCAAGATATGCCAGAAAGATTTGTTGCAATACCAAGTTTATAATTTCCAAATGATGAAGAAACTATGCATTGCATTTATGCAACTGTGCATTTAAATTCTGCAAATGAAAAAAATTCTGAAGTAATCGAGAAAAATTGAAGAAATCGAGAATTTAAATAAAATTGAGAGACAAAAATTATTAATGAATACTATTAACTTGAATCATTTGTTGCGAAGAAAGAGAAAAGTTGTAGAAAACTTAATTTTAAAAAATGATGATATTTGTTGGTTAGAAGGCGAAAATTTTTGGGTTTGTGATGTTGAAGAGCAGGAAATTAATTTAACGGATGAAACACCAGTATACGTAAAATGATTTCCTTTAGCATATACATTGAAGCGAATTGCTATATTCGAAACGAAAAAATTAATTGAAAACAAGTTAGTTAGACCGTCAACAAGTCCTTTTAATGCTCCAGCCTTTGTTGTTCCTAAAAAAGGTTTAATAAAGGATGTTAAGAAAAAATGGAGATTGGCAATAGACTATCGAAAATTAAATGCTAAAACTGTACCAGATCCATATTTGTTACCCAATATTACGGAAATTTTTGATAATGTGGGTAAGAATAAATATTTCACAACAATTGATATGGTTTCTGGATTTCATCAGGTAAAAATGAAAGAGGAAAATATTCATAAAACCGCTTTTAGTCATTATCCTTCACGTAGATTTGAATTTAAAGTACTACCCTTTGGTTTAGTCAATTCGCCGAGAGTTTTTCAGAGAATTCTTACGAAAATATTAGGAGAATTAATAGAGAAAGGATTTTGTTTTGTGTATATTGATGATATTATTATAGTTGCTCATTCAATTGAAGAACATAATGACAGATTTAATTTAGTTGTAGGAAAACTTAGAGATGCTGGCCTTAAATTAGAGACAAGTAAATGTAAATTTTTTCAGAAAGAAGTTGAGTTTTTAGGACATATAATTAGTAAACAGGGTATTAAAACTGATCCGAAATAAATAGAAGCTGTATTAAAAAAAGCATTAAGTTCAGCATTGGTTTTAAGATTTCCGGATAAGAATAAACCTTTCATTATTACTGCTGATGCCTCAGGGTATGCTTTGGGTCGTGTCCTTTCACAGGGAAATATTGGGGAAGATAAACCAATTGCATTTGCTTCAAGAGTTTTAAAAACTGCGGACAAAAATTATCATACTTATGAGAGGGAAGTTTTAGCAATTATGTTTGTAGTAAAAACATTTAATAATTATATTCATGGAAATAAGTTTTACATAATTACATATCATATACCATTGTTATCATTTAAATCGGCAGATAAAAATTCGAGAATTCAAAGGTGGCGTTTAAAGTTATTGGATTATGATTATGAAATTATGTGTAAACCAGGTAAAGTCAATACCAGTTTGGATGCTTTGTCTAGAAATCCTATAGAAAATAGTCAAATAAATGTTATTACGAGAGCTCAAAAAGCAAAAGAGTTAGAAAATTTAGATAGTAAATAAATGTTGACTAATGACATGAAAATTCAAAAATTAAATGAGGATCGAATTAAACAAAAAGCAAAGAAATTTAGCAAATGAATAAAGGATAGAAATACAATATTCAAAAATCAAGAAAAATTAGAACAAAAAGAAAATAAATCCGAAAGTATTGTATTTACAAAAAAATCTACTGAATTTAGGAAAGATAATTTAGTTAATTTTATTGATAAGAATAAACAATCATTAGATGAAAATACAAGTACATTTATAGATTAACTTAATATTACTTTTAAGGGAATTTTGAATGAAGTTGAAATCACAGATTTAAATCACCTCGGTCGTAAAGTTTGCTGCCCTTTTTCTCGCGGCTGGGACCGGGAATTCCCTTTCGGACTTCGCAGCTTGTACGTCTCGTGCGCCTATCCCATTCGTCATCGTCGTCTCGTCGATAGTTATTCCGTTTCATCGGTTCACTACCGACGCTGCGATAAGTGTCCGCGTCGCTCGCATACTTATTGCATTTTCGCGTTCTGTTGCGCTCTGCTTTAGCTGACCGTTTTTGACATTCTCTGTGTTGGCGCCGCTCTCGGACTCGGTCTCCTCCTTCCAGGACCTTCTTTCGTACACGCGCGTATCGGGCTTGTTTCGTAGCGTTGCGAATACTGGCGGCGAGAGAGAAAAATTTCAGTTTTCTCTCTTCCTCCTGTAGTTCTCTGTGCTGCAGGGCCCCACTTAGGGATGCCAGTTGTTATGGGGGATGAGTGTGAGGTGAAGGTGAACCCAGAGTCAGAGGCAGAAGTTGGTGACTATGTCTTTATTCGAGCTGGAGTAGCTCCTTCTGGTACTCCGGTCGCTGGATATATAGTTAATCGGCATCGCATGCACTTTCGGTGCGTGACACTGCGCCGTGACGCTGAGAGCCAATGTTGCGCTTTAGCGCATCGTATGAGCCACCGGACCCGTTCATTACACCCCCCCCCCCCGAGTTCATTGCTTGCGGACATAACAACAACGAGTCTCCAATAAGATTCGTGAATTTAAATTTACTCCTTTATTCACGATTACTTACTGCAGCAGCAAACAAATAGATATAAAAAAATAATTAATTTTAAAATAGAGAGGAGAGATCAATAAAAATTAAGAACCTTTCTTTCAAAAATATTTACAGCTTTTTTATTTCGAACAAATTGATTTGCAATAAATAAAAAAACTTTATTACTTATTACTTAATACGATTGAACATAAGAGACTTGATATCAAAATAATATTCACGTATTTTTTGAAAAATAGAACATTAAATTAAAATATTTAAATATTTTTATATGCAAATATTTTTTATTTTGGTTATTTATTGTAAATTATCGAAACAAAAATTCCGTAAACATTTTTAATATAGTTATTGCTAATTTTTATTTACTCCTCCTTTCTATTTTACGATTAAGTATTTTTTTATAGCTATTTGTTTGCTGCTGCAGTAAATAATCGTGAATAAAGGAGAAAATTTAAAGCTTTTATCGCTCGATGGTGATAACTTAATTACCAAACTTACGAATTAAACATGGGACGCAAAACCCGGGAAATTCGGCAGAGTCTACCACCAGAAGCTTCAATAGTTGCGCAAAGTCGTAATACTTTATTTATTCGCCCGGTATCCCGGACCACATAAAATCAAGATGTAATTTTTTACAAAAATCTCTCGCCTCTTTTCATTATGCGTTGCGCGTAGGCAAGGGGCGTTTCAAACGATAGCGTGTAATGGCCTAAGCGAACTAAATAATTTACAAGAAATTAAATTATGAGAATTCCTTGACAAAGAATTGCCGGCTATCTCAGGCAAGCTCGGAAAAACAAATTTACTTGAGGCCACGATCAACGTAAATAATCATCCGCCCATCAAACAACGGCCGTATCCGATTTCGGCAGCAATTGAAAAAATCCTTTTCGCGGAAGTTGATAAGATGCTCGCTGAGGATATCATCAAGAGGTCAAACAGCGAATGGTCATCTCCGATACACATGGTGCGCAAAGCAAACGGCTCACGCCGCTTCTGCTTAGACTTGCGAAAAATTAATGCAATAATTAAAAAAGACGCCTATCCGTTGCCTCTCATGACTTGTATACTTGACAAACTACGCGTAGCACGTTACATCTCGACAATAGACCTCAGTCAGGCATTTTTACAAATACCTTTAGATCAGAAAAGCAAAGAAATCATGGCTTTTGCAGTACCAGGAAAAGGATTGTTTCAATTTAAACGCCATCCGTATGGGTTATCTAATTCTCCAGGAATTTTTCAGAGAATGGTTGACTCTTTAATCGGTCCGGAATTACAACCGTATGTTTATTCATATCTTGACGACTTAATCATTGTCACTGAAACATTTGAAGATCACTTAAAATGGTTAATATTTATTTTCGGAAAATTGCACAGAGCGAATTTATTTATCAATAGCAAAAAAAGGAAATTCTGTTTATCCGAAGTAAAATATCTCGGTTATATCGTAAACCGAAACGGTCTGCAAATTGACGACGATAAAGTCGCGCCAATAAAAAATTACCCAGCGCCAAGAACGCTGAGACAAGTTCGGAGATTTATCGGAATGACGTCGTGGTACCGTCGTTTCATAGAAAATTTTGCAACGCTTATTGAGCCAATTTCGCGTTTATTGAAAGAAAAATTAAATGGGAATGGAAGCAAGCGCAACAATCCGCGTTCGAAACCGTGAAACAGCGATTAATGAATGCGCCGATTCTAATGCGCCCGGATTTTACGCAATCATTCACCATTCAAGTCGACGCGAGTACGGTTGGCCTGGGCAGCATACTCACGCAAAATATAAACGGCAAAGAACGGGTAATCGCGTACGCGAGTCGAACAATTAGCGACAACGAGAAAAACTACTCTACCACAGAGCTCGAATGCCTAGGGGTTATTTGGGCGATCGAAAAATTCAGAGGTTATGTTGAAGGTACTCATTTTCAAGTGATCATAGAACACAGCAGCCTACAACGGCTAAAAACGCTCAAAAAACCCGTCGGCAGACTAGCTCGATGGTCAATGTATTTAACGTCGTACGACGTAGACATAGTTCACCGCAAAGGTGCGATGCATCACGTACCGGATATCTTATCACGAATGTACGAAAACCCATCCGAAGAACTTTACTCGCTACGCGAATGGTACGACGATTGCTATGACAAGCGAATAAAAGACGTTCGCCAAATCCGAAAAAAATCCATAATAGGTGCGCGAAAAACAACGTATTATACCACAAAACCGACTTCACTATTATTGAATTGGTTAAACAAAACAATTCAATCTGAAAAATCGTCGCGCGACCTAACGAGAGAGATCGCGTTCTCTATGATGCGCACGATAACGTCCAAAGCGGACATCTCTACATCGAAAACACTCACGCGTGCATCGCGGAAAATTATTTTTGGCCTGGCATGTTTAAAGATATAATAAATTATATGAAACATTGCGATATTTGCCAAAAAACTAAATCAGAGCAATTCGCTGCTTCTGGTCGATTAGGCCAACGCATAATCGAGCACCCGTGGTGCGTAATAACAGCGGATATTATGGAGCCCTTACCGCGAAGTAAAAAAGGCATGCGTTATTTATTAGTTATACAAGATTTATTTACACGTTGGATAGAAATCCAACCTTTAAGAGACGCAAACGGAAGCGCTATAAAATCTGCAATACATAATTTAATTACGACGCGTTGGGGTACACCGCGAGTATTTATCTCTGACAACGGCACAGAGTTTGTAAACAAAACATTGACCGCTTATTTACACGACGCGGATATTAAGCATTCAACAACACCGCCGTATTACCCACAATCCAACCCCGTCGAAAGAGTAAATCGCGTTTGAAAGTCAATGATAAGCGCTTTCATAGAAGAAGATCATCGCGAATGGGACATACACAGGTGACTCCGGCATTTCTTAACTTCGGCCGCGAGCCCCTACCTATACATAGTCTGCGTAAATAAATGCAAGATGCGACGGAAATCGAGGCAGGTGACGTAAAAAAATGATTAGAACGACTGTATAGATTACGGGCGGTTAAAGACTGGGTCGTAGCGAACTCAGAGAACGCTCATAATAGGCAAGCGCAACTCGTCAATAAAAAGCATCGTGAATTATCATTTAAAATCGACGATTTATAAAGGCCCTTTTACAGTCTCGAAAATACTATCACCCCTCGTATACCAACTCGTATCACTAGATAATAAGACAATCGAGAAAGTGCATGTGTGTGATTTGAAACCATATATTTCAAAAAATCGCATTCCTTCATAGGTGTTCCCGTTTTGTTGTCTTGTACGTGTTATCTGTTACCCTGGTTATCTATTACTATTTGGATACCTTAACAGAAATATTCAACTGTCAACGGCACCGGTTTTCTACAAATTAATCTAATCGCGCAAAAGGTAAGAAAAATTAATTGCATAATTATCTTTTATAAATACGGTTTTTCACACGGTTTTTTTACAACGGTCTCTTCACTAACTCAGATTCGCCGGATATCTTGTTTTACCCTTGCAAAATCTGTCGATGGCTATGAGACGGACGACGACGTCATGAGTCTCTCTGACTCTGACATCAAGATACTGTCGATGCCAGCATCTCCGTGCCCGCCCGTCGTTCCGCCTGAGACTGGGTCAGTCTCTTCCCTACGGGGGGGAGAGTTTCCGGAGGACTATGTCATAGTCCCGCCGGAAAGCGCAGCCAACGACGAGAAACTGGCGCCTCTCAGGCTGGAGTCGCCAGACCTCGAGGGCGAGGTCGAGGGCGATCTCGACAGGCCCATTCCGTATGCGACGTCATCGTCCTCCGACTCTGGAGAAGAGAGCGAGCCAGATGCCTTCCAAGAGGTCGAAAAGATACGCCGGCTGATCCAGGAACAGTCGCCCGAAAGCCCACTCAATCCTTTGCTGGGCCACGAGGAGATATTCACGGACTTCCTGCTTGACCATCCAGAGATGATCGCAGTTTTCAAGGACGTCCAGAGTCTCTGGGAAGAAGTCATACGTCAGAGACCGTGCGTGATCTCCGGCTCGTCGTTATGTTTGGGCAAAACGCCCCGGCTGTCTCCAAAGCCGGTAACCAGTATGAAAATATATCCAGTAAACCCAGCTACTGAGGCCTTCGTGCAGACTGACGGCGAGGCAAAACCAAGACTGGTGTCAACGGGCTCCCAGACAATTTGCAGCGGAGACGACGTCCATTCACGCAGAAGCTCTGAAAAGTCCACACAAACGGACCGGCCATCTGTCAGAACAACGACTACACAGACGGAGGCTATTTGTGACATGGAAGCAGCCGAGACGCACTTTGCCGAGTGCGACCAGGCGAACTCTCCCCGTGAGAGAAGAGCACCCTTGCCTCAAAGAAATGACCAGCAGCTGCGGAGGAGCGGAGAAGATGACGTCGGCTGGAAGCCGATGGGTCCAGATATTGCCCCGGCTACCTGGATGCTTTAACTGTGGGCACGACCACCATTACCGGACGTGCGGCCGCCCACAGCGGACATACTGCTATCGGTGTGGCCGACGAAACGTCACGGTACGGGACTGTCCGCACTGTGGCCCTGCCTGGCCCTTACATCCGCCGACTGAGAGCGCACGTGCCGCGCAATCAGCCCTTGCTGCCTCGTGAAGGGCTCGACCAGCTCCAGCAGTTTACGCCGGAAAACTCCCCAAGCTACCTATACCCGACGCGGAGGTAGAGCTCGGGATGGATCTACACGATTGTCTGGGTAAATTCTTAAATTTTCCGTTTTCTTAATTTTTCCGTTTCTTAAATTTTTTTACATTTCTCTAAATTTTCCATTTCATTAAATTTTCTATTTCTCTATTTTCGATTTCCCTAGTTTCATTAAATTTCGTTGCTCTAAAAATTTATTAAGTGCCTTAAATCTTCTAATCTCCTTTCGTTTAAATAAATTAAAATCATTCGATAAATTCCCAATAAATTGTTAACTTAAAATCTTGCTTTAAAATATTAAATTTAGTTGTGAAAGGAAAAATGTTAAGGTTATCTATGTATGCTATAATGCCATTTCTTTTAAACTAAATTTAAAAAACGTGACGGGTTATCTTTTCCAAAAAAGAAATAAATATCTTTATTTTTAAGTTGCCGAAAGTGCCTGGTTGCCTAATATATATAAGGGTTATCTTGTGTTGTCGAAGTAGTAATTAATTTTAATTCAATAAAAACTAATTTTCCTTAAAATGTGTAGGTTGCTTTTTATTAGTTTAAGTTCTTTTATTAGTTAAGTTGAATAATTTTTCCTTTCCGCTTATTCTGCTCCGGGCCTTCCATCCTGCCCCTCCTAGTTTAAGATAGTTATAAGTTAGTTAATAAGTTCCTATAAAAAAAACCCTTTCCCAATTTTAGTTCAAGTGTGAATGAGAGAGAGAGAGAGAGAGAGAGAGAGAGAGAGAGAGTGAAGCAGCTGAGAAACTGCGCTTGCATACCGCGAGACGCGCTACGCCCGCGAGGTAAGACGAGGTTGACGGAGCGATCCACTGGCTCACTCCTTTTTCCCGGGGGAGGGGGCATTGTAACATGGCAAAATGTCACCACGTCACATCGAGAGTCGAGCTGTCGGGGCAGAGCGTCTCAAGGTAGTGTGCATATGTGACGAATGAAAGAACTAGGCATAACGTCTTTTCGAGTGACGACGCGAGGAGAGGAGAATTGGCCAAGGAAGGAAAAAATTACGGGGTGCTTCTTTACTCCCGTTCAAGGGCGAGAAGGGAAGAAGGCGAGCTCCAGCGCGACAGAAGCAGCTACAGGTCGATACAGGGCGTTCAATTCCGGCTCATCGTAAGTCGTCGGACGCAGATGAGACGGGTGGGTTCTTCCTACGTGAGAGCCTTCTGCAGCACGGCCAGCGTGATGGTAGCTTCACCGCGAGAACGTTGAAAGTAATAAAAGGCAGCTTTTGCGCCCTTTGTAACAGGCGTACTCCCGAATCAAGGGCCCAGACAGAAGGAGTCGCTGAGAGTTACATTGTACTTCGTCATTCGCGCATAACTTAGGCGTTGCGTGAATTGCCTGTATGTATGTCTGGCTGTTTACATGTTGCGAGCGTTTGAATTTCGCGGCTATCTCTCCAGCATTAGCGGCTGATCGAGAATCGAGCGCGCATGCGCCGCGATCGACGATGCGAGGCGAACGCGCCTGATGCGACGCGAGCGCGCTGGCCGCCGGCCCTACGCGAATCGACCAATAGAAGCGCGAGCCGGCACTCTCCTGCCCGGCCGCTCCAGCTCGGACGTCATCGCAGTCTACTCCCGTGTGATTTCTTGTGCTATCTTTTTTTTACTTGTGATTATTTGCTGATTCCTGGGTTCTGAGGGTCCAGAGGTTTGGTCGCCGAGGATAAGGAAAAAGATCGGTGTGTTGCTCTGGTATTTAGCTAAGTTTTCCCTCGCGGGCAGCTGCGCAGTTCCACGCGCGACCTCGTGTCCCTTTGTCTCGCGAGCGTACGAACACCAGCGAGCGCGGTCATCTTTCAGTGCGGGTGTCTCCTCTTATTTAAACGTGCGGGTAATTAGTGCGATTCAGTTGTTGTACGTTGTCTACTCCGGGTTGTCTGTCGTGTAGTTGCCTTCGACGTACGGTTATCTCGTCGTCCGTCGCGCACAAAGAGTACCTCGCGTATCGTGTACCTCGGGCGAAGGTTGCCTCCACCTCGCGGTGCGTACGAAGCGATCTACCTCGGGTACCTCGGTCGTGAGCTTCCCTCGGCGTTGCCTGCGCGGACGAAGGTTATCTGTGCGACGCGTAACTCGGGGATATCTGTTATTGTCGTGTGCGGTATAAGAATGTTTCTCGGAAATTAGTCGGCGAGGTCAAGGCGGGGCTCGCTAGACTCGCGTTAGGATTTGGCGCGGGAGGTGTCGTACGTCGTGGTTACGCAGACACGCTCTTGGCCAAAAGTAGTTTAGACGGCTGCGATTTGCACTAAGTGTGGGCCATCGCGGCTATAGGATTAAAGCGTGAACGAAGAGTCGGCGGACAAAGAGTGAATGTGTAGCCAAGCGGGTATCATATGTGTGAGACCTTGAGACGCGCGAGAGTCGGATATCTACGTGGTTATCTGGTATTTTGTTTATTGTAGCGTCCCGGCGGTAATTGAGTTCTAGCGTTGTGCGGAGTTTATCCCCTTGGCGGTGCGTGCCAAGGTGCGGACGAATACCTCGCGTATTCTTTTATCTTGCGGTGGTTGTTTAGCCCGGGTTGTCTTTGGTTGTCTGTTATGTAAGAAGTTTTAATTGAATAAATGATCATTTGCTTTTGTTAATAACCACGCGGAATTACTATCCGAACCACCCTCTCTCCTTACCGCGTTCGCGGGGCTGAGCTAGCTAGCCGGTAAATCTGCCCCATCCTCGAGGTCGTTAAAGGAGTCGCGAGACTTTGGCACTTGCAGGTAAGTGCCTGGAGCCACCGGGTTCAGGGGAACTCGAGGAGCCGGGCCGATAATTATAACGACCTGTATTTTATAAGCCTCCACGCATTCCCAGCTATCGTGGAGCGAAAACCAACGTTATAATATATAATTCAAAACATCATATATAGAAGTAACTATTAAAAGTAATTCAATTTTAATTAATTCGCGAGATAGATTGTTTTATTCGCCCGATATTCTTGGACACTTTAAAATCAATATTCAATATATTTCGTGACGAGCGAGCACTAGCGAGGGAGGCAATACTTGCTAGTTTTATATTCAACGGCGACCGTGTCCGGTGTACCGTTTCGAGGATGATTTTCCGTTATCCTGGAGATCACCCTAACATCTGGACATCGTCGCCAGGGAATTTTTAGTTTTTCAAGGAAATATTAATGTGTACTTAGGGAGGGTACTCGAGGACGATTTTCCGTTATCCTGGAGACCACCCTGACACCTGGACATCGTCTCCAGGGAATTTATAGTTTTTCAAGGAAATATTAATGTGTACTTAGGGAGTGTAATCGAGGACGATTTTCCGTCACCCTGGAGGCCACCCTGACACCTGGACATCCTCTCCGGGGAATTTGTAGTGTTTCATGGAAACATTAATGTGTACTTAGAGAGTGTACTCGAGGATGATTTTCCATCATCCTGGAGGTGATATATAATTACAATGTTTCTGTATATTAGTTGTTTTGCGTTTCGTCCAAGGTTTTTTAATTAGACTCTTCAGTAAAACAAAAAATTATTGAAGGAAAAGTCATTACAGAAAGTACATATTAGAATTTAAAATATTAATAAATAATATTTGACAGTTTTCCTCCTGTCGAACCCTGTCTAAGACGCAGCACAACTTTTAAGAAATCGTTAAAGTAAAAACAATCATATTATACATTTTGTTGCGGATAGGATTAAATCAAAGGCGGGAATTTTCTATATGTAGCAAAACTATGTATCGACGCATAATTTATGAAAACCTATCACTATTAAGAAAAGATATGAATACTCATTTAGGAGTGGATGGCCGATGCTTGTAGCTAGTCGAAGAGGCCTCCAACGGCAGTTTATGCAGTTTAGGGCTTAACTGCATCGAGGGAGAGTATAGCCGAGCGGCGCGAAGTTACCTGCGTCTAAGCTTGGAAGTATGCGTAGTCGGGGGGTTCTGAAAAGCCTCGAAAAGGAAAACGAAAAAAAAGAGAAAGCGCGGTTCCGGAGCGAAAGAGCAATAGATGTGAGTCAGTCGAGACTTGAACTCGGCGGCGAGCACATCAAAGGCGACGAGCGTCTATAGCGTATATAAATTTGTAAAATAAGCGAACGAGGGAATCAAAGTGTGCAGAGAATGACGAGATGCGTCACAAGAGAGCGAGATAGTGTATAAATTAAAAGATAGTGAACAGAAGCCACCGAAGTTTATAATTTTGTGCTACCAATTTCTCCTCACCTTCAACACATTTCTTTGCCGCTAATGATGTAGAATCAGAGCGCATATTTATTTGCTGCCGATGATATGCAATCACAGCGCATATTTCTTTGCTGCCTATAATTTGCAATTACAGCGCATATTTATTTGCAGCCGATGATTTAGAATCACAGCGCATGTTTTATTGCGACCGATGATATAGAATCACAGCGCATATTTGTCTGATAAATATTTTAAAGTAAAATTTCTTGATACAATATGCTTTTAGTGTATACAATTTTTTCATCATCTTTTTCATGCTCATTTATGAATGATGAACTATTAGTTAGTACAATTTTTAAATCAGATTTTGACGTAACCCTTGAAAGTGCAACGTACAATTGTCCATGGCTGAAAACTGAATTTGGTAAGTATACTCCAACTTTGTTAAATGTTGAAAAATACGAATGTAAACCAATAAATTACACAATGCTTTAGGAAATTGAATTTCAATTTCTCCTTGCAAACACTTGTCCCATTTTTCATCAATAGTTATTAAATTTCTAGCTAGAACTACTTTATAATATGTTGAGTAGGTTTTTTTTCAAATGTTCTCAAATCTTCAAACGATTGAGTTCCTTTACCATGTAATAATAACAATAGTAAGTAATATTTTTCTCTATCTTTCTTATTTACAAAAGACATTCGACTTAAAATAGGTTTACTTTGTTATTTTCTTTGAGTCCATTCTTTCCGTTGCTCATTAAAAACGTAGTAATATGGAATTTCAAAGTATAAATATTTTCTAGCATTTGGATCGTTTTTATTAAGTTCAAACCAAGCTCTTAATGTTATATTCAAATTTTTGTTTAACAATTCATTTTCACAACCTTCTACGAAATCGACAAATTGTTGATTATCTAAATGTACGGCTATCTGTATATTACGTGAGATAACGTATACATAGAAAATTTTAATAATCGATACATTGCTTATGGTGCACTTACGTATCTTGTATTTATGAATTATTTTATTTCGTTATAATCATAGTTAACATTATCGTCTTCTTTTTGGATGTTATTCATTTCAATAAAAGCAGAATCAGGACCTTTAAAGCAATATTTAAATAAATATTTTACGCACTGAACTGTGGAACAAATTTCTACGTTTATATGACAATTATACTTTAATAGTAAAAACGGATTCTATGGAACTACAAATCTATTATCTGCTTTTCTCGTGTTATTGAATATAATTTCTCTTCCATTGTTTCTTTCGTCTATAATTTGGGTATCCATTAGTATTCACATTAGTGGTTTCATTGAATGTTTTAGGAAAATTTTTAGTACATTTCCTTTTTTCTTTGTCCATGCATGGTGAATGAACATTATACTTTCCACATGGTCCATGTATCATAGATTTTTTAACAATTTTATATAATATTTTATAAAAGAGTCTATCGATCTCTCCGAGGCAAGTGTTGGAAAAAAGGTAAAAATTATTTATACCATTTTTCCTTTTGTTTCAACGTTTCGGTGGACACTGTCACCCTCTTCAGGAAACTGTCAATTTTTACTTCAATAAACAAATGAGCACAATACAATTATAATATGTGACAAATTATGACTTACATATCGAGGAGCACAACAGCCTATAGATTGAATGTGTTTCTTCCCCGGCCCATCTCAGGCGAGGGAAGGAGAAGCGAGAAGCACGGAGACGGACTATTATTGTTCCGGCTTCCTCGACTACTGTTTCAATAATAAGGAAACAATAGGTGTAGCCAACGCTTTTATATCAGCGAGGAGTCTCGCTAATTTTCGAGCGGTCTGTTTACAAGTGACGTCAATGCTCGCCGCTCTCATGCATGTTTACAAATTTTTAAAGTCGTCTTTAATCCGTTTTGTTTTTCAATCGATGTAATAAGTGTGTACACGTTATTGAGTTTCTGTGTATCTTCCATTTTATTGATACCATTATTCTGCATTTTTATGTGTAACATTTCTGAAATAAGTCTTTTATTTAAATTACTTTCTTCGAAGAAACACATTCGATGTGAATCGAATGTGTTTCACAGGATCTGTTGTGTTCCTCTATGTGACCTTAATGATAATCTTATTTTTGAATGCATAAAAAACTTAGAAAATTCAATTACATATAATAGTATTCCGGAAAACATTGCAAATAATATTAGAAGCACATTATTAAATAAAATCACACATTTTCACAATAAAACTATAGAAGAAAAAAACATTGAACACAAATTAACAGAGACTAATGATTTCATTAAGAGTCACAAAGATATTGTGTTTACTTTTGCGGACAAGGGTAACACGACGGTTGTAATGTACAAGAACGATTACATCGAAAAAATGGAGACTCTTCTAGCAGATAGGGATACTTACACTACGGTTAAGAAAAATCCGCTGTCGAAATTACAGGCAAAGGTGAAAAGCTTTCTAAATGTTTGGGATGATAATGGTTTTCTTGGGAAAAAATATAGTAGACATAAACTTACTCAAACGGACACGATTTTACCAAAAACATATGGATTACCAAAAATTCACATAAAAGATTATCCATTGCGACCTATTATTTCAACACTAGGATCACCTACATATTTTTTCTCAAAGACATTATTCAAAATTCTACAAAGCAATTTAGATAAGCCAAAATCCTATGTAAAAAATAGTTATGAATTAATCGAAAAAATAAAACATGTGAATGCTCCGGCGGACCACTGTATTGTAAGTCTTGACGTAAAATCGCTATACACAAATATTGACAAAGCATTAGTAAAAAGTAGTATCGAAAAGAGATACACGCGAATAGCTGGAGCATGTGAGTTACTTATGGAGAACACGTTTTTTCAATTTAACAATAAATTTTACAAACAAAAATTAATGAAACACTTAATATATTTAATTCATACAATAGCCGGTTACAATTTACACACGAAATTGAAATAAATGACTCCATAAGTTTCTTAGACGTTTTGTTGGTGAAGAATACAGGCAAAATAATGACTGATTGGTACACGACACCCACCTTCTCTGGTAGATTTTTAAATTATCATTCACAACATCCTGAATCTCAAAAAATCGCCATGGTGTACAATCTTATTGATAAAGCTATTAAATTATCGGACAAATGTTTTCATAAGAAAAACATCAATATTGTAAAAAAATTACTAGCTGAAAATAATTATCCTGTCAACTTTACCAACAAATAAATAAAAAAACGTATTGACAAAATAAATTCAAATGCACAATATCAACGTTGCAATAACGACACAAATTTTAAAAACATTGTTACTTTACCCTATGTCAAAGGGTTTTACGAACAAATGCAACATTCTTTAAAAGAAAAATTTGTTATGACAGTGCCGAAAATACACAATCATATGTGTAATATTACAGTTAAAGGCTAAGACAAAAGAGAAAAACAATTAGAAAAGAAGGTTGTATACAAGTTGCAATGTAATGATTGTACGGCTACATATGTGGGCCAAACCAAGAGAAGTGTGTGTACACGTATTGAGGAACATAAAAAATCTAAAAACAATGTCATACATGAACACAATAGTACATTCAATCATAGTTTCAATTTTGAAAAAATAAATATTAAGAATAAAGAAAGTAATTTAAATAAAAGACTTGTTTCAGAAATGTTACACATAAAAATGCAGGATAATGGTATCAATAAAATGGAAGATACACAGGAACTCAATAACGTGTACACACACTTATTACACCGATTGAAAAACAAAACGGATTATAGACGACTTTAAAAATTTGTAAACATGCATGAGAGCGGCGAGCATTGACGTCACTTGTAAACAGACCGCTCGAAAATTAGCGAGACTCCTCGCTGATATAAAAGCGTTGGCTACACCCTTCGAGCATATACACATAGAGGAAGCATCCTGGGTTAAAATCGCGTGAGTTTTATAGGTATCCCCTCCCTTCCGAAACTGCGCGTCACCGCACGGCGGTTAGCCGTCTGGAAGGCGTATATTTGGTGCTCACTAAATTAACGCAAGAATAAAACTGAAATTATACCAATTGTTTAAAGAATTTGTATAAATGTTCTTTAAATTTATTATTTAGGTTGTAGTAAAAAAAAGTTTTGAACTTCGGGCCCGTCCGAGAGCGTCACTTACTCACACTTAAGTTGAAATTATTTTTATCATTTTAGGTCAGTAAACATTTTTAGGCGGTAATATTAAGAAAATTTATTAGTAATATTAGTAATTTAATATTAAGAAAAAGAAACGCTGTGTAATAATAATATATTATCAATACTATTACACAAAATCTAATTGATATTTGAAGCTGAAAGAAAATTCTTCGAGAAAAAAAAATCTTCGAGATATATTTTTTTCAAAAATTCATCAATGGATTATAAAATATATTTAAGGTTTCAGACTTATCCTGCGTCCCGAAGAATAGAAAGACAAAAATTGTATAAAAATTTGAATGATAATGATAAAAATCTCATCGAGATACCGCGAGTTAAAGCTAGAATTTAAGAAAGTAGATGAAGCAAAAGCAAACATGATTTCGTTTAGTTTGTACGTGTTCTGTGCCAGTAAATTTTGATAAAACTGTACTGAAGAATTATTAAAGGCATATATTATTCATTTAAAAAAGTTTCATTGGGTTATCACTCGATATACTAATTAACTTACCTTAACTAAGCCTTATTATCGTTTTTTCAATTTCTAAGCGGGCGATATCTCTACATATAGGCTACCGGCTATACAGGCTTCAAGTCTTATAGGTATAGGTGGGGAGTCACTTAGCCAATCACGTGCGCGGAAAAGAGTGAGTGAAAGAGAGTGGGGATACCGCTAAAAACGTCGCGCTTGCCATATAACATGCTTCCTCTATGTGTATATGCTCGAAGGCTACACCTATTATTTCCTTATTATTGAAACAGTAGTCGAGGAAGCCGGAACAATAATAGTCCGTCTCCTTGCTTCTCGCTTCTCCTTCCCCCGCCTGAGATTGGCCGTTGTGCTCCTCTATATGTAAGTCATAATTTGTCACATATTATAATTGTATTGTGCTCATTTATTTATTGATATAAAAATTGACAGTTTCCTGAAGAGGGTCACAGTGTTCACCGAAACGTTGAAACAAAAGGAAAAATGGTATAAATAATTTTTACCTTTTTCCCAACACTTGCCTCGGAGAGATCGATAGACTCTTTTATAAAATATTAAAAAACACCGAGGGATAAAGTCTTTGAATATTGTGTTATACACATATTCACACATACTTAAATTTTATATAATTTTGGATATTTATGTTGATCAGGAATTTCTGTACAAATAACTGTATCTATAAAATCTGGATTGTATATTTTGTTATTTTTTTCAATAAATAATAACATATGTAGGTGTGGTAAACCTCTTTTTTGAAATTCTTTCACATGTGTAAATGCAATGAATTTTCCTAAAAAAGCTTTGACTTTTTCATTAAAAACTTGCAACAATATTTGGTCTATCTATTACTGTTTCAAAATGCTTTATATTATCTATCCATTTGTGATACAAGTCATTGTAACAAAATAATCTGGTTTAACATGTTTTTGTACTAATGTCATCGAATCTAAAAAATTTTGTTTCAATGCTCGAGGACTTCTAGAAAATTATGATGGTAAATATTTATTTTTCCTATTCTTACATTTTCTTGATCTTTTTCATTTTTGTAATCTATTACGCCTTTGTATAAATCTGTTCTGAATAAATGTGGATTTTTTTGTAAATAATGTAATCTTGATCCTCCAACTTTAATGTAAGCATCAATAATAAACTGCTAAGTCAATTTTCCTAAATTAAGAAATGGGTTAAAATCATTTCTAATACTAAATTGATAATTATAAAATTCCAACATTGAAATATTTTTTTTATTAGTAGTGTCTTTCATCTTAGGCATCCATCCAAATCCACGATTAGGAAACATAATTGGATATATCATCGGGTCAACATGTTTACTGATATAAGGTATTCTTGTAGGTTCTGTATTTTTTGAATATATGCAAATATCTCGATGTGTTGGAGGTTGACCATCTTCACCACCATAAACTACAGCAACTTCATTGCACCTTGC
This sequence comes from Philotrypesis tridentata, assembly GCA_018906965.1. NCBI lineage: Eukaryota > Metazoa > Arthropoda > Insecta > Hymenoptera > Pteromalidae > Philotrypesis > Philotrypesis tridentata. Next base: position 128,307 of record JACCIB010000347.1, read on the forward strand.
TTCATTATACACGTTTTTATCAAAATTAGAATTCCGAGTTATAAACATTTTAATTTTAGTTGTATTGTTTATTCATTTATTATTATCTTGACGATTTTTTTCTTCCTTTTCTACCTCATGCATCATTTTATATGAACTTGCATAAATGTTATTTTCACGTATAAAATTTTCTAATTCTTTCAACAAATTCAGGGTACATAGCATATTATTTTTATATCGTGATTGTGTTGCCATTTCATTAACGAGAATATATAACTGGCCAAACTTTCCATCATCATTTTCTTTAGGATGTAATGAATAAGCATTATGATAAATTTGCCCACATATACGTATTACTTGAGGTCCTCTGTTAAATAATGCATCAAACTTTGCCCCGAAACTTGCAAATGCAAGTAAATTATTATATAATCTTACATGTTGTTTAAAATGTTTGCTTTCAGATGTATTATTTATAATTGATTCTTTAAAACATTCTGGGTAAGAATGTTCGTTTGGTAAAACTACTTTTCCTTTACTACAACAATTTGTGTATAGTTTTCTCCCTGTTTTTTCACTTTTAAAATTTATTGCTTTGCAATGAATACGTATCGACGGCTGAGATTAAAAGGCTGCTTATTCAGAGTCCGCTTGAAGACGCTGCTTATTCAGAGTCTGGTTGAAGAAGCTGCTGATTCAAAATGACATTTTTTTTTTAATTTTGTTGTGGCAATCCTGCGAGAATTTATATTGTACTCTACGGCGGAAATGAGCATGAAAAAAATGGGAAAAATTCGGAAAAATTCGTAAAAATCGAAAAAAATTAGAAAATCGTAAATATGCGTAAAATCGGAGAAAATTCGGAAAAAACCTTAAACAATTCGTAAAAATCGTAAACAATTTGTAAAAATCGGAGGAAATTCTGAAAAATCGTAAAAAATTCGGAAAAATCGTAAAAAATTAGAAAATCGTAAAAATGCGTAAAAATCGGAGAAAATTCGTAAAAATCGTAAACAATTCGTAAAAATCGGAGAAAATTCTGAAAAATCGTAAAAAATTAGAAAATCGTAATAATGCGTAAAAATCGGAGAACATTCTGAAAAATCGTAAAATTCGGAAAAATTCGGAAAAATTGTAAAAAATAGAAAAATTTGAAAAAGTCAGGAAAAATTTGGAAAAAATCAGAAATAATAGGAGAGGGGGGAGGGGGAATTTGAAAAAAATGAAAAAAATCGATACGGTTCGGAAACATTTGAAAAATCGATAAAATTTTTATAATAATTATTATATTACTAATAATAATAATTATTAATATCATTGATGACTCTAGCACCTTTTTTGTTTATAACAAATGCACAATGTAAAATTAATTTTAGCATGATACGACTATTTAAAGTACCATCATTTATAACCGAATGGCATAGGTCCCTACATATATTTTTGACCTTGAAGGAAGAAATCGCTATTACTTGGCCCTTCCGAATTTTGAACGGCGAGCTCGGCGCCGACGGATGAAATCTAAGAAACACTTTTTTGCAGCTGCTTATTGCTTATCAAAAAGCTTGCTTAAGAGTAAGACCAATAGTTTTACTGTATAGTTCAAGTCTTGAACTTCAGGAATTGAACTTCAAAATATAGAAAATCACCTTTTGGTACAGCGTTATTGTACATTGAAAAAAAAACGTATCTCGGTTCCTATTGGTCGTACTAAGTCCATCTGGAGCTTAAAATTTCGATAAAAATTCCACCTTCGCAATAAACTTATTTGTAATTTAATTGCACTTAAATATTGTGTACAGCGAATTAATTAATTACGTACTTTATAAACATTTGCTCCCCAGGATGCCCCTAATAAAAATTTCGCAGTTTGCAAAGTAGTATATTGAAATATAACTCTTCTAGAGTACGTACAAAAAAGTTAACCTATTTGAGATAATTTTTCACGTTTTACTAGCACTTGGAAAATAATAACTTTTTCAAGTTTCGGTCCTTATTGCACAAAAATTATAGTAGATAGAGAATTCGGATTTTGCACGCTTATGGTACTTATTAAGTACTACCATAAGTCTACCATTGTCATAGAATAAAGGAAACGTAACATATCTTGTTCAATAATTATAAACAATTTTCGATTTTGGCAGAATTCACGTTTATTGCCAATGTACAACTTAACTATTAGAGATAGATATATGCCACCGCTGACATTTTTATGCAAAATTTCAGAAGAAACAACTTTTATTTGAAACTTTTTTCTCTGCCATCAATACTTTTCAATACGCAAAGGAAAAACCAAAAAAATGCGAAATTCCGACTTTAATTGTTTATAGCGAATTTGCTGTACAAATTCAGCTGTTTGCAGATTCGGATTGTTAATGTACACACTCTTCCGAGTGGTTTAAGCCAATAAAATTGCTGTTTAAAATTTTTGCAAAAAATTCAGTTTTCAGCTTAATTTGACTGGCCTACATGTTAAATATTATTTTCATAGCCATTTACTGGTCGTTTTTTATAGGCATGTTTGCAAGCTTGAGAATACCTCGTAATATGGTATAATAATATTTTCGTCCATTTTCTTTATAAAAAATGGCTTAGAAAGGTTTTTACGAATTTTCTCCGATTTTTACGCATATTTACGATTTTCTCATTTTTTTCGATTTTTACGAATTTTTCCCGAATTTTTCCGAATTTTTCCGATTTTTTTCACTGCTCATTCCCGCCGTAAAGCAGATTTTAAATTTTCGCAGGGTTGCCACTACAAAATTAAAAAAAAAAATGTAATTTTGTATAAGCAGCTTCTTTAACCGGACTCTCAATAAACAGCTTCTTCAAGCGGACTCTGAATAAGCAGCCTTTAAATCTCAGCCGTCGATATACAGTTCATTTCTCCTAAATAATTTTCTTCAATACAATTTTCATTAAAATCATTATCATACATAGCAGCATATTTATTTGAATATTTTGCTTCTTTTCTTTTCTTATTTATTTCAGATTTCTCGACTTCAGTAAATGATTGTCTTTTTAGTTGTTTTTTAGAACAAAATTTTTATCAATATTTTGTAATGCTTCATCTGTTAATGCTGCGCGTTACAAAACTCATTTTTCTGTTCTTTTCTTATTTATTTCAGATTTCTCTGTTTCAGTTCATAATTGTCTTTTAAATTATTGTTTTAGAGCTATATTTTTATTAATATTTTGTAATGCTTCATCTGTTAATGCTGCACGTTACAAAACTCTTTTTTCTGTTCTTTTCTTATTTATTTCAGATTTCTCTGCTTCAGTTCATGATTGTCTTTTTAGTTGTTCTTTTAGAGCTATGTTTTTATTAATATTTTGTAATGCTTCATCTGTAAATGTAGCACGTTTTAAAGCTTCTATTTCTTTTCTTCTCTTCTTTATATCAATTTTTTCTAAATCAGGTTGCGATTGTATTTTTATTTTTTCATTGTTTTTCTTATGATGAAATATTGTCCAATCCATCGGTTCCATATTAACAAAACAATTTTTGATTTCATAGTTTTGATTGATTTTCTTCGTGTTCATATTTTTCTGACTATCTATTTCCGTATTACTTTTCTTATAATGAACAATTATCGAATCCATTGGTTCCAAATTAACAAAACAATTTTTGATTAAACGGTTTTGATTAATTTTCTTCAAGTTCATATTGACTTGACTATGTAATTCTATATTCTCTTCGTATATATGTTGATGTTTTAATTTTTCAGTTATACTATGAGTGTCCATTTCTACGTCATCTACAGAAATATTATCAATTACATGAAGTGGCTTTGAATTATTTTGCAGTATTATGCCTAACACTGTATAATATGAAGTAGTGCTATATTGCCCATGGAACTTGCATGATCCAAAAATTGAATGTGAAGTATGCTGCAAGAGGAGAGGAGATAGAGATCAAAGGTAGTGTCGAAGGAATTAGAAGGCTCACTTCACTACTTTCCTACTGTTTATTTAAATTAGTTGTTCTAATCCCATATAGCATTCACTAATGCAGGAATATTGTATCAAGGTTGCGTTCTAAGATTCGCAAAGTTGAACACTATTGTACTAATGTTATTCAACGTTGAAGTAACAGGTAGGGAATGTTGCTGTGAACTCGGATTTCCGTTTTTGCATTGTGGACGATAAATTCATAATTGTACTTCTACGAATATTACAATATTGGTTCAATATTGTTACATGGTTGTATAAATATAAATTCTAAATTTGCGTATTTTTTGAGTAATCATTCCAATATTGAGGTAATATGATACCAACATTGTTAATTTAGATTACACCATAATTTTAGAATATGATGAATGATACTGTAGTAATATTGCGGTAAGTTTGCACAACCTTCGCAGAATATATTGTGCAACTTTTATTCGATTTACATTTTATTAGCGTTCTGCAATATAGTAGATGCTCAGGAGGTTATACAACCTTGCCGCAATATGAATAAAATATAATTAGGGGCAAGATTATTGCGTCGGCCGATTTTCAAATAAGTTGTGAATGTTATGATAACATTTTAAAAGCCGATCACAATCTTGCTCCTGGATTGCATATGAAAAATTTTTTCGATGAAAACCGAAAAAAGTTGCCTGTATATTTTGATTCTAAGAACGATATGCAATCTTACCACAATATTACTACAATAAAAATAGGGGTAAGATCTTTACATTCATTAATTTTCAAATAAGCCGCAAATGTTCTGATAACATTTCAACAGTCGATACAATATTGCTACTGGATTTCATATGAAAAATTTTTTCGATGAAAACCGAAAAAAGTTGCCTATATATTATGATTTTATAAAGGATATGCAATCTCACCACAATATTACTACAACCTAATAAAGGGCGAAATTTTTGCATTGAGCAATTTCCAAAGAAGCCTCAAATGTTCTGATAACATTTTGAAAGCCTATCACAATATTGCTACCGTATCTCATCAAAAAAAAATTTTTGATGAAAATCGAAAACGTTGCCTATATATTATGATTCTAAGAACGATATGCGATCTTACCACAATATTACTACAATACAAATAGGAGCAAGATCTTTGCATTCATTAATTTTCAAATAAGCCGCAAATGTTCTGATAACATTTCAAAAGTCGATACAATATTGCTGCAATATTTCGTCAGGAAAAAAATTTTTCGATGAAAACCGAAAATATTGGCTATATATTCTGATTCTAAGAACGATATGCCATCTTACCACAACATTACTGCAATACAATTAGGGGCAAGATCTTTGCATTGAGCAATTTTCAAATAAGCTGCAAATGTTTTGAACACTGTTATAACAACAAATGTTATAACATTTTGAAAGCCTTTTACAATATTGCTACCGTATTTCGTCAAGAAAAAATTTTTTCGATGAAAACCGAAAAAAAGTTGCATATATATTATGATTTTATGAAGATTACGCAATTTTGCCGCAATATTATTACAATATAATTAGTGACTAGATTTTTGCATCGGCCAATTTTCGAATAAACTGTGAATATTCTGAAAATATTTTGTAACTGTAACAATATTGCTGCAGTATTTCGTCAAGAAAAAAATTTTTCAATTATGCAATCTTACAGCAATATTGTGATAGGTTTTCAAAATGTTATCAGAACATTTGCGGCTTATTTGAAAATTAATGAATGCAAAGATCTTGCCCCTAATTGTATGTAGTAATATTGTGGTAAGATTGCATAATCTTCATAAATCATAATATATAGGGCACTTTTTTCGGTTTCCATGGAAAAAATTTTTTCTTGACGAAATACGGTAGCAATATTGTGATAGGCTTTCAAAATGTTATCAGAACATTTGCGGCTTATTTGAAAATTAATGAATATAAAGAACTTTCCCCTATTTGTATTGTAGTAATATTGTGGTAAGATTGCATATCGTTCTTAGAATCATAATATACAGGCAACTTTTTTCGGTTTTCATCGAAAAATTTTTTCTTGACGAAATACGGTAGCAATATTGTGATAGGCTTTCAAAATATTATCATAACATTCACAACATATTTGAAAATCGGCCGACGCAATAATCTTGCCCCTAATTGTATTTTATTAATATTGCGGCAAGGTTGTATAACCTCCAGAGCATCTACTATATTGTAGAACGCTAATAAAATGTAAATCAAATAAAAGTTCCACAATATATTCTACGAAGGTTGTGCAAACTTAGCGCAATATTACTACAGTGTCATTCACCATATTCTAAAATTATGGTGTAATCTAAATTAACAATGTTTGTATCATATTGCCTCAACATTGGAACGATTACTCAAAAAATACGCAAATTTAGAATTTACATTTATACAACCATGTAACAATATTGTACCAATATTGTATGTAGTGTAAGTACAATTATGAATTTATCGTCCACAATGCAAAAACAGAAATCCGAGTTCACAGCAATATTCCCTACCTGTTACTTCAACGTTGAATAACATTAGTACAAAATTGTTCAACTTTGCAAATCTTAGAACGCAACCTTGATATAATATTGCTGCATTATTGAATACTATATGGGATAGTAACGTTTTAAGACATTTTAGAGAATATATTTTGAATATCAAATTCAAATATTTGAATTTTTTAAATTATTCAAATATTTGGGTTGCGACGTAGCAATAAATATTGCTGCGTCGTGATTATTTAATGCAGCCAGCTGACTCACTCTCGGCGAACTGACAGGCCATGGAGCGGAGCCAGCGCTCGGTGGCGCTCGCAGGATTTACCTCTAACCGACCGCGTGCGGAGCACAGGATGTGAGATCCCGAGTCACACCTGCGCAGAGCGTCGGCGCTCGGGAGGGGGCACGGCAGGAAGCGAGATGGCGGCAGCGCGCACGCGGTTACATGCACGCCGCTGTGTGTAGAGGGGAGAGCGCGTGTATGTGTGCGAGAGACAGGGAGTTGGCGCGCGCGAGAGATAGAGAGGGAATTGGCGCATGAGCGAGAGTGGGAGTCGAGCGTGTGTGTGAGAGAGAGAGAGAGCGAAAGAGAGAGAAAGAAAACGAGAGCGTGCGCTTGAGTGAGAAAGAGAGAGAGATAGAGATAGCGGCGCGAAGTTGATTGCGTTTGGGGCATTCAGAGAGACTGTGAATGCATGATTTAGACGCGTTATGGTAGAGTTGACTTTATGACAACTCTTGGACATAATAAAGACAAATAGAGGTATTATTTCATTAGGATGATCGTGGCTATTCAATGTCGCGCGCCTGGCTAGTTATCCGTAGAGGAAGCCACCTCACGGTTATTCTAATAGATTGATTGATAAAGATCAATAAAGGGGGCGCGGAATTTGCATATCGATATATGATATAGAGGGCGATAATTGATTAGTCGGCCAATAGGAAAATTAGAAATAGAAAAAGAGGGCGCTGGAAAATTCATAGATAGATAACGAATTAGTGGTAGTATTTAAATAGGCCAATTGCGGATTTCGGGAATTTCCAGAACCAATGGAAATTTGCCAGCCTGGACGACGCTCCCGAGAAGAAGGAAGCGAGGTGGGAAAATCGCGGCTTCTTCCTCGAGCGGAGCGTCGTCCTCGGCCACTCTGTTCCGGGCTCTCGCTGAATTCAGTTTTCTGCAGTTTTCTTTCTGCACTCGCGTGATCCCGCTTTGGGAGTTTTGGACGGCGGCCATTCAGCGGTTTCCCTGGATTCTCCTTCGGTGGACTTTATCTGGGCGTCTTTGATGGAATTGGAAGGAGACTTTGCTGACTTGGTGGTTTTTGGTTTTTCTCCCTGTTGTGGATTTTGATTGGTGAGAAATTAATATAGATTTCTTAGAGAGTATTTATTTGTGGATACAGGGTATCTGTTGGGATTACGTGCCTGGAGGTTTTTTAGGTTTTCTTTTTCCAGACCGTTAACTTTTCGCGTTTTCAGGAGGAGACCGGCTGTCTACCCTTATTTGATTATTAAGTAAAATTGTAGAGGAAAATTTCGTGGCCCCTTTCTTTTAGCGATCAACCGGCGGCTTGGAGATAGTTATATGGCCGTTGGCCCATGTGGATATTTAGAGTTTAAATTTCTGTTTGTTCGAAATTGACCACTGTATTAATGGAAAAGGGAAAGGGGGTTTCAGAATATATGTTTAAGTATTTTATGCATAATTATTGTGTGTTTATCTAATTGAATCCTTCCCATTGCTACCAGTTTCCCGCGTGTTATTTCCGCTCCTCGGGATTCAAAGCCCGAGAGAAAGAGGCAGCCAGCATTATAAATATTTTGTACACTAATGGGAATCCTCGGGCGGGCGAGCGAAATTTCACGTTACAAATGGCGCCCATCGTGCGGCTCTTATAGTGGAAATTTTCGGGTTCTTTCAGGTAGCGATTGATAGTAGATATTTTGGCGGTACTTGTCGCCATTTTGGACGCGGTGCGTCGGTTGGAAATTTTTTTTTCCAACCGAAAGTCCTTGCGTGGTAGCAATAGGGTTTGTTGGATTATAGGTAGGATATTTGTTTTATGTTTGTGGATTTGTGTGGTTTTTTCCTCTGGTTATTTTGACATTTTGTGTTGGCGGGAATTTTTTTTTTCCCACGCCAGTTTATTTGGGAGGACCAACCTGGTAGTATTGCGCACACACACACACACACACACACACACACACATTGAATATTATTATTATTATTTTATTATTATATTTAATATTTATAAATATATTTTTCTTGTTGCGTGTGGAGGTTTTTTTTCAGGGAAATGTTGTGGTTTTTTTTCTTTCCAGGAAGATATCTATATACGGGTTTTTTTTCCCCCAGTGTAGAGGATAATTTTATTTTTCAGGAACATATTATAGAGGTACTCGTGTAGTGGAATTTTTTTTTCTCTCCATACAGGAAGATATTTTGTTCTGTGGAGGAATTTTTGTTTGTTTTCAGAGATATTGCACTTCAGTGCACGGGTACAGGTTTTTCTTTCTATTTTTATTTTTTTATTGAATTCTATACATTTCCCTGTAGGTGTGTTTGTAGGTAGGGTCTTTTATTTTAGTTATTCCCCCAAATTATTTTTTTTTTATGTTTTTTGGCGGAATAAATTGAGGAATTGCGGCAAAATGTCTACAATGGAGGAGGAATATATGTGGGGACTCACACAGAGCTCCGTCCCCGCGCCGAGTGGTGATAGAGTCGCCCCTCTCACCGCGCTCCATGCTCAAGCTTCACCGCCATGTTGGGTGGCGGTCTCGACGGCGCGCTTGGATGCTCAGAACGAGCTGGGACTCTGGAGAGCCTGGTGGACACGGAGAGCCTTCTGATACTTAGCTTAAGATTTCCAAGTTCATTTATAATAAACGCTATTTAATTTGTAACTGGTCTTAAGTCTTTTCTTGGCCTTGGCTCTGCCCTTCATCTCCAAAGTGGCACTCCAACTTCCACATATAGACTGGAGATGAGAAGATTGTTGAAGAATAGAAATCTTCGTGCGCGTATGCGTGCACTGATTACCAGAGATTTATCAACGATTATAGAGGACTTGGAAAAGAGGAAGTTGAGCACGTTAGGTTCTGCTACAGAACTGGCAGAAAGGCTTTTCCGAGCTCAGTTACTGATAGATGGTTACGAAGACGTGCAAATACACATATATAAATGATAATTTACATTAATATATTTCAAAACATTAATAAACAGTTCAAATTTAAAAATGTCTATTTTCAGTATAAAAAATAACCAATCCCAACGTGTACCCGCTCTAGGTTTGTGTGGATGTTAGTTTTTCCGTTTTATTAAAAATTAGATTGAAAAAGATTTTTTTAAATATATTCATAATTCAATTAAACATTTTACCAAAGAACAGAGAAATAGATCTAACAATATCTAATCTATTGAAATATATTAAAAAATTGTTGAACTTAAGTATTAGTACCGAATTAAAGGAGTAAGGAGATATCAGATCAAATTTTGCCATACAAGAAATCATGACAGTCTCAACCCTGTTAAACGGAGAGAGCAATATATTTTTGAAATAATTAAAAAATATTTTTGGTTAAAGAAGAAATTATGTTCATTATCTCATTTATACAATACTGTGATAAAAATTGTTTTTAAATATACTTTTTTTTAATTAAAATTTTTAAAATTATATTCATACTATACTATTGATAATTTATATTAAATTTTGTCTAAACGATAATTTTATATACCATATAGTGTACGTCATAAATAAATAAGTCAAACACACTCAAATGTATATGAACATATGTAGGGTCATTATGTGTCAGATAATCCGAAAGAATTATCTTTTTAATGAAGTCTTTTTGAATAAACGAGGGGGATAACTAGAATGAAGGGTTAGGGTGGATGGAATAATGGGTCAATAAAAATGGGAAGGGTGTCAAGAAAAAGGGAAGGGTGACCCGTTAAACGAGGCTGTACACGGACAGACAGCTTTACAAGGCTGCGCTCAATGCGGGTGGGCGGAAAGTCAAAAAACTGATGATAAAAAAATTAATCTTGTATTAGAATTAAGTGTTAAAATTGGGCCCATCGATTGACCATTTAAAATTTGATTTCTATAGATTTCTTTGACAGTATTTTTCTATAGAATAATTTCAAGTAGCTATATAAAGTTTTAATATTACAAAAATTTGCATATTGGGTGCCATATTGTTGGGAAAAAAAATTTTTCGAGCTAAGCCGGCCGCGGGATCTTTAAATATAGGTCTCAAGACCACACTACATGTGACTCTTATATGCATAAAAAAATCTAAAGCGGTCGAAAATTCGATTTCAAAAAAAAAAGTTTTCAAAAAGTGCATTTTTTTTCATTATTTTGGATTTTTGGATGATAAAATCAAATTTTAGAAAATTTTCACTTACACCATTGGAAAGAGCAGACATTTTTACATAAGAAAAAGTGGGTCCCGAATTTTTATGGCGCGAGTTCGTTACGTGGTGATGGTTCAAACTTTTATGTCAAAAATGTCCATTCCCGGCGTTAATGGGTTAAAGAATGCGTGATTATCTTTCAAATAGTATTAAGAACGGTAAAAAAAAGTCGAAATCCAAAAAGATTTATTATTGATGAATAAAAAAATGCCCATTTGACTTTGACTTGACCTTCTGATGAGCAGAGTTATTCAAATAATAATAAATCTAAATTGGTAAAACTGTAGAATGTTTGTTTATCTTTCAAAATTTATGAGGAAAGTTACGAAAGAATTAATCCACAACATGTTTTATACGCATTTAAACAAAAATGTAATGTATATTTGGGATTTTGAATCAGTTTTTTATCTATTTCTTAAAAAATACACTGGATAAGTTGACTTTTTATTATAGTGAATTCATCGTTGTGTAATGCCTAATCGATTGGTATATATATTACCATAGGTGTCATTATCAGATTTTTCGCAAAAAGAGCGTTTTGTACGTACGGACGTCGTACGTCGTACGGACAACAGTTTTTCCTTAATAATATAAAAAATTTTATGGGAAGGACCAACTTTCCTTATGGTAGAATTAAGCGCTAAAATTATGCCCATCGATTGACCATTTCAAATTTGATTTATATAGATTCAATGGACAGTAGAGGGGGTTTTTCTATAAAATAATTTCAAGTAGCGATATAAAGTTTTAATATTATAAAGTATGGTTACGAAGACGTGCCGTGGTATGCTGTGCGACGTAGCAATAACTATTGCTGCGTCGTGAACATTACTTCACGGCCAGCTGACTCACTCTCGGCGAGTTGACAGCTCCTGGAGCGGTGGCGCTCGCAGGAGTTGCCTCTGACCGGCTGTGTGCGGAGTGCAGGATGTGAGCTCCCGAGTCTCACCTGCGCGGCGCGCTGGCACTCACGGGCACGGCAGGAAGTTAGTCAGCAGCGCACGCGCGGTCACATGCACGAGGCTGCGTGTGTGTGTTAGAGAGAGAAAGAGAGAGCGCGCCTGTGAGCATGAGAGCGAAAGAGAAAGAATGATGCGCGCGAGCTGTTAGCGAGAGCGGGAGAGAGAGAGAGAGGGAGAGAGAGAGAGAGGGAGAGAGAATTTGTGGTGCGCGTGATAGCGGCGAGAGTGAGAGAGAGAGCATGTGGCGCGGGCGATAATAGAGGGGAGAGAGAGAGCGCTCTCGGTTATCGACCGTGATCGAGCGAGAGAGAGAGGGCGCCTGCTATCGGGCGAGAGATGCGCGATGGAGGAAGCGAGATAGACGCAGAGTACTGTACAGGGGAACTGTACAGTACATTACATGGCTATAGAGGTTTCTTTTCAGCATAGTGGAAACATGGCGGATATCAATTCGAAGATTTCAGTTGGCATCTTAGGGTCTGTATGCAATGAAGCATATGGATTAATCAATGGAATTTGAATCTCGCGCGTCCAGTTTTGTTATCTATAGGGGGAGCCACCGGATGGAGATCGATATTGATTGATTGATTTTTATCAGTAAAGGGGGCGCGAATTACGAAATTAGTCAAGGATATAGAGGGCGATAATTGTTTTTTCGGTCAATGAGAAAATTAAGAATAGAAAAGAGGGCGCTGGGAAAACTCATGTATATGCAAATGCGTTGTTATATGAATTCAAATAGGCCAATAGAGGATTACTGGATCTCTCAGGACCAATTATGTAATTTTGGAGGCCGGACTTGCGTTTCCGTGAAGAAGGAGGTCGAGTGGAAAAACGCGGCATTCTTCCTCGATCGGAGCGTCGGCCTCGGCCATTCCGTTCCTGGTGCTCGAGAGAAGTAGTCCTTGTTCAGCAGACATTATCTGGTCGTTCCGTGTCGAAATCTTGGAGAGTATTTGTTTCAAGGAGTCTAAGGAGTGTTTTATCCTTGGACGTGGGTTTCTTTTGGAGGATTGGGAGAGAGACCATTCGAGGAATAAGATTACTGGAGATCTTTGGAGCGTTATAGAGAAACTTTGATGAGGGTTTTGGAATATTATTCCAGATAATTTATGATAGAGGAATAATTTAACACATTGAGGAACACGTGTCGCGTACGATAGTGGACTTCTTCGAGCGTTTCAGCGGATGGCGTTTTCCCCTGTTCTTCTGTTTGAAATTGAGTAGAAGCATTTTTTTTCCTTTTAGCATTATCATTCATCTGGGAGATAGTAATACGGCCGCTGGCCCATGTGTTTTATTTCGAGTCACGCACAGTTTGTTTGTCTAATTAAACTTGTTATATTGAATTAAGTAGAATATATTAGTAATTTAGTACATTATATATTGATGATGGATAATTTGTCAACCTAATTGCCACCACAGTCCCGCTTTCTATCCTTTGCAGGTTTCCACGAGCCGAGAAGGAAGAGTTAGCCGTGAAACTTATAAATAATTGTAAATAACTGGAATCCCCGTGCGGGCGGGAAAAATTCCACGTTACAGCTGATATTGATGAAAATGAAAGTCTATCGCCAAACGAACAATTATTGAAACCAGTGTTGGAAATGGCGGTAGAAGACCGAGTGGTAATAGATCCACCAGTGGTAGTATCAACAATAGAGGTCACGGCAACGACTACGAGTATAACCACAGTAACATGTGAAACAACGGTAGCAACGACCTTGCCGGGGTTAGACGTATATTACTCCGGACCCTCTGCAAGAGATCAGTATGTGTTTTGAGCACCTCTATCGGCGAATGTGAATTCATCGGCGTCAAACACGGGAGCGATTCCTAGGACGAATAGTTTTAAGAAGAAAATTGCGGTCGAGGAAAGTCAATACGTGATGACGCCGGAAGGAAGAGGAAAAATTTCATACAGAGATAGAAGGATTTCAGTAATACCTTGTACGACAGATTTTTATTCTGGGCCGGGCGATAGGAGGTGTCCGGAATATACCGTTGACGACAACGGCAATGAGTGTTGGAAATACTTCGACTGTTTTTTCCGTACCATATTTAGTGTATGGTGGTGCTGGATGTAATTTTACATCAGGTAACAATAGGAAACCTGTGGATAATTTACCTGATTATACGGGAAATAATCAGGAATTGGAAGATTTCAGAAGCAGACACAATGGATCGGATAGAGGTGAAGATGATTTTCGAAGGAATAGAGATTTTAGAGATTATGGTGGAAATGATGATAGATCATTTAGACATGGCAATTTGGTAAAAATTCTTCAGAGCTGGTGTCAGAAATTTCACGGAACAGAGGACAGAATTGTAGCGAAAAATTTTATGGCTCAGCTGGAGGATTGTAAGGTCAGCGAAAATATACCGGACGAGAAAATGTTAACGGCTGCAGCTTGCCTATTTACAGGGGTGGCTGCGAATTGGTACAGAGTGAAAAGGAAAGAAGTGCTGTCATGGAGGCAACTGTTGTTGGCATTTAGAAATCGATTCATTGGAGAAATCAGTCAGAGAGATATTTATAATGATCTATTGCGGAGAACGCAGGGAACGTCAGAGAAGATAACAGCGTTTATAGATTGTTTTAAATACATTGTCGATCATTTGGAAAATCCTCCGAATCGAATAGAATTAATAGATATGGCATATGAGAGACTACGCTCAGAATACCGTGATTTTATGGTGAATTTAAAAATCACTTCATTGGAGGATATAGAGAGATATGGTCGACAATATGAGCGGCACAAAGAGATTAATGAATATTGGGAACCACAGCCTGCGAAGGAGAAGATGAAACTTCCAGGTGCAAGCTACATACCGAAGGAGGCGGAAAAGAAACCAACTAAGGTAATGGCGATGGAGGAAATGACTATGAAGCCGGGTAAAAGTAAAAATCAAAAGAAATCGGGTTCTGGTCAGTCTCAATCGTTTAATGCAGCTATTGATGAATCGATGATAAAGGATCAAACTAAAATGGAGGGATTAATAAATTTGAATTTGGAGAGTTTTAATCAGCAGATTCAAAATATCCAACGCCAGCAGCAGCCGCCACAACAGGTACAGCAGCAGCAACAACAACAACCTCCAATGTGGAATAATTTTGGTAATCAGAATGTGTTGGGGCAAAATGGTGGTAATCCGCAGCGTGGAGGAAATTCTCAGAGTCAGCAAAGTGATAATAAGCAGCAAGGTCCGAGAAAATGCTACGCTTGTGGAAAGGAAGGTCATTTTGCCAATAAATGTCCGGATACCAAGTGTTATAAGTGTCAAAAAATGGGGCATAAGGCGAATAGATGTCCAATGAGAGTTATGTCGGATATTTATTGCCCATTATGCAATAAACCTGGAGTCACAGTCAGAGAGTGTCCAGACTGCGACATTTTCAATAGATTGGGAAATGGCAGTGCAGGGGCTCAGCACAGTTCCCTGCCCTCCGTGAAGCCATAGGAACTGCTTCTGGTGACAGTGTAGGATTTATTGGAAATAATAGAGGTAGTGGTTTTATAGAGGATAATAGAGGAAATCATGAATCTGTTATTTCCAATGAATTAGGTGGTTCACGTAGTAGACAAATTGAAAAGGAGCTTTCATCTAAAATGAAAGCAAATCCATCGGGCAATATTTCTCCAGATATTGCGATTGGTGGAGAAATGAAACTTGGAAGGCCTAGTGTCGATAGGGATAGTAAGAAGCTTCAACGAATGCTGAGAAAGTGTGAAGAATCTACAGCAAGTCGTGGGAGCAATGAAAGTAGTGATGGAAATGGTGTTAATAGAGGAACTGGTTCTGGTTTGAGGAAGAAGCAGTTCAAGAAGAAGAAAGAAAAGTGTAGTAATAATGTGAATATTAAGACTCGTACAGATGGAATAGATGTAATTTTGAGTGATGCACCGTCGATTGAGTTGCGTGAGAACTCGAAATTGGTAGGAAAGGAATTGATGAACTGGTCGGAATATTTGAAGAAAGCACGTCCCGAATAGACGATAGAGGACAAGGCTATGAATCAAGATGTTAACCGGCTGGTTAATGGTAAATATTTGTTGGTAGAAAAATCATCTGGAGCCTTAGTGAAGGATCCGTCGTTGGAGATAGTAAAAGATGTTTCTAAAGGAGCTATTCCTAAGGACAATATTTCATCGAAGCGATGGTTTCAGAAAAGTGTGGAAGAGCCTAATTTTGATTTAAGGTAGCAGTTGCCGCGTCCTGTTGATAATTTGCGATATCTGCAGGAAAATGGTGAAAAGAGGATGTGTGAAGATTATGATCATAGTTCTTCTGAACCATTGATAACTTCTTTCCGAGACGTCCAGAAACAAGTGGACAAATTTATGGAGAATCAGAAGATAAATGAGTTAAAGCAGAAGAAGAATAAATCTCAGTTAATTACTCAAGGTGCAGAAATTACCACTAGAGAGAACAGAAATTTTCTTTCGGTTAATTTTGGAGGAAAAGAGTATGTAGCATTAGTGGATAGTGGAGCCATGGTGTCATTAATTAACTCACATATAGCTGAGAGATTTCCTTCCAGGATGAGTAAATGCAGTAAATTTATACGAAGAGTAACTGGAGACATTACCCCTGTAAAGTGGAGCATGAAAATTACTCTGGAAATAGATGGTGTATCAAAGGTTCTGGAATGTATAGTTATGGATGAGCCAGGCCATGATATGATTCTAGGTATTGATTTTTGTAGAGATTGGGAAATTCAAATGAATTATAAGGAAAATTTATGGAGAATTTCTGACGGAATTTGGTATTCTTTTAATCAAGATGGTAATTATGGGAAACCTTCTTTGATTGCGGAATGTGCAGGTCTATCAGAATTGAATGTAGAGGAACATGATAGGATTTTGAAAATTGTGAAGAAATATTTGCCAGAGGATACACCTACACGATTGAATGCTACTGCTCTAACGGAGCATAAAATTGTGTATTTAGGGGATGCTCCTATTAAACATACATTTAGGAGGTGGTCTCCTAGGCGATGGAATGCTGGAATCAAGGAAATTGAAGAAATGTTAAAAGCTGGAGTTATTGAGAAATCGGATAGTGATTTTAGTAGTGCTCCAGTAATTGTGTTTAAAGAAAATGGTGAAGTGCATTTTTGCATAGATGATCGGGATGTCAGTAAATTGGACAAATTGAGGCATGCGAGGTATATTTCGAAGATTGATTTGAAAAAGGCCTATTTTCAAGTGCCTATGGAGGAAAGTAGCAAGAGATATACAGCATTTGCAATGCCAGGTAGTGGATTATGGCAATTTACACGCCTTCCGTTTGGGCTTTCTAATGCCCCGGCCACTTTTCAGCTTCTGGTTGACTCTTTATTTGGACCGCAATTTGAACCACACATTTTTGGATATTTGGATGATGTGATAGTGGTAGCGGACAATTTTGAGGAACATCTCAAATGGTTGGAATTAGCGTTGGAAAAGATTACGGAAGCTGGATTAACGGTGAACAGATAGAAATGTGAATTCTGTTGTTCTAGAGTCCGTCGTTTGGGATATTTGTTGAATAGAGATGGTCTCAGACCAGATCCGGAAAGAATAGCGCCGATAATGAATTATCCTGCTCCTAAAGACAAGACTCAGCTAAAAAGATTCTTGGAAATGATTGGCTTCTTGGGAAGGACCGCAAGTAGTCCTTGGGGCCGTCCTCCGGAGTTCCGAAAATCCTTCGGCGTCCGCACTCTTCGTGCCCTCCACCAGACGTGGTGGAGGTGACCCCGACAAGGATGCTCTATCTCCCAGGAGAGGTCGGGAGCGCGTTAGGGGAGAGTGTGGAGGCCGAAGAGTCTCGGAGGGTGGTGGAGGAGTTAGAGGCGTTGGTGGGTGCTTCAGTAGAAGAAGTTGCCGCTCCGGCGGCACCTGTAGAGGTAAAATAGCTAGATAGATAGATAGGTAGATAGATAGATGGGTAGTTTATTAATTGTTTCTTCTAGGACACCTTGGAGATCACGATCTCTAATGAGAGAGCCGAAAGATCGGGAATGGCAGATGTTGTGGCGGCTGAGGAGTATCCCATGTTTCGGGGAAAGAACGGGAAGAGGAGGTACTACGATCTCCGGCGGCAGCTCACGCTGGATGATTTTGAGTCGAGCATTGAGCTGCCAACCCGAATTCCGGAGAGGGAGGCACCACCGCACGAGAGGTTCGGGTACACCCCGGTACCTTTCTTCAACCCTAGGGAGGCTCGAGTGCGGTGGGAGGCCGAACTCAAGCGGCCTAAGAAGTCTCCGGCGTGGATCGGTAAACAAATTGATTATTGTAGAGGAATTTGGGAATAGTGGGGTAAATATGGTGGTTTATATTTTTTTTGGTTTCTTTCAGTTTTACAGTCTCGCCGTGAGGGACGAGTGGAGGAAGAATCCTCAGTGGTGGAGGCCAGGTCTCCGAGGGTGCCGCAGTCTATGGGGGCGGTATTGCGGACTCCCCGTGAGGGGAGGCGCACCCGGTGGGGATCACCGGCCAGATCGGGGATGCCTGTAGAGCGTCCTATTCTCTCTGGGGCATTATTTGGTGATTTGAGGCCGATTCCGACCGACCCGGAGGTCGACCCTCCCTTCGGGTCGTGCTTCAATTGTCGAGGCCGAGGGCACCGTAGGGAGCGATCCTCTAGAGAGAGATGGAGGTTCTACTTTAATTGTGGACGGATGGGGACTGATTTGGTCGAATGCCCGAGGTGTGGGGAGGCTCACCGGCGCTATTTAGCGGAGAGAGTGGGGCAAAGTCAGCCAGGGGCAACCCGCATCCCTACCTATCCTCGACGGGTAGTGTTCGAGGTAGAAGAAAGGCACGGGCCACCCCCATCCAATGAAGAAGCTGCCCGCATGGTGCGTGGGGAGGGTCCACCGCGACGTGCGGCTGCAGCTACTCCGGGTGCTACCGTTACTACTGCTCCGGCGAGGGGCCCGGATGGAGGGGTCTCCGAGGATTATTTATTAGCAATAAAGCAACTGGTGAATGCTCCTGCGGATGTACAGGCTCTGTTGTTAGCGGCTTTGGCCCCAGGGCCACGTTAGGGTTGTTTTTTTTGTTTTTTTTAATAAATAGTTTTTTTAATTTTGAAATGGTGGTTTTGTTATTTAATTGATTGGTCAAGTCATCTATCTAGCGGATTCCCGTAGTGGTTTGGAGGTTTCTCGGTGTTTTTTTTTATTTCTAGGTTATGGAGTGTTCCAGGTTATCGAGTTTTTATGGAGGGGTATTGCGACGTAGCAATAAATATTGCTGCGTCGTGATTATTTAATGCAGCCAGCTGACTCACTCTCAGCGAACTAACAGGCCATGGAGCGGAGCCAGCGCTCGGTGGCGCTCGCAGGAGTTGCCTCTAACCGACCGCGTGCAGAGCGCAGGATGTGAGATCCTGAGTCACACCTGCGCAGAGCGTCGGCGCTCGGGAGGGGGCACGGCAGGAAGCGAGACGGCGGCAGCGCGCTCGCGGTTACATGCATGCCGCTGTGTGTAGAGGGGAGAGCGCGTGTATGTGTGCGACAGACAGAGAGTTGGCGCGCGCGAGAGATAGAGAGGGAATTGGCGCATGAGCGAGAGTGGGAGTCGAGCGTGTGTGAGAGAGAGAGAGAAAGAGAGAGAAAGAAAACGAGAGCGTGCGCTTGAGTGAGAAAGAGAGAGATAGAGATAGCGGCGCGAAGTTGACTGAAAATTAGAAATAGAAAAAGAGGGCGCTGGAAAATTCATATATAGATAACGAATTAGTGGTTGTAACGTGGAATTTTCCCGCCCGCACGGGAATTCCAGTTATGTACAATTATTTATAAATTTTGCGGCTGACTCTTATCTCTCGGCTCGTGGAAACCTGCAATGGTAGAAACGGGAGTGTGTGGTGGCAATCAGGTTGAAAAATGTCAAAACACCAATATATGTTTAAGAACAAGTCACGAATATATTCTGTTTCTTTCTACACAATTATTCGGTTAACAAACAGATTTGGAATGACTCGACATAAATTCATGGGCACGCGGCCAAATTACTAATTCCAGGGCTGGTCAGGAACACTGAAAAGGGCCGCGAAGGAAACCTCTACGAAAGACTCTAATATTAATAAAAGGGACCTCCAGATTCGAACGTTAGCTAGAAAAATCGCGAAAATCGCAAACCTGGAAATAATCCTCTATCGCGAACCACTAACATGTTCCCTAACTGCCACATATAATATTCGAAATATACTTAATTATCCTCACCAATACGATTTCTCAGTACCCAAAATTTCCTCTATATCCGTAAATATCCCACTGGATCCTCCACAATAGAATACCTCCGATTATCCTCCAAAGAATTAACAATGAGCAAGTAAGGCACGGCCGGCGGACTCAAAATGGCTTCTAGATTTGGAAGAAATGCTGCTGCTGTGACAACTATATCTGAGGACCTCCAGGAACGGAATGGCCGAGGCCAACGCTCCGGTCGAGGAAGGATGCCGCGTTTTCCCACCCGACCTCCTTCTTCACGGAAGCATAAGCCCGGCCTCCAAAATTACACAATTGGTCCTATCTCCTAGAAAAATCCCCTATTGGTTTCCCGAAACTACCACCAATCTATTCCTTTATCAGTGAGTTTCCTCCAGCGCCCTCTTTTCCAAATCCTAATTTATTCATTGGTTGGAAAACAATTATCGCCCTCTATATCCTTTACTACTCCTGTAATTCGCGCCCCCTTTACTGATAAAAATAAATCAATCGATATCGATCCCCATCCAGTGGCTCCCCCTATAGATAACGAAACCAGCCGCGCGAGATTCGAATTCCATCGATCTATCTTTGAGATTCACTGCATACAAAATCCCCGCCATGTTCCTCTATGCTAGAAAAAGAAAGCCTCTATTACCATATGATGTACTGTACAATTCCCCTGTACAGTACATCGCATCTATGTCGCCAATTCATAGTCCGATAGCAGGCGCCCTCTCACTCTCACTCGATCACGGTCGATAACCGAGAGCGCTCGCTCTCGCCCCTCTATCACACGCCACATGCTCTCTCTCACTCTCGCCAACTTCTCTCTCTCCCGCGCGCGCCGATTCTCTATCTCTCTCTCACGCGCACCGACTCTCTCTCTCTCTCTCACATACAGACGCGCTCCCCTCTACACACAGCGGCGTGCATGTAACCGCGCGTGTGCGACCGCCGTCTCGCTTCCTGCCGTGCCCCCTCCCGAGCGCCAACGTGCTGCGCAGGTGTGACTCGGGAGCTCACATCCTGCGCTCCGCACGCGGTCGGTTAGAGGCAACTCCTGCGAGCGCCACCGAGCGCTGGCTCCGCTCCAGGAGCTGTCATTTCACCAAGAGTGAGTCAGCTGGCGATAGAAAATTATTCACGACGCAGCAATAATTATTGCTACGTCGCATGGTAGTATTTAAATAGGCCAATTGCGGATTTCGGGAATTTCCAGAACCAATGGGAATTTGCCAGCCAAGACGACGCTTCCGAGAAGAAGGATGCGAGGTGGGAAAATCGCGGCTTCTTCCTCCAGCGGAGCGTCGTCCTCGGCCACTCTGTTCCGGGCTCTCGCTGAATTCAGTTCTCTGAAGTTTTCTTTCTGCACTCGCGTGATCCGGCTTTGGGAGTTTTGGACGGCGGCCATTCAGCAGTTTCCCTGGATTCTCCTTCGGTGGACTTTGTCTGGGCGTCTTTGAAGGAATTGGAAGGAGACTTTGCTGGTTTGGTGGTTTTTGGCTTTGTGGTTTTTGGATTTCTTAGAGAGTATTTATTTGTGGATACAGGGTATCTGTTGGGATTACGTGCCTGTGGGTTTTTTAGGTTTTCTTTTTCCAGACCGTTAACTTTTCGCGTTTTCAGGAGGAGACCGGCTGTCTACCCTTATTTGATTATTAAGTAAAATTTTAGAGGAAAATTTCGTGGCCCCTTTCTTTTAGCGATCAACCGGCGGCTTGGAGATAGTTATATGGCCGTTGGCCCATGTGGATATTTAGAGTTTAAATTTCTGTTTATTCGAAATTGACCACTGTATTAATGGAAAAGGAAAAGGGGGTTTCAGAATATATGTTTGAGTATTTTATGCATAATTATTGTGTGTTTATCTAATTGAATCCTTCCCACTGCTACCAGTTTCCCGCGTGTTATTTCCGCTTTTCGGGATTCAAGACCCGAGAGAAAGAGGTAGCCGGTATTATAAATATTTTGTACACTAATGGGAATCCTCGGGCGGGCGAGCGAAATTCCACGTTACAGAGTACTGTAAAAACTGTGAAACTTTAAATTACAAATAGATCAAAAAATACCGAAATTGAAGAACACAGAAACAAATCAGTTTACATAATATTTAAGATATCTGACAGGAAATATTAAAGACATTAATAATAGATGAGTTAAGGGGTTATGCCTGAGTTAAACCTACAAAAAACAAATTATTAGTTATTAAGCAAAAAAAAATTATTTATAATTAATATTAAAAAAATTCTTATTCCTACTTAAAGTATATATATTAATTGTAATTTTACATATTTTTAAACAATTATATATCTATACTTACTTTACAAACAATTCCATGTGTGAAGTATTAAATTTGAACAGATTCTTCCCTTTGCCGCATGAATTCTCAGCATCCGGGTGATGAATATAGACCAAACTGGATGGAAAATCTTCTAAATGTGATTCTCCTCAGCTTGAGTGGAAGGGATTTCTGAAAAATAAAAATTTTAAATATTTAGTAACGCATAAGTTATAATATAAGTAATTATAGTGAATGTTACGTAAGTTTACATACATAACATTCACTTTAAACTTATCTTTCCAAATTCTGCTCCGTTCAAGCAGTGAAGAAGGCTTTCCTGGAGTTCTCCAAAAAATTTCAGCCTGATTGGATTTGTGGTTCCTGAAAAATCCTGCGGCAACTGACCTGAAATCATAAAAATTCAAAACTTGAGAAAAAGGCACTTAAAGTTTTCTTGAACATTAAATGATAAAAAATATACTTACAATTTTTCTTCATACCTGAGCTTTATTTAAATGAATGATAAGCGTATCCTGGTCATCTTTGTAAATTTTGAGGATGGTCCACAAACTTTATTCGTGTCCAGTCATCTGAAATCAAATAAAATGAAAAATCATAAAAAAATGTAATTTTTCTAAATTTGAAACATTTTTATAATTAATTTATAAAAATGCTTTTATTGTTAAAAAATAAGTTTATATACTTACATGTGATGAACAGAAGAGTTGCACTACCATTATGTGTCAAGTTGAAGGTTAGAAAAAATAGTCCATCAAGTTATCTGATATAGTAAGGAAGCAGAAAGCAAGCAGACAGCTCCAATCAGCTGTTTAGCTTGCTCTCTGACCTACTTTTCAGCTAGACTGTTTTCTACAAAGCTGATGCTGTGACATGTGTGATGTGTGTGTGAAAAGTGTTTGATGAAAAAAATTAAAAAAAAAGGAAAACAAAAGTGAAAAAAAAAGAAAAAAATTGTGAATGTGTTTCAGTGTTTTTTAGTGTTTGTGTTGTAAATTATGTTGTTTGTTTACAAGTAAGGTTGTGTAAGTATTTGTGTTATGTGTGTAATGTGTGTGTGTTTGTTTAATAATCACCAGCTCTGTAGAAGTCGTCATCCTGATGACTTCTCTTTCTTTTGACTCGTCGTGCTTCAAGTGTTCAGTGTAGTTCTCTTCTGTCGGACAAGAGAAGCCGCTTCTGATCCTGAAGCTTGGCCCAATTGACTGCAGAGGATCCTGGATACACGCTGAACTTCCTCATAACTTCAAGCAGTCCTGCTTTGCCTTCATTGAACCAAGTGACTGCGATGTAGGCACCAATTTCGACGACTGTCAAACCACTGAAACTATGCTTGGGGATGAGCTGCCAAACAGAATGATTGAAACTTTCATTACTGTTTTGCGTGAAGCCTCCAATGCATCTCTCAAGCAAGTCTGGCTTCGTCAAGTCCTCGTAAATCGGTTCAATTGTGTTCATGATGGCAGCAGGAATAATATCTCCATGGTGGAAGTTCTTCAAGTTGTTGTTCGCCTTGGCTTTCTGCCACTTGCACCAAGATCTTGATCCCTGCGGGCAAAGGTGGTGAGTTGGATCTTCATCTGTAGATTTTTTGTGATGAAATGTTGCCCATATGGCATTTCTCATTTCATGAACAGAATTACTATGGCCACGGATGCCATTGCCATAGTACTTCGTCAACTGGTCAATCCTTTGAGCAGTTAGACGGTTTCTTCCACCAATGCCCAAGCCATCTGTTAGTTTTGTGCCGGCCAAGCCTTTTTTCAGGTTCCTGAGCCTCGAACCCATCCTCTTCTGAACGTGTCCTACACACTCCTTCTTCGTGATGGTGAAGTCTTGATAGGGTTTGGCATCGGAAAGTGCTTTGAAGACTCTTGAATCTCCGTCTCCAATGTAATTTCCGTACCTTACACCATGGATGGACTCGGATCGCTGGAACATTTCGACGATGCCATTCACTTCCATCTTGCCAGAGCTTCCTTCGTGATTGGCAGAACACTTTTCTCGATGGGCTTCATACCATTTCTTGTACTGTGCTGTATCCTCTTCTGGTCGTTTCTCGCAGGCTAGGCAAAAGGATTGCTTCGGAGCAACATCGATCACCTTTCCATTGGCATGGCGTATTAGTGTTGAAACGCCTTGAAGGGATGAATGTCCTCGTTTCCTCCAACTACCATCGCCTGTTACAGTTTGGCGATCATCTTCTTGATTTTCCGTACTGCAATCTTCCTGCATAGCTGCTTTCATCGACTCTTTAGCTGTAATCAAGCTTGCATCTTTCAAGTCTTGATTAATTTTGTCAAAATTACTGTGAGAGATTGGAGTAGAAAAATCCATTACTCCACATAAAGTGCTCAAACCAGTGTGCCCATGACCAAGAATTCTCATGGCTATAACTGCACGCTTGTTCACTTCATAAGCGTTACTTTGTTTTCCAACTTTTCTGCTGGATTCAATGAAAGCAACTGCGGTACATGATGTACAGGTGATGGATAGCTTGCTACCAAGACCTCGTACATTAACTTCATCAAATTTGATGCATCCGCCACAAGCTTTACAAGCCAGAAACTCCTGTAATCCTGGCAGAAGCAAAGAAATGTCAAAGATTCTATTCTGAATTCCACTCGGTTCTACATAAATTGATTTTAATTTTTGTCTAGACCTAGACACAGGAATTTCTGGCTGTACTGATGTTGAGGTACCTGGTAAAGCTTGCGCAGCAGATCTTGAACTCCATTCCCTGGACGTTGAAGGAACTGTATCAGGCGTAGGTGATGCTGAAGTGATTGGTGTTGCTCGTTCTTGTTGTATAGATGTTGATGCTGATGCTGGTGCTGGTGCTGTTGTCGAAACTTCCCATTGCTGTTTTTGATGAAAAATATTGGGTCTTCTCTTTCTTCTTCCAAACCTTCTTTTTCTGTCAGATGATCCTGGAACTCTATGTCTTGAGTCTGGACTCATCTTGATCACAAATCGCTCTCACTTACTCTACTTTTTAACCACAAATGCTATCAATATTATAAAATAAATTATTTAATAATATTGGGCAATGCAGAATAAAAGTAGATATGAAAATTCAAAGCAAGTGTTTTTGTGCTCTTGAATTCTCAATCATACGGTAAAACAGGTATCTACATGAATAGCCTTTTCGAAAGAATATCGCGCGGCCCCGTCGGTAAGCGCCAAATTAAAAATTCATTTTTTGCATAATTTTATTCATTGACGAATATTTGCGTCTAATTAATTTTTTATAAAGCATAATAAATAATAAAATGCTTTTTTAAAAATAAATTATTAATTTAAATAAACAAAACAGAGGAAAATGTGAAAATAAGTAATTTGCAAATTTTTAATATTGCATAATTTTGCTCATTTTATTAATATCTTTTAACGAATTCTAATTGCACAATAGATATTTTTATTGTATTTTACATACAAATATTATGCATGAGAAGCATTAAAATCCCGAAAAATAATCATGTTCAGTAACACAGCACTGATAAATAAAAACGCGAAAATTACGATTTTTTAAAAATAAGCTATTCGCACGCCTTCAGTTTTTGGTCTGTAGCTTTCTACCCAATTTTTTTTTAGGCAAAAGGGACTTCAGCATCGTATTCTACAGACAATTTCCTATGGAAAAAGTCAATAAAAAAAAAATCGATTTTTTGACGAATTTAACTCAGCCATAACCCCTTAAGACACAAGAGAGTGTAATTCAATTACTACTTTTAAAAATTATTTTAAAAAATTTTAAATGAACACGAAAGGAAAATTTTATTTAGTACAGTTTTAGAACATGCATTGTACAGTTAATTTTTTTATCAAATTTTATTATTTAATTTTTTTAATATTATTCAAACTTTAAAATTCATATTTACTACAACGATTAATAATTTTATTTAAATAATACCAATATTACAAAAATCTTACATTAGTATTTATTTATAATATGTAATTCATACTTATCATATATAATATTTCAAAAAACAATTTTAGAATAATACTAACACAGCAATATAACTGAAAAAACCTTAGCCACTAATTCATATTTAACATTATATACTTACCATAATAATAATCACGAAATTAGCCGAGCGAGCACTAGCGAGCGAGGCAATACTTGCTAGTCTTACATTATATTAAAGTGAAAGATTCCTGGTGACAAATAATTGGTAAAACATTGTCATCACTAGTAAAAAATACTAGCTTGACCTAATTTTTTTTTTACTGAAGGTTAATTGGCATGTCCAAGCATCCAGCCACCATATAAAATTTAAGATATGATTGTCGAATGAAGTTTTTTTGGAAGCTCAAAACAAATCAAGACTTTTTTAAAGACTTTTTTCAGTGTTTATCTTTTATGACTTTCTACTCTTTAAAATAATTGTGGTTTTGTATTTTATAGTTTTTTGTGGCAAAAATTATATTTTGTGTGATACAAACCTGATGCTATGGCGCTTATGGTGGTCTATAGTGTTTCTATGGGATTTTATGAGGTTTGATTTTTTTGCATTTTTATGGTATTTGTTGCTATTTCATGGCGTTTTTTATGGTTCTATGGGGTTTTACGTATTTTATAATGCTTTATGGGGTTTGTCTTTTTGCACATGGATAGCCTATAGGTTTTATAGGATTTCAAATTTTATGGTGTTTTCATGGGGTTTTATGGTGTGACGATATTATGACATTTTATGATATTTTATGATATTTTATAAATTTATGAATATTTTATATTTTATGCATTTGTAGATGATAGATGTCTTTGTGTTAGGTTAAGCCTACAGAAAGTTTTCGTCACACGCGGGTTTGGGTGAGCGCGGCAAAAATCGAGAGGGGGAGAAAGCTTTTGAGTCGTGCGTTCATGCACACGACACCGCACTTGGTAGCGTGCGATCCCTGGGTGGCCCGTCGGAGCGCAGATTCAAAAAAATTAGCGTGGGGCGGAGCCAATGCGCGGTCGCAAAACAAATGATTACCGAATGAATAATTAAATTTATTATAATCTTTACCTTCTTCCTCGGGGGAGCGAGCTGGAATCAGCAGCAAATGGTCAGTTCAAATTCCACCCAAAAAACGCAGACTTCGGCGGTGGTCTGGAGTCAGCAAACCAAGTCAGGACCACAACGAACGAGAGCGAACGACAAATGGATCGGCGTCCCTGGACGGTGGAGTTTGTCGGAGTGTTCAGGCCGAAAAAATGTAGCGCGCCGAAATCGTTTCAAAAAGGTTTTTTATTGAACTTCAAGCAAAAGATACAAAATGGAAAATTAATGCCACTCAGGCTTCTATGAGAAAATAAAATGATACTTGATAGCACGAAATAGCGTGTGGGTAGCTCGGCAGCTCGAGACGCTCTGCCGGAGGGCGCGCAATTATGCATGGGAGAGAGCGCGTCACTTTCTCTCCCACTAATTGTTCTTACCTCTCCCCCATCCCTCTCTTCGCTTCATTTGCGTCTTCACTCTCTCTCGCACCCATGAACTAGGTGCGAAGTCCGGCGGCGCTGGGGAGGGCGAAGCGCTTGGTCAGCGTTTCGAGGGCTGTGGGAGAGGTACTTTTATCGCTAGTCTTTGTTAGACTTGGCGACGGTTTGGCGCGTACCTTTGCGCTTTTCCTAATCTTTTGGCCGTTATGCGACGTTGCCGAGTTTGTCGTACGGCATCGGCACATAACACTTTGGTTGAGATTCTTAGTAATGGTTATTTTTAAATGAAAAAATATTTGTATATAGTGTACATTGTGTTGGTGTAATAAAATTTAACCAAATTCATTGTATTTTTTTGGTTTTACATTTATTTTCTTTCCTTACATAGTTAATAATATGTTACATAATTATTATTATTAAGTAATACATTTCATTCTAAGTAGTATATTCTGTAAATTTCTGAATACAAACATATAATGTATTTAGTTATATTTTATATTACATAGTATACAGCTATACACACTTAATGTTAATGAAATTTAAAAATTCCATATATATGTTTTGCACATACATATTGTTAATATTGTGTTAATACTTTTTGCCTGAAAATAATATTTGAAATAATTTAAGTTTAGTTTACATGTAGAATGTGTATATATTGATTCATAGAATAAAGTTTAAATTCTACCGCATAACTTATTAACCATACTTATTACTTATTTTTTATTAACTGTAGAGACTCCTTATGTTTATTTAATTCATTTTTCAAATATGATAAATAAACACATGTGTTTGCTGAATAAATCTAATGATTAATATTATTTCTGATATTGATAATGCTGTGTTAATACTTTTTGCCTCAATGCAGTAATTAAAATATTTTAATTTAAATATGTACATATGTATAATGTGAATATATTAATTCATAGTATAAAGTTTAAATTTTACCTTACCAATTATTAACTGTAGAAACATTTCATATTAGTGGGATTCATTCTAGAAAACAAATATTTATATGCAGAATTAATATATTTATAATTTCATTTATATAGTATCTGAAAATTATAATCACAATTTCAAAAATTATAATACAGAGATATTATGTATTTATTACTGTATTCAATTACTTATGTGTTACCGTTTCCTTAAAAATAATCATACGTAATTGCAATATGTATATGTGCGTGTGTGTGTACATATATGGGTGGTTTTCTGACAAATCGAGCGGTCAATTTTTTGACCTTAACAAAAATATTTTTAAAATGTTCCTAAGAGACATGTGAGTATCCCAGAATTTTCTCAGATTTTTTCCATCAAATATCTTCGAGTTACAGAGGATCAAAGTTGATGAAATCAGGTTGTTTTGCTTTTTATGACTACTTTCATTAAGGGGTTATGACAGTGTTAAATCCTGAAAAAAGAACAAAATTATTAGTATCATAAAAAATTAATATATATGTAAGTGCTCCAAAAATTATATTTTTCCTTCAAAATATAAGTATTATACACCACTTTTATGCACTAGAAATTTGCATTAAGTGAGTGCAATACTTGATAACAATTAAAGGTATTTACTTACCAAAAAACATGATTTTCATCATTTTTCTGGACTTGCCGCAACCTTCTGGATGAACCGTACCATCAATCTTGATGAATCAAAGTGGAAAATGTTCCTTAAGAGTGTCCTCACAAACTGAGTGGAACAGATTTCTAAAAAACAAAAAATTAATACAATTAGTTATACTTATATTGATAATATTAGTAATTATAGTGAATGTTACATATCAAGGGGCGCTGTAGCACCACGATGGCAAGTATAAGGTACGTCAGTACGTACGCAGCCGTCGGGCGCAAGCCAGACCCTATATATACTTTAAATTAGCCCTGTTGAAAACTCGACATACAGTTATCTTCGCATTAACAGCTTTGTTTGTTGCATATGAGCACCCAGATGAAAGCTTGCGACAAAACTAACAAAATAACATCGGGGTCATATTTTGTGAAATTGCTTCTATCAAAAGTTATTGCGAAGTGAAAGTTCGGGATCACGAATTCTCTTATACGAAAATTCTTCTCCCGGAGAAATTGTTCTCCGCGGAAGTACGTCATCGTGACGTCAGTCTACGACCTACGTATACTATTGTATGTTATGTATATATGTGTGTATGTACAGTTTATATATGTGTGCAGACGAGACGAGCAGACGTATCTATATTATTTTACAATACAATAACACATGCAGTGTTAATAATGTATAAATAAATAAGTACTTTCTTTCTTTCTTTCTTAATAAATATACGATTATGATAATACAATAATAATCTAGTGAAGTGATATTATTTTCAAAAAAATCTGCAAATATGCAAAAGTGTTTTTGAAGAAAAATGTCAGATTTTAAAACTGTCAGATATAAAACATACAATATAATGAAAGATTTTTTGAACTGATTCTTTGTTAAAATGTTCTCTTTTATTTTTCAGGTTGGAAGGCATACGACTACCATATTATAGGAAATACATAAGAGATTATAGAAAAGAATTTTCTTGTGATGTGACAAGTTAGTGTAGTGTTAAGAATGTGTCTACGAAAGTTTCTACGGTTGTTGACATAGCTATTCAATATTATTAAATTTTTTCTGTTGTTTCGTGAGAGGTTACAACTCTCAGGCTGTATAAGTATATTGAAAGGAATCCGTGTGACAAGCTAGTGAAAGTGTTGTATTTTCATCGCTGAAGTATCGAAGAAAGTTTCTACAAAATTTGCAGTCCATCTGGTCATTACAAATTATCAAGTTCTTTGGACTTCTAAAAGAATAGCTTTCATAAGCGCAAGTATCTTGTAAGTATAAATAATATACACAAGTTTTTAGATTTTATACTGTATATTTTTTAAAAATTATACATTAATTCTGTGGATTCACTCCTTGTGGAGGATCCTCTCCTTCTGGAGCATCTTCTCCGTGAAACACTTCTTGTGTTCTTTGCTTGGCAAGGTCCGAGCGTGTCTCTTCTACATTGGACCTGGCCATAAAATTTATGAATTCAGCTAAATTCTTCAGGTTTTGCTGGTAGGGATTCAGACTCCTTCAGTTGTATGTTGCAAAAGTTGCAAAAGTGTTTAGCAAAGTCGATTTTCTATGCAATCAGAAGCAATCATCAACTAATAGTTTATATAATTAGATAAGTATTTAGTTTTATTTTTTATAGATATTCAATATAAATAAAGAATTTGTGAACTGATTCTTTGTTTAAATATTCTCTGTTATTTTTCAGATTATGAGGTTATGAAGCTGTCAGTTTATATATAAAAGAAGTAATTGTGACAAGAGAATTTTTATTGAAGAAGGTCTGATATTGAGATCTGCAGCATTGTGAAAAAAGTATATTTTCTTTAGTTTATACTTGTCTAGCAGAAGTGTAAGTTTTTTATTCTTATATTCAATCTTCCACGCAAGAAAGTATCTACAATTGTGGCAGTGCTTATGAACAATTATGAAATTTTCCTATCGTCTTCTGGGAGATAGACTCTCAAACTATACGTCGAAAGGGATCCTTACAAATAGCTAGTGTGTTTTATTTTCTTGGTTCATGAATCGAAGAAAGTTTCAACATAGAGAATATTCAGTATAAGGAAAAAATCGTCTTGTATTGTGAGAAGCTAGTGTAGAAAGAATATGCATCGCTCATGCATAAAAATTTCTAAGTTGTTTAAGTGTATAATAATGTAAATAATATTCTAGCAGGTTTATTGTGTACGTTTATTAGTTTCCCCTTAGTAAAGGTTGATAAGAAATGTGATTATAATGCAATGATTAAAAAGGTATTTCTAATTAGTTCAACAAATAATTATGTTAATATATGTGTCTTCTTTTACCTCGTAAATGAGTGAATCACAGACACTGAAAGAACATGATGCTTATACATGAAGCTGAATAACTTGAAATTTTCATCTATCTATATCAATATGAATGCGTAAACATCTTTGCTTGAAGGATCTGTTGGACAGACTACCATTTCTTTAGTGTTTCTTCTCTATACCTTCGATTTTACATAAATTTCAATTTTAATATAGCAAAAGAAAGTTATGATATCAATAAAGAAATTGGCAAGTTTTTGTTATATGAAGCAATTGAGTTGATATAAATAAATAATTGTTTAAATCGGAGAAGGATTATAAATATATATGTATTCATCATTATATTATAAACACTCGACCAAATTGTGACATGTGAAAAGGTGGATAGCCTGTGAAAAGATACTGTCGGTAGAATTGTGGGAATAACTGCGATTGCCGCAACGTCCTGCGCATTCCAGCTGACGTTTAATGACTGATGACTCTTATGCCGTATTTATTGTGGGAGGTTAGGTCACCGTACTTCCGGTAAATAGAGCGTTCCGTGACCGGTCACAAACATGCGCAAAGCATAGCACTAATTCGATATTATTCAAAGTTCAATAGTATCCGAGTGTACATATAGGAATGATGTTCTTACATGACATTATCACATGAAAAATGTGCCCATAATATATTACAGGATTGTTTCGCATTATGAAAACTTTTTCGATTATTTATGGAAGCAATGAGCGGATGTACAATCTACTCTACTTAGTAATTCAGTAAATTGCTATCCTTATTTCATGAAAAATCTATGTCCAAGACGATTATTTGCAATTAAATATAAGATTTAATTCATACAAAAAATCGATCCCACATTTAAAAAAAACAGTAACAAATTCTAGCATGTAGAACGCAATTTTTTTTATGGAAAAACTTGCCGTCCCTTCCCATCATAGATAATTGATGAACTACTAAATGTCAGTGTAATCAACAATCTCATAAAAT
This sequence comes from Philotrypesis tridentata, assembly GCA_018906965.1. NCBI lineage: Eukaryota > Metazoa > Arthropoda > Insecta > Hymenoptera > Pteromalidae > Philotrypesis > Philotrypesis tridentata. Next base: position 160,870 of record JACCIB010000347.1, read on the forward strand.
TTTTAATATACTTATAATATATGTTTATATATAATATTTATGTATAATATAATATTATGTTAAACTGTGAGAACGATAGCCTCAAATAAAAATTGTAGTTCTATTTTTTTTATTAAGTATGGATATAATACTAAAATATAAACATAAATGTTAATTTAATATTTTTTAGCTTGATTGATTTCCGAACTTTAATCATAGAAATTTATTTTATAACATTTTTGTAATACATAATAATAATTATTTTTATTGAACATCTTGTAACCATTCGATAATAATAACATACTTTTGTGAAACATACATACAAATACAAATAACCAAAAATTGTGTTTACAATGATTAAAAGATGAAGTTTGAATTCTTCAAAAATTGGTTAAGAATAGTAGTAAATACATGTAGAATGAAAAATCCGATACGAAATTTTCTAACAGTGTTTTGTTAACAACAAATTACTTTGGATAACCATGCACAATTTTAAGATAGTACCCATCGGTATCTATTATAGGACGGGACGGCAAGTTTTTCCATAAAAAATTGCGTTCTACATGCTAGAATTTGTTACTGTTTTTTTTAAATGTGGGATCGATTTTTTGTATGAATTAAATCTTATATTTAATTGCAAATGATCGTCTTGGACATAGATTTTTCATGAAATAAGGATAGCAATTTACTAAATTACTAAGTAGAGTAGATTGTACATCCGCTCATTGCTTCCATAAATAATCGAAAAAGTTTTCATAATGCGAAACAATCCTGTAATATATTATGGGCACATTTTTCATGTGATAATGTCATGTAAGAACATCATTCCTATATGTACACTCGGATACTATTGAACTTTGAATAATATCGAATTAGTGCTATGCTTTGCGCATGTTTGTGACCGGTCACGGAACGCTCTATTTACCGGAAGTACGGTGACCTAACCTCCCACACTAAATACGGCGTAAGAGTCATCAGTCATTAAACGTCAGCTGGAATGCGCAGGACGTGGCGGCAATCGCAGTTATTCCCACAATTCTACCGACAGTATCTTTTCACAGGCTATCCACCTTTTCACATGTCACAATTTGGTCGAGTGTTTATAATATAATGATGAATACATATATATTTATAATCCTTCTCCGATTTAAACAATTATTTATTTATATCAACTCAATTGCTTCATATAACAAAAACTTGCCAATTTCTTTATTGATATCATAACTTTCTTTTGCTATATTAAAATTGAAATTTATGTAAAATCGAAGGTATAGAGAAGGAACACTAAAGAAATGGTAGTCTGTCCAACAGATCCTTTAAGCAAAGATGTTTACGCATTCATATTGATATAGATAGATGAAAATTTCAAGTTATTCAGCTTCATATATAAGCATCATGTTCTTTCAGTGTCTGTGATTCACTCATTTACGAGGTAAAAGAAGACACATATATTAACATAATTATTTGTTGAACTAATTAGAAATACCTTTTTAATCATTGCATTATAATCACATTTCTTATCAACCTTTACTAAGGGGAAAGTAATAAACGTACACAATAAACCTGCTAGAATATTATTTACATTATTATTGAAAGTTTGACTTTAATTTACATAACGAAAATAGACTTTTAGAATAAGCACTCTGAATTTTGACCACATAAGGGATATCGAGAGTTTAAAAATTAACTTTGATTAATATAATGAAATAATTGTATAGATAGAGAAAACACTTAGAATTTTTGTGACATTGAGATATCAAGATGTAAATATACGTAACATTCACTTTTGACTTATCTTTGATAATTCTGCTCCACTCAGTTTGTGGAGAAACCTATTCCAAAGGTTTCTCCAAAATTTGAGCCCAATTGGTTGACCCGTTCCTGAGAAAACCTGCGGCAAGTGAAAAAAAGTCATGAAAAAACTAATTTTTAGTAAAAGGCATTTAAAGTTTTACTTAATATTTAATAAAATAAAATGTACTTACAAATAGTTTTCAGCGTCTAGACCTAATATTATCCAAAAGTAGTCATCTGAGGATGGTGTCTGGAGAGTAGGTCCTTACAAAAAGCTTCTTTATGGAAGCTTATGTCTGCTGAAACAAAAATTGAAAATAGGTTAAAAAATTAAATTTACACATTTTTAAATGTTTCTATAATTCAAACTCAAAGTATGGAAAATTTATGTAAAAAATTATTTAACATACTTTGAGTTGAAGTATTTTTAAACTGTTTTTAAAAAAAAAATTCATAAACATGAAAATATACTCACAAATGCCATTGCTCATCCATGTAGTGATGTAGTAAAAAGAGCAGAAGAAATGCACACTAGAAGCTAGAAGCAGAGATGACTCTAGAAGGATATTTGTCCAGATGTGATTTGTGAAAAGTAGGTCAGAGAACAGCTGATCAGCTGTTGAGCTAGCAGCAGACTAAACTAGACTTAGATGCTCATGTGCATGTGCAAAAAATGCACATAAAAAAAACTAAAAAAGCTGCTAGCTACTCTCTGAACAAATTTTCAGCAGATTTTGTGCAATGTGAGTGTATGTGTTGTTGAAGGGATGTGAAGCTTGTAGTGTTCATGCTAGTTTCAGTGTTTGGTTAGGAGTGTTGTATAGGGTATGTGTGAAAATGTTTGTTTGTGAAATCAGTGTGCTCCAGCTGAGTAGGAATCATCATCTGGATTATTTCTCCTTCTCTTAGCTTTTCAAGCTTCTAGAGTGGATTCCAGTGCTCTCTTATCTGACCAAAAGAGACGCTGTTCATCAGCACTCTTTGCCCAGTCTACTGCAGAAAGTCCTGGATTAACGTTAAAGCCCTTCATCACCTCAAGTATTCCTGCTTTTCCATCGTTGAAGGAAGCAACTGCGATGTAAATGCCAATCTCCAAGACTGCGAGGCCACTGAAACTTTCCTTGGGCACGAGCTTCCAAATGGATTGATTGAAGCTTTCATTGCTGTTGTGTGTGAAGCCTCCAACGCATCTCTCCAGTAAATCAGCTTGTGTCAAGTCCTGGTAAATTGGCTTGATTGCATCCATGATGGCCCCAGGAATACTATCTCGGTGGTGAAAAGTTTTAAGTTTCTTTTTGGCTTTGGCTACTTGCCATTTACACCAACTGTCTGGTCCTGGCGGGCAAAGGTGATGTCTTGGCTCCTTGTCTGTTGATCCTTTATGGTAAAATGTCGCCCAGATGGCATTGGACATTTCTTCAACAGAACGATGATGGCCTCTGATGGCATTGCCATAATACTGAGTCAGCTGGTCGACTCTTTGAGCTGTAAGACGGTTCTTCCCACCAATGCCTAGACCATCAGATGCCCAGACCATCAGGCCAGCCAAACTCTTCTTCAGATTTCTCAATCTCGTCCCCATCCTCTTCTGTACATGGCCAACACATTCCTTCTTCTTGATGACAAAATCTTCTCCATAAGGCTTGGCATCGCAGAGAGCCTTGAATACTTTCGAGTCACCATCTCCTATGTAGTTCTTATACTTGATTCCATGGTTTACCTCTGATCTTCTGAACATTTCCACGATGCCATCTACTTCCATTTTTCCAGAACTTCCTTGATGATTGGCCGAGCACTGGTCTTGATGTGCTTCAAACCACTCTCTGTACTCTTCAGTGTCCTTCTCTTGATGCGCATCACAAGCCTTGCAAAATGATTGCTTCGGTGCAACATCAATCACTTTGCCAGTATCGTTGGGAATCAATGCTGATACTCCTTGAAGGGAAGAAAATCCTCGTTTCCTCCAAGATCCGTCACCAGATACAGTGTCACAGCCATTCTCTTGAGTCTCACCTGTGCTACTACTGCAACCTTCTTGCGCAGCTGCTTTCATAGACTCAATAGCTACTTTTTTACTCGAAATTTTCAATTCATGATTGATGTTTCCAAAATAACTATGAGCAACTGGTGGTAAAAAATCCATGATTCCACAAAAGGTTTTTAAACCAGTGTGTCCATGACCAAGAGCTCGCATTCCTAACACTACTCTTTTATTTATTTCAAAGGCATTTTGTTTAGTGCCAATTTGTCTACTCGAGTCTATGAATGCAACTTTATAGCAGTTGGTGCAAGTAATAGATAGCTTGCTACCAAGGCCTCTGATATTAACTTCATTGAAAGTAATATCACCGCCACAATTTTTGCAAGCCAGGAATTCCTGTAATCCTGGTAAAAGTAACGAAGTGTCAAATATTCTATACTGAATAGGACCAGCTTGTACATAATTTGATTTTAATTTTTGTCTTGATCTCGAAACAGGAATTTCTGGCTGTGCAATTTCTGGTTGCGTAGCTGCTGTACCTGATGTTGATGGTTCCGGAGGGATTCTGTTTGGAGGTCTTGTACTAGATGTTGAAGGAAGCGTTTCTCTCTCTGGTGGGGCTTCTGCAGTAGATGTTGAAGGAACTGCTTCAGGCGATGCTTCATTTCTTGAAGGGATGGAGGTTGACGATGGTTGATCTCCAAAAAATCTCTGTTGCCTCCTCTTCTTTCTTCCAAACCTGCGCTTTCCATGTGCAGATGAGCCTGGATTTCTATTTCTTGAACCACTCATCTTGTTTTTTTTAACAAATCTTCAATTTTCACTAGTACACTTCAGGTGCAAAAAACTTGATTTTAAACTAAATAAAATACTAGAGCAATTTTCAGTTAAAATTATTAGGTTATAACTAAAATCTTAACTGAAAAACCGATCTCAATATTATTTAGTTAAACTCAAATAAAGTCACTGTTTATTATTAAATAAAAACTTCAATAACCTGCAAGTAGAATGGTAAAACAGGATTCTGGCTAAAGTACCATTCACTGTGTATAGGCATTCACCTCCGTCGATAACCGCCAAATTTAAAATTTTCAGAATGCGTCGTACATTGGAATACACATTCCAATGTGTCTTCCTCTTTTAGAAACGTGATGATATATATTAAATATTATATACTTTTTCAATAAAAACACTTTCAAAGCATAAAAATTGTATTTATCGAAAAATATGCAATTTTGGAAAATCATGAATTTTTTTTTATTTTAGTATTATGCCTATAATTTTTAAAAAAAATTTTGTATCGAAAAACGGCTTTCGGGAGCATATTCTATGTTAAATTTGCTACAAAAAAAGCAAATAAAAAAAGAATCGATTTTTTGGAAATTTTAACACTGTCATAACCCCTTAATATTATAGCTCATCCAAATAAAGGTATATTTTCAATTTTACAAATTTTTATATTTATTATAGTACTAATAAAATTAATTGATCCTATAAATGATGATAAATCTGCAATATGTAAGGAAAAAATAGATAGATCTACTGAGGTCCTCTATGAGCTAAATTAGAAGATAATGGTGGATATACAGTTCATCCAGTTCCAGTTCCAGTTCCAATAAATATCCTAGAAATTAATAATATAATTCTTGGTGTAAGTAATCAAAATCTTATATTATTTATTCGTGGAAATGTATATCTGGAGCCCCTAATATTATTGGAATTAAATAATTTCCAAATCCTCCTATTATTACAGGTATAACAAAAAAAAATTATTGTAAATGCATGAGTAGTAACAATAGAATTATAAATTTGATCATTTCCAATTAAAGATCTTCTTAATTCTAAACGAATTATTATTCTTATTGATAAACCTATAATTCTAGCTCATATCCCAAAAATAAAATATAAAATTCCAATATATTTATGATTATTAGATATAAATCATATTTTCATATTTATATAGTTTAATATAAAACATTATATTTTCAATATAATAATATATATTCAATTTTATTATAAATTTTACTTAAAAATTTATTAATTATCTTAATATCTTCGATATTATATTTTATATTTTAAACTATTTAAATTTAAATAATTAAAATAATTAATAATCAAATTATGCTAAATATTAAAAATATTAAATTATTATTATTACTTAATTTATTAAATATATTTATTTTTTTGAAAATATATAAATTAAATTTTTTATAAATATTTCTCTTCATCCTTTATCATAAATTTTATAATTTTTACTAAGATTCATAAAAATAATAATAAATATTGGAGTAAAATTATATAAAAATCATATTTTTCCTAAAAAATATTTTAATAAATATATAAATTTATATTTTATCATTATATAATTTAATTTTCCTAAAAAAATAAAAATTAAACAAATAAATAAAATTATAATTTTTTCAATATTTATTAAAAAAATATTTTCAATATTATTAAATAATATTAAATTTATTATTCTTCCAAAAATAATTGTTAAAATAATTATTGGGTATTTATAAATTTAAAATCTTTAATGTTACAATAACATAAACATTTATTATAGTTATTCATTAAATAAAATAAAATTCGAATTGAATAAGAAACTGTTAATCCGGTTCTTAAAAGTAATAGTAAATAAATTAAGTGATTATTTATACTTATAAATATAAATTCTAAAATTTGATCTTTAGAATAAAATCCAGATATAAAGGGTATTCCACATAATGATGTTAGGTTAAGCCTACAGAAAGTTTTTCGTCACACGCGGGTTTAGATGAGCGCGGCAAAAATCGAGAGGGGGAGAAAGCATCTGAGTCGTGCGTTCATGCACACGACACCGCACTTGGTAGCGTGCGATCCCTTGGTGGTCCGTCGGAGCGCAGATTCAAAAAATTATCGTGGGGCGGAGCCAATGCGCGGTCGCGAAACAAATGATCACAGAATCAATAATTAAATTTATTATAATTTTTACCTTCTTCCTCGGGGGTGAGAACTGGAATCAGCAGCAAATGGTCAGTTGAAGTTCCACAAAATAGCGCAGACTTCGACGGTGCTTTGGAATCAGCAAACCAAGTCAGGACCACAACGAACGAGATCGAGCGACAAATGGATCGGCGTCCCTGGACGGTGGAGTTTGTCGGAGTATTCAGGCCGAAAAAATGTAGCGCGCCGAAATCGTTTCAAAAAAGGTTTTTATTGGAGTTCAAGCAAAAGATACAAAAATGGAAAATTAATGCCACTCAGGCTTCTATGAGAAATAAAATGATACTCGATAGCACGAAATAGCGTGTGGGTAGCTCGGCAGCTCGAGACGCTCTGCCGGAGGGCTCGCAATTATGCGTCGGAGAGAGCGCGTCACTCTCTCTCCCACTAATTGTTCTTACCTCTCCCCCATCCCTCTCTTCGCTTCATTTGCGTCTTCACTCTCTCTCGCACCCATGGACTAGGTGCGAAGTCCGGCGGCGCTGGGGAAGGCGAAGCGCTTGGTCAGCGTTTCGAGGGCTGTGGGAGAGATACTTTTATCGCTAGTCTTTGTTAGACTTGGCGACGGTTTGGCGCGTACCTTTGCGCTTTTCCTAATCTTTTGGCCGTTATGCGACGTTGCCGAGTTTGTCGTACGGCATCGGCACATAACATCCTCCCCCCCTTGGAAGGTTTGCCGTCCCGGCAAACGATGGTGTCGAATGCAGGGCGGTTGGGGGCGGATTAATTGAAGAATTGTCATGGTGTTATTCTGCCTTTCGATTGTTTTACGCCCTTTTGTTAGTTGAAACTTAGATACTATCTTAGATTATTGTTAGTACTTAAGATTAGGGGACGCTTGGGTTAATTTGGTCAAATAATATTTATCATTGTGTTATATAAAGTATAGAATATATTTAGTTTTGCAGGGGGTTTTGATGTCCTTAGCCTTATTTAAATTATAATGATTATAGTTATAATGAAGATATGATGTATGTAAACAGTGAAAAGTAAAAATCGACGCAAAAAAGTGATACAAAATAAATTGGTCGTCGCTATGTAAAATGGTATATAAAATGGTAACTCTTCAGTTGTCGTGGCAAAAGGAAAGTCGGGTGGTTGGCGTTGGTGATTTCAGTGTCTTGTCCTCGGGTCGAAGCAGTTCTCACAGTGCTCTTTGTATGAGCGCAGTGGTATTAGTTTGTTGCACCAGTGGTGTGTTTTCGCCGTTATTTTGCGATACATCGCTCTAAATCTCCCCTTGGATTGATGGAGCGCTTTTTTCGCATCTTCTTGGTGTCTGTATGTTAGAAAGCCTGTGTGGGTGTGCGTAACGATGGCTTTCGCGTCTGGCTTTTCCAGCGGTATGTACTTCACAGTCACGATTTCTCCAAATTTGTTGAAAATTTGGGTGGTTTCCATCGTGCTGTAGTCTACCGGGACCCGGATGCTGACAGTGCTGCAATCCAGTTGTGCCAGGTCAATCATGTCTGGCTTCAAATGGCCCCACTCGCAACGATAATAACCGTAGCAGTTGTCCTTCGCTTCCATGGCCGAAATCATGCTCTCGAAACGGATGAATATTTGTAATTTGTTTTGTATCGTTGGGTGCGTTGATACGTCAAACCTGATGACACGACCAAATCCGGTGAAGTGGCCGTGCATCTGGTGTAAGTCATGGTGAGAATCTACTTCCACCCTCAGTTTGCTGTAGTCATAGACCTCGTCGTTGTCGCGTAGGTCGTCAAGGTCTATGCGCTGAGTAGGTGTTTTTGCTTCTAGTCTTTGTATGTCTTGTTCGTGCAATGGCTGCTCGTAGTAAGCAGTCATTGCAAGAACATCGTCACTGGTTTTTTGGTTTTTTTGTCTTGCATACTCCCACTGATTGTAGGAGCAAAGCCGCCTCCAATGTCGGTCCTTGGTAGAGGACCGTCATTGTATGCGGGTCTATGTTGTGTGCTGCTAATAGTCTGAGGGTTTTTGTGTCTTGTCTGCGATCGTCGGTCTCGTTTCTTTCGTCCGCGTCCCAGATGGAGAGGTTCAGTAGGTCGACCTGAGTCGGTCCTACTGCTCCTAGGACGTCTTGTTCGTCTTTGTCTTCTATGTCATTAGTTTCGTCATTTGTCGTGTGGTCGTGTGGTTGTTGGTCTTGGACTGAGTCTGTCAGTGAAATGGTGTCACTGTCATCGTCATTTTGGTTTGTTGTGTCTTTGAGAATTTCATCCACCTCTTCAAGCGATGTTTCGGCCCTTTCGGTCATTACCGATGCGGTTTCGGCACAGTTGTCCAGTACAATCATCTTGATGGACACCTCTTTCTTGTAGCGAGCTGTCAGCTTCCCTACGTTTTTGTTGTTTTCCACCACAACGTTTATTTCCTCGACGTCTTGTATGTCTCCGAATGTTTTTACGTATTCTAGGACCTCAGTGACGTACGTTGGTGGTCTGTACGTAACTCTAAATCCTAGCGGATCTCTCTCTAAGTCCGTCTCTACGTACAGAATATTCAGCGCTCTCATGTGGTGTGCCATCTGTAACAAAGAAAAAAACATAGGGTTTTTATGTGGGTCTTTTGTGTGGTTGATATTGTACTCTATTATTGAATATACTCGAATTTTTCGCTTCATGCATAGCGGGTTAGTTCAGCTCTGGGTTTGCATGGTTAAAGATTTACTTTTGTTTTGGTGTGTTTTGTGTTTGTTTGTGTTTTGTTATGTTTGTGTGTCAATGCGTTGGTAGACGCATTGTTATGTTTAGTTTGTGGTGTCTTCTTTTAGTATGTCTTTTGCGTATTCAATTTTCCAATTTTCTTGCGGTTCTTGTGGAACTTTCTTTTTTAGTTTTTCTGCTTCTTCTATCTCTTTGTCCCAATCTTCTTGTTCATTGTCAATGGGTGTAGAGTTTAGTTGTTTCCAGTTGTTTTTCATGCTTGGGTCTCCCCAGATGTCTTCGGTTTCTTCCTCTTTTATGTCTTCTTTGTTTTGGACTTGTTCATTTTCTGCGTTGTCGCTTTCATTTTCCTCGTCTTCTTCTTGATCTATGTAGTGTGGTTCTGAGTACTTCGTTTGTTTTTGCCATTGTGGTTTTGCGTACTTGAATTCTTTGCGTACATTTTTTATTATTTTGTCAATGTCTTCGTTGCTGTGGAAGACTGTTTCTACAATGTATTTGTCTGGAACTTTCATGTCCCTTTCCCATGACAGGTGGTGGTAAACCATGCATGTGGTTTTCTTTAAATACTTTATTAACTCCTCACTGGTTTCTTCATCGTTAATAGAGAAGTATACCTTTTTAGCATCACGGATGGTAGCCATGATGTTGTCATTGTCTTGTTCTTCGTCACTGGATGATTCTAATTCTTCCTTTCGCTCAGGCTTGTTGGCGGAAAGTTTGTCTTTCTTTCCTGCTTTGTACAATGGCTTTTGGTATTGCCATGGTACATAGTGCATTGGGGTGGTGTGAAAACGCATGAATGAGTGTATGTCATTTTTTATGTTGATTGTTATGTCTTCTATTTTGTATGAACCGTGTTTTATTGATATTCCAAGCGGTTCCCTTGGGTACTTGTTTTCCAAGTATCGGATTGGAATATCGATGTTGAGATGAATCGTGTCCATATCTGTTTTGCTATAACAAAAGGATGTTGTGTGTGCTTAGTCATCGTTAATAGGTGTATGTGTTTGTTTTGTGTTAGTCACTAACATATTTTCTCTGGGTGGGTTTGCACATTTTTAATAATTGTGTTTGTTTACTAATTTGCGTTGAAGGGGTGGTGCATTTAAATGTTAAGTAGGTCCATGTTTAGGTAGTTTGTCTCGTCCAGTAAGGCATTTTCTTATTCCGTGGATATTTCTTCTGTTGTTGTTTCCATCAACATGATTTCGTTGTTTTCTGATGTTGTTGGTGATGTTTCTGGTGCATTGCTCTTGCTTTCTGTTGTGCCTTTGGGTATTGGTATCTTTGATCTTTGTAGTCTTTCTTTCCATTCCGTTTGTTTGGTGCATGTAATTTCATGTAAATGGTAAATGTCTATGTCTATATGGTTGTTGCATTTATCATGTTTTTTTGTGTATTTTTCTTTGTTGGTTTTTGATGGTTTCCTGGGTACTGAGTACACTGCGTTGTATGTTGGGTTGCATTCTTCTTTCGCTTTCTTGGCATCTTCTTCGTTGAAATATTGTACGTATCCGTAGGCTAGTTTTCCTTTTTTGTCCTTGATGGTTTGATGGTAAACTAGTTGTCCATATTTTGCGAATGCTCTGAAAAATATTTCATCTTTTACTTTTTCTGAATACTCCCATGGTAGTGTGCAGAATAGTCGTCGGTTGTCCATTGGTGCTGGCGATGCATTGACTATGTGTATTTCTGATTTTACTGAACATGTTTTTTTGTGTTGTATTTCCGTTGTCTCTTCTTCGTTTGACATGTTTCTCTTTTTTGCTGCTTGATGTTCCTTTTGTTTTTTGAATCGATTTTGTTTGATTAAAGTTGCTCGTCTTTCGTAGGCTTTGGTTACGTCTCGTTCAGTGTGGAAGGTCATGGTGATTTTTTTTGTTCCTGGTTCATATTTGTGTTGTTCGTAGTACATCGTATGTGGTGTTGCGATGTATTCAAACTCTCTTAGAATTGCGTACATCGGTATGTCATTGTCGCAAAAGATTGTGATGGATTTTCGTTGCTTCGTGGCCATGTTGATGTTTTCTTCTTTCTAGAAACGAAATTCGCTGTTAGGGTATTTCAGCGTCTTGTATTGGCAGTGTTAGTTTGGTCTGTGTCTTTTGTATGTCACGTCTTGTCTTGTGCTTGGGTGTTGCACCTTCCCCTATTTGTATTGTTTTTAATTCTATTGTGTTTGTTGTGTCTGCGTTATGTGTTTGTGTTTGATATTTGTGTTTTCGTGTAAATGGAGTCAAGTTCTTCAAAATTTTCGATTTGATGATTATAATAGTGATTATAATGATTATTATTATTTGTGAGGTTAACCCTCCATAGATTAATGTGTTTGTTTCAAAATTTTGTCTCTTGTGTTCGTTAATTTGATCTAATTCATTCAAAATTTCATTCAAAGGTTTTTCATTTTTCATACTAATTGCTTTGTCGCTTGTTTCTTTTGTTTTGAATATTGTACTAGGGTTTATGTTTACTTGCGATAACAGAGGGTGAAATTCTGTTATCCTAAGGTCAATGTTGGGTGCATAAATGTATGTGAAATTTGATGTTGTTGTACTTTCCCCTGCTAAAACCGTGTTTGTGGTTTTCGCTATACATTTGGGTGATATTCTTAATATTCCCGCGTCTTTTATGACTACTTTGAATTCAGGTGTTTCTTGGCAGATAAAAGTTATGGTTGTTGGTTGGCCGGTTGAGTATAGCCATGATTTGTCATTCTCTAAGTAATACCATTGTGTTTGGGTGAGCGGGTTGATTCTAATGTCGCATTGTTTGATGGAGTCAGTGGTGGGGTTTAATAATAGTGTGATTTCGCAATCTGTCATTACGGGCGTGTTTTGCTGTGGACCTAGTATGGGACAGATTTTTGCATAATGAGTGTTGGTGCATTTGCTTAATCTGTTTTCGTTGAATTTTATGTATTTTGTTTGGTCGATTGTGGTAGCAATGTGTGTGTGTGATGGCTTTATGTGTGCCATTCCCAAACTTACGTTGTTGTGCCATTGTGGTATCGCAATGGGGTGCATTTTGTATGATTGGAATTCAGTTCGATCTACTAATGGTAGGTGTAGGATGACAATTGTCTTTCCATTTTGGTGTAGTGCGTCAATTTTTGAAATTTTTATTATTTCTTCTGGTCTCATATGTTCAGATGGAATTGGTAGATCCATATCTGTACTTACTCTTTTGACATCTGCATTTATTTGTTGCAGAATATCATGTGTGAGTATGTCAGGATGAACTTTGCCATTTTTTGCTTCTCTTAGTATGTTCAATATTTTTTCATGACTTTTTATCATGTGGTCTAGGGTCATTTCTAATCTTTTTACATAGAGCATGATTTCTACCAGGTATTTCATTTGTTCATTTTCTTTTAATACACTTGTTACGATTTGCTTCAGTGTTTTTTCAAAACTTTCTAGAATGAGTTGGTGGTTTTTTGTGGTTGTGTATAAATCATCGAATTTGGTTGCTACTATGTGTGTGTTTTCTTTAACTAAATATATGATTTGTTTTTGATCAGTGAATAATTGATCAATATTTTGGTTGACTTTGTCAATGTCATCTTCGGTGGCTAGGCCAAAAAGCGATTTGCTTATTGATCCTATGAATCCAACTGGTGTCATTCTTTTCATTCTGATGCTCGATGGGTATTTCGAGTTAGGATATTCAATTTGACCTAGGTTGTTTATGGTTTCTTTGATGGTTGTTTTCAGCTCTGTTAGCGTTTTTTGTTTTATCTCTAGTAGGTCAGTGCCTAGGGCATTTTCGCATTTGTATTCTTCAATCGTTGTTATGCATTCATTGTAGACCTCCATGTGGGATTGTGATGGGTTGTGTATGTTTAGGAATTGATCAACGTCGATGACTATGTTGACTTTCCAGTCTGCTCTTATTATTTTGATTTTGTTTGATTTTTCATAATAAATGCCAGGGTTTGGTGATAAGGTTTCTTGTATGTGCAATTTATTTTCGTTACTATGTGTGCTAAAGCCTGGTACAGTGGTGATGAACAGGATGAACGAGACTGTGCGGCGGTTCATCTGTAACAAAATGAATTCTAGTCAGAATTGCTGTCTGATTTTGGATCTTCAGTATCTATATGTGCATCTTTAAGTTTGTCAATGTGTTTTCTAATTCTTTTGCCATTGGAGTATTCTAGTATGACATTTTTTCTACCTATGAATTCGATGATTTTCAGTGTTCATTATTAGGCGTGCGTATCCGCCTATTTTGCCTTTGAATTTTCTGATTTTGTGGTCATATCTTTCTTTTGATTTCATTTTGTTGTGTATTATTCTTTCTCCTGCTAATACTTTCATTTCATCTAATCGGAGTATTAAATCTCTGATGTACACGTTGTATGTGCGTAGTTTTTCGTCTGATGGTATCTTGATTGGGAAACGAGCTGTTTTGCCGTATACCAATTCAAATGGTGTGAAGTTGGTTGCTGCATGAACGCTTGTGTTGTATGTGAACGTGGCAAATGGTGCTAATTTGTCCCAGTCATCGTATTTTTCTGAATATATTCTTATGAACTCTACTAGTGGAGCATGACTTCTTTCTAATGAACCATTTGTTTGTGGTCGGTAACCTGATGTTGTTAATCTATTTATTTTGAAAATTTGCAACATTGTTTCTACTATGTTTGATAGAAAACTTGTTCCTCTGTCTGAGAGTATTGCTCTTGGTGCTCCAAATTGACAAATTAAATGCTTGACCAGTGCATCTGCGATGGTGGTTGCTTTCAGATTTTTAATTGGTATAGCAATTAAATACTTTGTTAGGTTGCATTGCATTGTTAGTAAGTGGCAATTACCTGATGGCGTTTGTCTTAATTTGCCGACTGTGTCAATCGAGACTTTGTCAAAAGCTTCTATTGGTGTGTCTGTGATAATCATTGGTTCTCTTGTTTTGAATCGTTCAATTTTCTTTTCTTGGCAACTTTCGCATTTTCTTATGTAATTTTGAATGTCATTGCGCATTCCTGGCCAGTAATATCGTTCTCTGATTTTGCGATATGTTTGGTTTATACCTTTGTGACCACCGGTTAGGCTGTCATGTAAATTTGCTATAATTTGTTTCCTTTCTTTTTCCAATGGTAGTTCTACTTTTCCATAGCAGATTGTTACCTTTATTGGAGAATTGTTGAAGGTTCTTGCTAGAAGCTCGGTGATTAGACCGGGTTCTAATTCATCTGTTAAATCGCCTCTACGCGATATTCTGAAACTTTTTGCTTCATTTTTTATTAATACTGTTTCCAAATTTTGCAAAGAATTCTCTAATTCTGCAATGTTTATTTTGTTGTAATACTTGTCTTTGATTATGACAGAATAAATTTTGTGTTTTTTGAACGCTGTAACAAAAATTTGACCGATGTGCGGTTTTTTGTTTTTGATGTTCGTTAACTCTATTGCTCCTATGTCAGTGAGTAGTCTGACTATTGCAGTGGTACAGTCGCAGTCTTGTGAAAGAAAATGTACTAAATTATCTCTTTTGTATGTTAGACATTCTCTTATGGTTACTATTTGTTCTCTTTCTGGTAGCAATTTTCGATCTGTGTTTGAATCCTTGTCCATTGTCGAATTGATGGATTTTTGCACTGAACCGTATCTTTTGTTTATTGGTTCTAATGGCTGTGGGATTGTCACTAACCATGGAACTGTTGTTTCTGGTGGTTGTGAATACCTTATTTCATAAGTTTGTCGTCAAAATTTTCATTTATGACGCTTATATCTGTTTGTTTTCAGCTTTACTTTTTATTCGGATGTGGTGTGCTTTTGGCATTCGGAGATTTATTTATTATTCTTGTGGTGTCTGAAATTCTACCTTTTGTTGGGTATATTATCCCGTCTATGGATGTTTCATCTTCTTCAGGTTGAGAATCTCTTGCCTGTTCATATCTTTTCACCAACTCTCTTTGAGATTTTCTATTAATTTTTGCAGTCCCTTCTTCCATTTCCTTCATCCATGTGTTTGAGTGCCGTAATGTGCATTGAGTTCATCCATGCAGAATCTCATTTTCCTCTGTTGTTCTTCTCCATCAGAGAAGATGAGTTACGCCATGTCGTATTGTTTGTTTGATCTCGGTTGTTGTGGGTGGGCATCTTGAACATCTTGCTATGCTTTCTTCTAATTTTCTCTAGCTTCTTCAACTTCTTTCATGACAATGTTGTGTACATTCGATGCAAATTAGTTATTGATTCGTCATCAGATGATTTGTCTGTGCCTGTATCCACTTTTAGCTGTTTATTGCCTATTTCTAGCTTAACTTATTGTGTTTGTCGTTGCTGTCGTTGGATGATAATTCGTCGTTATCGCTATTTGCTTGTTGCTGTATTTCTGACTCATCTATTCTAAATGCGCTGCGTCTTGGATCCTCTAAAGGCGGGTTATCACTGGTGCTACCATCTATTGTTGTTGAGGACAACCATGAAGTATTTGATATGTTTGTTTTTGTGGAGGTGTTGGTGTCTGTATCACTATTATTGGTGTCATCACTATGTGCTTTTGACGTTGAAGCTTTTTGGCTGTTGCTTGGTGAATAGTCGTTTTGACTTTGGGTATGCTCCTTCACGGAGAAAAATAAATGGTTGCATCAACTGTCGGTAATACAGTAAAATGATGAGCTGGTAGCAAGGTTACGGTTACTATAGAATTCGGTAGTTGTCACCGAACTTTTTGGTAGAGAGAACCGA